>CM052311.1:29300527-29339655 GCA_028455605.1 Lasioglossum malachurum | reverse complement strand
TAACGATTGTTCATGTCACCCGGTATATACGAGTTTCCCGAAACATTTGTAGTTCCTCAATAAACGAGTGAACGGACGGCACACTACATACATATGTACATAACTTAATTATTGTTTCCGGGAAGCTTGATTTACACGTGCCTCGGGGAAACACTACATTCGTGACACTTCGGTATATTTATTTTCACCTCACTTTAAAAGCACGATGACTGTTTTAATATTCAACCATACGACTGTGATTTTTTTGAGAAGTTAGAACGATTAGCATTGTACGAGTATCGCCGATCTCTTTCTTCCGATTGTCTTTCTATAAAAAGTCGTTTTCTTTCTAACTGTCGCATCTTGTTACATCCCTACTCTTTAAAAGTTCATCGCGTCGCGCGATGCAATATCTCTGAAGTACATAGTAGTGGTGACCTTCTCACACACGGGTACCATGGAAATCACCGGCACGGTTTTCACCGACTCCAGATAAATCGAAAACGATTTTGACCGACAACGAATTTGATCCACAACAACTTGAGACGAAATTTCTGCACGCGTGTCTTTAGGTTTCACGTTCGAATAGAGCACCTAAATGCGGTCGTCGTGTTTAGTGTTCGCATTACGATTAGATGAAGTGTACGGTTCGACGGAACACGCTGAGAAATAAGGAAGTACGGCCATTCAAAATTTGCATTTAGATGACGGTTACGGAGGTGTGAAGCACGCAAGTTCATTTACGACTGTTTGCAGAGGGCAGTTTTCAGTTCAAAGTGCAATTGTTGGAATCGCTATCCTCAGAACACGTCCTTAGAATATTCGGTCTTGTACTTCGGAATTTGCTTTTCGCATCTAGACGATCGATCGTAAAAAAAAACTGTTTAATCTGTATATTCGTAAGCTTCTAACGGCAAACGATAGTAAAAAGGTTTTACAGGCATAATGAAAAGGTCACGCGGATGAAACAGACAAACACCGGAGGACTAATGGAGGTCTAAATAAATTCAGTTGTGTATTTTATAAAACAACGTACACCAGGCGGATGCTTCTGTAGACAAAGTTACTTAATTCTAATTATACGTAACGCGCGATTATGCGACCAATTGTACGTTGTCTGCGTTACACCTGGAGGTAAAAGGGATCAAGGTATCGAGTACAATGGCACGGGTTACTACACCTTCTTACCAGTATGCAATCCGCCGAAAACGTATCGACAGCTTGCACAACACAACATTTTATAACTTCCCATGAGCGGAATATGAATGTGGTCAGGTTCATCATCGATGCGTTGCCAATCTGTTCATCGGTTCGCATGATTCTTAAGCTAATTCATTGTGGGTATACCAATTTCGGCTTTCCACTTCGTTTTACCCGGTTGAATTTTTAAAAAACTTCAAGATTTTGGTCTTCCTATGGCTTGATCCGGATTAGCGGGAAGGATTTCTCTCGGATAAGCGCAAGCATAATCAGCTCATGCGGCATGTTCCGTCGAACTCACTCAGCCGATTCCTCTGCGCAATGCGATCACTCGGTCGACTGTCGAAGTCGATATTGTCAACGTTGTAAATTCGCAACAGGTCAGTCATTACTCTAATCCGAATTTGTTGAAATTGAAATACAAGCCGTTGAAACCGTAGAAATTTTCTTTTACATTGCAATCTCAAATGAAACTATTAGCTGACGTTATTGAGGGTGACTTGTTAGTTCACAATGAAAATTGCTGTTGCTATTGAAAGTTCCATTAAAAAGTGTTTGGCCATGTATCATAGATTTTTCAAAATTATCCAATAATCACCGGTTGGTAATGTGTTAGATATGTATCTCCTAAAAAGGCGTTGGACATTTTGTTGATCCTACCAATCAAAATTTTAAACTTACACAGTTTATTACACAACCCAATATACATATAGCATTCGAGTAACGGGTTCGGAAGTTCGTTCTGTTGCGAATCGCGTTTAGAATCCTCGCAATCGTGTTTAGATTCGCTTTCACCGCGGGACCATCTCCATTCCATGCGATGCCTCAATAGGATAATTGCCTATTGTACAGAAATTAGATGTTCATTAGCGAACGGTAATCGTCATGTTTACATTGTCTCCGGCAGTTCTTGCGACGTGCGCGCGATTGTGATGCGTCATTAGGTTCGAGGTACTCGCATCGGGTTTCCGGAGAAACAATTCGCACCCCGGCTGAGCGTGAAATCTCGAAAAAGTGTCGGTCCTTCTCCATTGTTCGATTCGCGATGCGTTTCGACTTGTTGCCGCTGAGGAAATATCGCTAATTGATCGGCAATGTTGCCCCAGCGCGGCCCGACAAAACAGTGACAGTGAATTTTACGTTGAGAAATGACTCATCGTGTGTTTATCGATTCATTTACGAACCGATCGTCCAATTTGGACAATGCACAGGGGTCAATTCAAGCTTTAAATATGGGGGCGAGAAATACATTTTTATTCTTTTGTTGATTTTAAGCATTTCAGATCTCAAGCGAGATCTATTTCTGCTGCACTGAGGTCAATTACAGTATACACAGTCTACATTAAATCAAATTACATTCGTAGTTTACAGTTTTTTAAGAAATTAAAAATCAGGAAACAAGCTTTAATGTTGGGTCGGGCAACTAATACATATTTCTAAGCTTAGCTCATTTTATTTTATGCTGTATAATGTGAGAACCTTCTTTTTAGAAACACTGGGTGTGTGTGAAACTCTGGGTGGGTGGGTGTGGTATGGTCACTTCTCATCTCCACAACATGTTTACAAACAAAAAATAAACAGATGCGGCCCCGGAATAGGTTTACGTTGCCACGGAGCGTGCACGAAAACGGAAAATGCAATACAGTATTAGCAATAGTTTTTGGCAATTATCTCGGGAACTATAAAGCTGAGCACCGGGTATATGTAATGACAAAAATTGTTCAGAATGTTGTTGTTAATAACATATGTCAAGGTGAAGGTCATCGGAGCTGCCTCCCCTAAACGAAAGGTTTACCCGTTGCATATCGCAACAATCTTCATCTGTTCAACACACCTGATTCAACGCTGCTGATGAGAACGTAATTACTACACTGTGTTCGTCTCTTCTTCAAACGAAAATATTCAAAGGAGAGAGATTGTGCGTGGGTTTCCGCACACATATTGAAAGATATTTCAATCGCACTACGATTCTTCGAAATCACTCGACATCAACCTTGTACCTCATTTTTTATTGGAACAAGTAAATAATCTTCTGAAACGTTTCGTCATTCCATTTGGGGTCAAACGATTTTGTGGTCAAACAAACGCCAGTTGGGATCAGTTCACATAATATGTTTTTAGCACATTCCCTACGGCTTGGAGACTAAATATCTGAACAAATATTGTCCGGCCAGCTATCTTCGAATTCGAGAAAGTGAATAATAAACAAATAGCATCTAATAATCTGATCAATTTTCAAATATTAGATGATTGCATGAGTTCGTGCCCGATTTGAAAGATTGGTTAAATTAAAATTTTAAAAATGGTTAAATCTTCTACGATTAGAAAAGAATGGTGACTATATACCAGGTACAGACAAACCTGTTTTTGTGCAGTAGATAGGGACCGCAGAAAAAAAACCGCGCAAGAAGAATCGGAGGCATCTCCGATAACCTTCACCTTGACAAATGTTGTCGAGGACAACATTCTGAACGATTTTTCTCGATAAATCTACCCGGTGCTCGGACTTAGTTTCCGAGATAATTGCAAAAAACTATTGCTATATCTTAAAAACTATTTTTACAAACGCTTTTTTCAGTATTGCGAGAGGTATTTCTAAGGTAACGAACTTGGCCGTATTTTGTTTGATCTCACAAGTTTTTACGGCCATAGGAACTTGGCTCCTGTTTACAGGATAGTTTTGTTGGGATATTAGGCTACTTTACTCGACCTGACCCAGAATGTGCGAAACCAACAGAGAGTCCGAACAAATGTTTGAATGTTGCTGCACGCGGGACTGATCGGCGCGGCGCGACGACAACGGGTGATTTATAGCGCGGGAAAATACGTCATTTTTCGTGTCCCGTATCAAAGTTCACTATGCGCAGATCATGCACGAAGTGTGTGTTGTCTCCTGTTGGCGTGCACCCGACGCGTAGATGCGTCAATCGTATAGTAATCGGAGGGGCCCGGTATTGGTGGGGGAACCTGTCCGGCCTCTCACGCGCCCGGGTATAAGGAACTCTGGTTGGTCCCAGGTGCACTCAGTCCTACCTTTCGTTAGTTTGCTGGTCTTAAAAGTGGCTGGCCCACATATCATCCCCTTAGTCATCCTCGACACGCGTTCCCGTTCGCGTCGACGCTCACCGCTGAGAACTTAAACACAGTTTCTCTGGGACGATCGTGTGCAACAACCATCGACAACCCTGACATTTTACCTTGCCCGGATATTACAAGACGCATCACATTGTCCCGGTGAGTTGAAGAAACACTTTTTTTCAATGGACGCGGCGACCGAAGACACTTATCCGTGCACCGCGAGAACGCGCAGTGTAGTTGTTTATTTAGTGGCGTCGTTTATCTCGAATAGATCCAGTTACGCTACGAAATAGCTCGAGCACTCTTGCGAGCAATTCGATTGTTTAGTCGATCAGTGACTCCGTTATTTCACTCGAGCAGTTTGTAGTTCAAGATCGGAAGTAGAAAAGTTAGAGCGTTGAACAGTCGATTAGAGTTATCGCTATTTGGATCTTTATGCAAAATAAACATTTTCTGCATCAATTGTGAAAAGTCCAATAAAAAGATCTTCCTTCCTCTAACGAATTTCAAAAGTTACAATCGGTGCATCGATGACACTCCTAAGTTTTTTATATTTTTCTTGTTATAGATTACAAACTAGTTATCCGACTGCTTGGAATTTTCTGGTGCAAAAAAAGATCTCTTGGAAATTTTCGATTAGATTTTTTGCGAAGACTCGTGGCGTTAAACTCGTGGAGAATAACGAAATTGATTCTAAATGTGAAATGTCAAAATCAAGTGGTTCGGCAGTACAATGTCGAAAATCTGAGACAGTGGTTAGCCGATTTGGCTTGTGAACGGCTCAATTAAGACTGGAACTTCCAAACACTAAAACTGACTGTGATTTATATGGCCTCCTTTTACATAAATTACATAAAACGACATTTTAATATTCATCCAGCTGTTTCGTCCAGGGAAAACGTAAATTACAGAATGAAATCGAACTCAGTAGTTTCAACTTCTTCGAAATTCGAAAGACAAAACCATGATTCTGAAATCATTGATAGTATCGTATCAACTACATACATCATAATGCATATATCGTAGGAGTACGTTTCCTAACCTTCTTTTAAAATCGCGATAAACGTTAGTCAGCTGTTCCCTTTCATGCTTTCGGATATTCGCCGTCTGAATGTAAGAAGTAGGTAACTTACAATTCCTTATTTTAGAGAAATTGATGAAACAGTATTTTAAGGTTTTAAGATTATGGTAGGGAGACCGTTATTTTAAACATAATGCCAAATCTGCTTGTATTTCTTTATTTTAAGTGGAACAATACATGAAAAAACATTTTGGATTTAAAAAAATTTTCAACTTTTCTTTTTTTGCACAAAAAACAGAAGTTGCCTACTTTTTCACACTGCTCACCAGATGTCGTAGATTACTTTGATAGGTTACCCAGTTTTTACATTAAATTCTAGATAGATATAACTCAAAATGTATTCAAATTTCAAGTTAGCTAGTTCTTACATTCACAAGCGGCGATATTTAATAGCGACTCTGACGTGTGCATTCTGTTTTTTGTTCGTTTTCTATGGCCAGGCTGAGCGCAAACCTAATCTTCGATTGTCACGGAATGGGTAAGCGAAAAAATTAATTTATTACAATAGATACTACAATCCTCGAGGAAAAGACTTGTCCTAAATGAATACAATTTAAATATTTGAAAAATTGTATCTTTATGAACCGTACAGCTTGATAGCGTGGCTTTCTAAAAAAACTATTTAAAAATACACATATACGCAACTACAATAAATTACTTCATCGTAGTTTTTCATTAGTTGTGCAGAATCTGATGTAACAATGTCGCAATAGAGACAGTGGCAGCTCGCGTTAGAATTAATTTAAAAGTGACGATGCTTTCAAAATAGTGCAACTTTCATGTGCACTACTGCATGGTATACTGGAAACATTAGTTGCATCACTCGACTATTAAACACACTATTTCTTGCATTGCTCGAACGTTTCGGAGTGAGTTTGCGAGTCGCGCGAAGTTCGTTGCAATTCCTGATTAACGCTAAACCTGCCGAGCTCTAAAAATGGTTGCTTTATAAAGATCACATCATAGAATTTATATAGAGATTTTCTGTGATTTATTATATATTATAACATGTGCTTGGATACAAAAATGTGTACAATCATTTCCAGTGAATGCATCATTATTAACCTCAATAATTGCGAAATAAAAAAAAAAACAGAATATCCGGTCATTTGACCGGCGATGGTGAGTTTAGTATTAGCGAACATGCTCGCGAGGACGGCGCTGAAGAGATTCCCGTCATTATAAATTCTGCTACAATTATCCTTTAGTCTGTTCGGTCCGAATCTCGAGTTACCAAGTGAGGTTTCTCGAGGCGAGGCTTCGCGCATTCTCGAACACGAGGACTCTCCTACGAACCGGAAATTTGTTGCAACGTGACGGGATAAGGTGGATCATGCACGTAGCGGATCTCTGTCGCGCTCCGGAGCCGCACTTTACTGGAATAAGAAACCGAGGGGAAAAAGGCAGCGCCGCGAATTTAATCCGCGACGACTCGCCTGATCGCGCGCAGTTAAGAAGGAAATTTCATCGTGGTTGCTGCCGTTTGATGACCGCGGCCGCCGGCGCCGCCTCTTAAGGGTCATTGGCCGCGACATTGATAGGGCCCGATCATTGGATCGACGCCGCGCTCGCTACGGATGAATCGGTGAATAAATCACGGTTGAATTAATTACGCGCTAATACGTCTGATTACAATATGGCAAGCTAATTGCCCGTTCCGGCAGTGCGGCGCGGCGCGGCGTCTACGTCACGATTTCCGGTTCAAGACGGGGCTAGGAAAAATTATTTTGTACTTTCCAGTCCTTCTTAAGAACGTGATATATTAAGTTTTTTTTTTATTTTAATAATTGATTTTTATTTACGACCCGAACAACGTAATTGTTCCATTTTCGTTGTTTCATCTAAAGATCGTGTAACAAATATTGTATTCTACTTTTTTCCGTTCAGTCACAAAAATTAACTGATCGTGCCTGTGTCGTTAACGACGTCCATAAGACGTTATTTAATGAAATTTCTCCTAATAAAAATACGATAAAATCGTAAGAAGATTCTTTAAACGACCAGCACTACTCTCATCGTATTGCGTCTCGGATGAAATCCGACTATCCAAACTGTCCAGAGTATGTTTTTAACGAATTAGAAAGTTTGTGTTGTAACTATACCACGAATTTTTACCGTATTACAAAGTTTCAAGGCTGAATACAGGCAGAATCATTCGAGACAGGTTTCCAGACAAATTGCTACCGCACAAGTTTTTGCAATTCCGACTAAGCCAGTTGTTTCGAGATCTGGGTCTAGGTCCAACTTTGAGGCATAATCTTTACAATGATCGAAATGAGCACGTCAGTTGGCATGATGATCTTACACAGCCTTGACCAGGAAGAGTCTCCAGCCACACGGTTTTTGAATGGTGCTTGGAGAACACATAAAAGAGAGCAGCGTGTTTCGGACGTCGAGAACGATTTCCATGACGGGATAAGTTGCAACGAACAAAAACTACGCATCAATTTCGGCTGGACTAATATCTATAATAGAGTGATACATACTAATGATAATTACCGATTATATAAGGCTGACAAGATGCTGCTGTCATAGAGACGACATCTTGCAAAACATGTATCCTACTTTCTTAAACAAAAAAACTTCTAACACGAAATCTAAATGAAAGAGTGTAAGTGTTCTAGGTAACGCATCGGTGACAAGTATGGGAAAAAATTCTTAACGCTACATCTCTCTTTTTTTCTAATTGTGAGTAGATCTTTTTATGAGAACTTGCCAATACGAACTGTAACAAGTAAAGGGAGTGGGATTTTATTTATGTATGTAAGCACATAAATGAATCGCAGAGAAATGAGTCTAGCCCCTTAAGAAATGATTTTGTTCGATGTTTTTGACTCGGTGGTTTTAGTGTTGAAATAGAAAGGGGTTTTTTAAAAGCGACATAGGATGAAAGTAACTGTCACCAAAACCGTGGTCCTGTTCACGCACTGAGCGACGCCCGACGCGACGCGACGAGACAGGAAAGTTGATGGTCTTCCTCCCGCGTTAAAATTCAAGAGGATCCTTGGTCCTGCAACCTCGGCCATTGATCCCACCTATTTTAACGTGTGAGTGGCGCGCTTGATCATATGGATCGTTCGCTACACGTGACGGTTCGTCGCCAATGGTAATTACTAGAGGTGTGCGGGATCGGGACGGGATTCCCGAAAATTTTCGGGTTTCCCGTGAATTTTCTCGGGATATCTGATATTGTACGGAATCTTTTAATATTGTTTTTTAGTCTATATCTATGCTACAAGAGTCTTCTATATAATTTCGTTTTTACGATATTTCACGGGAAAGCCGAACATTTTCGGGATTCCCGTCCCGGTCCCGCACACCTCTAGTAATTACTAGACTGCGGATCTTTATGTAAAATACGAACGTCATACAAAGTAATATTATACAAACGTTACACGAACGTTAAACGGTGATTTTGATGAGAGGAGAAATTATATATTGGCATCTTCAATTTTTAAAATTTGTCAGCAATTTTGAATTTCATGTACTCAATTTTGCTATAAATGCATAAAGATTCGCAGTCTAGTAATGACTAATTGTCTACCGGAATGACTATCGATTCCTAATGTTTTTGTCGTTCTTTTTTCCGTGTCGTTATATATAATAACGACAAAACGTAATTATGTGTTAATCAATGACAGAAATCTTTTTTTATCGGTTTCAGAAGTGACGAAATTACAGGGGACAAAGTTTACATAGTTTAACTAATTATATTTTTTAGCCAGACCATTATTCGTTCTCAGAATGTACATTATGTGTTGGGATAACGAGGCTGGGAGGAGAGTTGTCGTCTGACATGGGTCCCGCCAGGCCCCTTACCCTTCCGCCCTCGCCCAGCTGTGCTGCGGAGCCCGCCTTTGCTTCCCCACTACGTACCGTACGCGTCAGCGTTAGTAGGAAGAGTGGGGGAAGCATAGGCGGGCTCCGCTGCTCAGCTGGGCGAGGGCCGGAAGGGTAAGGGGCCTGGGAGGGACTCGCAGATGGCAACCATATAACTTTATATATATTAAGTGTTTATTTAAACTCTCTCCACGACACAATGAAATCAACGTCTACCAGTTGTGAATTAGTACTGTTCGCATATAACACAATATATGATACTTTATAACTATTACATTGAGATAGAACTATTGACGGTTAGAAAAGATAGAAGGTGTGACTAGCTTGGCAGGTTGGCTCGGACTGACCGACCATTCCTTCAATTAAGTTTTACTATCAATTTTTACTATTTTTTTTTTTCGCAATTTCGACCAAATGCATTTTTTCAAAATATGTTTTTAGACGTCATTTACTAAACTAATTCTTGTGTGTTGGATCAGTTATGCTCGTTAGTGTAGGCCCTTTAGTGCGGAATAAATGACGACGCTGCAGGTGTAATAAACGGCAGGTCAAAAGAGACCTTTCCTCCTCCGCATGTTCCGTGCATTTCGGTGTATAGTCCAACATTATGTGTGATACATACGTATAATCAATGTTGTGTCTTCCGCGTTATCCCGTGTGCGTCTCTTCCTTATCACGTGACCATGAAGAAACCTAAGAATTCGTCGAATCAAATTTTATTTCCTCCGATGACGACGAAATGCAAGCTGAAGGTCTGTCAACGACAAGTGCAAACCCGAGGAAGTTTTCCAGTTAAGTGTTCGTTCAAACACACGGCATGGCTTCAATGAATGTCTTTCCGCGAACCACTGGAAAAATGTCGCGCATAATCATCGGCCTACTGATCTCGCGTGACAAAAATCTGTAGATGAAATTTCAAATCTAATTTCAATTCAAAAGCTAGGCTTACAATTCGACTGAATGTGGTCCGGCACTCCCCGATACATTTTATACCAAAAACGTGAGTCCTATCGGCATACGGACTCAAAGAGTTGCGACTCTATCTCTTATTTTAAACATAAACATATCACGAAGTTTAATGTAACAGGACCCGCATTAAACCCAAATTAAAATACATTTCTTCCTCTTCTTCTTACAAGTACATAATTAATGTCTCTCTAATATGAGTGTAAGACTTGAGCTTAAAAGAGAGTTACAATTGATTTATTCGGAAGGCTATAAACTAATTTGTACACGTAACATTATATTTGATTTATTCGCACTAGATGTACGAACCACTAATACTGACTATTTATTCAGATTTTACACGGAACTGCATGAAATCCGCAGTTTACTAATAACGACCCTCGTACAAACAAACGAAGTGATAATGAAACCGATACCTACCGACAGACTGTCGAAGACATTAACCAGGGGTGAAAAAGGAGGATCGAACAATTTGCGCGCGTTTCCTTTGGCTCTGCCGGTGTTTTCAAGACGCGAGACGACGCGAGAAAACGATGCTTCTGTTTGCGGAACGTTATATTCTCGGAAGATCTCTTACGCAGAGCTCACGGTGGGTTTTCGCAGAGTGTGTTTCATCGGTCCAGCATCGATCGTTTGTTCTTTCGCACGGCCGTTATCTGAAATTCGCAGCTGAGAAAGAACGTTTTTGCGAGCTAGTCGAGAAAGTCCAATGATGCTCTCCGTGGTAATGCTCGCTCTCGTTCGCGGACGTTACGAACCGAAGTGATGCCAGTTTTACGGGACAGTTGCGCGGCGTTTACAAGTTTTTCTGCTGCGAAGACTAGTCTTCTCAACGCTAAACCTACCACTACTGCCGGTCAAATGACCGGTTTTATATTTTTCATTGCATAATTATTGAAATTATGAAGTTGCTTACGCGGAAATTGATTCGAGAAAATTCTGTATCCAAGCACATATCGTTGTAAAGATTGCAGAAAATCGAAATAAATAGAGCCTAGTCATTTTTGCTAACTAAAACATGTTAATCGCTTTCAGTGCTCGGTAGGTTTAGTGTTGAAAAGAAACAAGTTTCCATTCCTCCGTGAACCTCGCGAAATTAAACCACTTTCTGGAATCTCTTCTCTATGCTAGGTTCAATCTTATAATCTTATTATTAGACTGCGGATCTTTGTGTAAAATAAAAAATGTTTGCATTGATTGCAAAACACAGGAGCCAAATAAAAATTTCACTCTTCTTTTAATTATCTTATTAAGGTAAAACACTAATACACTGGTGGCCTTAAATCTTTTTAATACCTCCACTTATACTAAAATTTATTTGGTAACTCTCTTGATACATAGAAGTTTTGTTTCTAGGTCTTAATGGCTGTTTGAAACCAATTTACGTACCGGATTATTTCGATAATTATTCGACGTCGGGCATCCTCGAAAATCTCGAAAGTTTCGAGAGATTTAACAGCCGTAATAAATGTAATCGTCTCGAAAGACCGAAAAGTCTTGAAAGTTTTTCAAGCTTTAGACGTCTTGGAAGTATTGATCTTGCACGTACGACGTACACACACGCGGACTGTGGTATAACACGAGTATTTCCTAACTGGTTTAGTCCTCCAAGACTTTTCGAACTCTCAAGACTTCTGAAATTTGCAAGACTTTTAAGGTCGTTATGGGCATTACGCTCTTCTCCCATATTATCGCGTGCTCCTTCGAATTTGCCAAGATTTCCCGGACCTTCCACGTTCGAATCATTTTCGAAATAATTTGGAACTTCAGTCGTAAAGTGGGTGTAAGAAAATTTGTTTTCTTGATTTCTGACTTTTCATTCATGTGCCAATTTTTATAAAACAAGAACCAGATGTATTGTGCACCGTCTTTGTGTCCAAAACACCCGTATAACCAAAGATTAACAAGCGAGGCACAACGTGTCGAGTTTCATTGGGTTTTCGTCATAATATTCCAACGACGGATGAAGCTCCCGTCATCATCATCATCATCCCCTTGATTCGCCGCTCAAATAACGGCCGACCGATTTACGTGCGAGGTGCGTGGTGACGTAAGAGATCCGGACGAGTTTGGTGGTGCATTTTGCAATTTTTCAAGTGCAAGTTTCCCTCCGTGACTGTAAGTGTCCGCGAGAAGTTTCGAAACGACACGACCACGCGGCGCGCTACCATATAAATTATTCAATCAGACAGACGTATCGTAAATAATCGATAAAGCATTGTACTTAATCTGACAATTGCTTTACAAATTGTTATTCTGCATACATATTTTATGCATTCGCGAAAATTACATGGCAAAATATTGATGTCCAGCTCGTCACGCGATACACCCGCTCACAGAGTTGGGCAAAAATTTAATCATCGATTTTGACAAATAAATTTCTACTTTAATCGCTAATCGCGATTAACAATTAATCTCCTAGTTTAGTCGTTAATCATTCACGATTAACTTCAGCAATCGATTGAATCGATCGACGATTTTTCAATGATCTCTTTTTTTAATCGTACACATTAATCAATCAAACTCGATTAAAATATTAATCGATTAATGCCAACTCTGCTCGATCAATTAATCAGGTCATTGATCGTCGACTTGCATTGCAAATTTTATGCGGGAAACAACGTCAATGAGCTAATCTACATACAATGTGACTACTAATTACTCTTTTTCTTCGAAATTACAGTTTTATACGTTTAACAAAATTTACTTAAGAGCACTGCACACGAAAGCAGAGAATACCTTCCTGTTCATTAATGTTGAACACCGGCTTGCTTTTCTTGCGACGGGTTGCTTGTAGACTAAAAGAATTTATTTTGGTAAAATGAACTAGTGAAAAAATTGCTTCGAGCAAATGATTTTTACGGGATTTAATAAAACTTTATGAAAGTTTTTATGGATTCGAAATTCCTGTGACTTATACCACGAAGAAAATGACAACGCAAAAGAAATTGGGAAAAATCCTGTAATTCGATCAAATAAATTCTCTCTATGCATTAATTTAGTTTATTCATTTTCTTTTTTTTTTCGTGTCTGATTTCATGCATTTGAAGACGATGTGTAGAACTGTGGATGACGGCACGTTGTAGAATTCACGCTGCGGCTGAGTTTCATTTATTAGGAGGAATTTATGTGTCAGTCTTGCATAATTTGATACAGCGATGTTGGTGCCATAAACGCATAAAATCGTAGCCTGATTACGATCGCGTGCGACGAGGAGCTTCTGTATCCGAAGAATATTTGCTCGGTCGTCGGCGACGTGTACGCAGATCGCACGAAGTGTGTCACGAGCACGACGACTTCCGAATTGTAATGCGAGAATGATCGGCAGGAAGAGCGCGCCTTTGATATCATTCAAAACGAGACACTGTTCGGAATCCCAATGATATCGTATCGATCCTACCAATTCGGCTAACTGTTCTTTTTTTATACAGGCGGTTCCAATTCGTGCTTTCGAAGTCTGCCTCCACGCGACTCGATTAGGCGAGTCTTTTATCGTCGAACACGGTGTTACACACTCCGATTAATTAGAGAATTAGTCGAGCGTCGCTAATGCGAGACGCTTCGTGTAGATCTTAGATCGCTTTGCATAATTCGAAACACTTATGGGATTTTCTGGCGTAACCGAGTGCTGTCCGTGTACATTGCTCGCAACTGCCTGCTGATGCGCAGTGCTGGGACAGAGGTGGGCACTATTTAATATTCTAGAATCAAATAAAATATTTTATTTTCAAAGTTGTACACATACTTTAAAATAAAATACTATTTTCCCCAGCTCCTTGCTGGGCCAATACAAATAAAAAGTATTGGAAATAGTAATTACAATACCTTTATTCAAATAAAGTAGTATTTCAGAATTTATTTTATTTCTTAGTTCTATATACATAGAAAAATAAATATATATATATATATATATATATATATATATATAGAGAGAGAGAGAGAGAGAGAGAGAGAGAGAGAGATATTTCAAATTATTCAAAATAACATAGTTTTGGAGTTTCATTTCTGGAAATATTTTTAATTTTATTTCAAATACTATTTTGCCTAGCTCTCTGCTGACGCACACATTCTTTCTGGCGTCTGAAGAAATAGATAGATAAGTTAGAGACTGCCAATGATTTGAAATGAAACCTTCGTTTTTACGCGTACATTATTCCGGTTTGATTTTCTTTTCGATGAACCGATTAACGAGGCTTGAAATCTGCCTGAATATCCGCAGTGCAATTATAACAGGCGAAATGAATGGAGAACGCGATCGAGGTTACATCCGGTCGAGTAACGAAGCACAAATTTCCCTTCAAAGTCAATTTCCTTCTTTGGCCTATCGTTTCGCCGAGCTTAATTAAATCACGATCTATAACTGTTCGCGAACTCACGATAAACTCGATGCACTGGCGTCCGATGTCGTTTCGTCTCGTCTCGTATCGCGAAGTTTAATTATCCGATCGAACTTCGGATTCGTTTGCTCCGAGTGAAACTCGATGGCTTGAAGAGAGAACCAATGTATTGTTCTTTCAAGATTCTATTAGGTCGTTGCATATGAATGACCGATTCAATATAATGGTTAATAGACCGCGGATCTTTATGTAAAATAGAAATGTCCTACTGTTTTGAATTACGATGACTAGTCACTTTTGTCATGAATGCGCAGTCTACAGCGTCACAAGAATTCGTTAAAAATACGTTCATTTTTTAAATACGATAAGAAACTTATTATATGTATATTGTCTGTTTTGTTTAATATTCTATCAGTATTTTTGTCATTATCTTTGCTAATTGGGAGCCGGTGTGTAATTTACAGATACTGTAAACATTGCAAAAAAGCGAAGAAAATGCAAATTGAGTCATTGTTAAGGAACTTATTGTGTTTACTTGAGCATAGTCCATTTGAAAAATTGCTTTGTTCACTATTCTACCAGTATTTATCTTTGCTAATTGGAAGCCAGTGTGTAATATGCAGATAGTGTAAACATTGTAAAAAAAAATAAGAAAATGGAAATTGAGTAATTGTTAACTTGCACGTGCACAAATACTATTATACTTTTGCAAAAATGGGAAGGACTACTGACCTGTATTTCCAGTCAAGAACAGCTTGTTGAACTGAGCAACGTATTAGATACAGTTGATCAGAGTTGTGCAGAATTACAATTAAATTACTCCAGGAATTGTAATTACAATTCATTCAATTAAATTACAATGTAAAATTCGTAATTGCAATTGGAGTACAATTATAAAGCAGTTGATCGACGTTTAAGAACATAAACAATTAAAGTCAACAAGCGAAGGTTACCGAAGCAGCATTGACACAGCTGTGTGCTAGCATCCTTGTCAGCGTGCGAGCTTATGGACTGGGTTGAGTCACAAGTAACTGTTGCCATAGACAATGAGAAAGTGTAGTTACAACAATGATCTAATAGTGTCAAACAAGAACCTTCGGTTGAGATGCGAGACAACTATCGTTTCAATACCTCGTGGTTTCTTTTATTATTACTTTTTAGCACAATACAATATTTTTTCTAAAGCAATTGGCAATGGAAGATCATTGAACGCGTCAACACTTTTGTCAAATCAAAAAGTTTTTGTTAAAATAAAAATTGTCTGCATTAATTGCAAGAGACAGGAGCCGAGTAGAAATTCCTCTCGTTTTCCAAAAATAATTTTAAAGAGTCGAAAATATTGTATCGATGAAAAATAAGTAGTAGATGCATTTTAAAGCAGCAGACAAATTAGGAGAATTCAAGAATTCCAGTGGACTGGGTTCAGCTTATTGAAATCGTAAAAAGAAGGATGAAACATCTATTTCACTTTCGTTTTTTTGCGACAGATGCAACTTTTTATCATATTTTGCACGAAGATTCGCTGTCTAGGAATCTCTTATTAACATACCGTTAACGATGCACACACACACGAAGAAATATTCAAATTTTGTGCAGTAAATCAGAGTCGTTAATTGACACGTTCCGTGCCGACTCGTTTTCGCCGCTTTGTTCTCCACTGCATTTTTTGTAATGCCTCATTCTTGTGATGGAAATATATTCTACAATATTAACGCGTTAAATAAATATATGTCAGCGTAAACCACCAGTGGAGTCACAACTGACTGAAAATATTGTATACAATATACTTATCTATCTGAAGTGTAAAGCATTCGATTTTAATGAGTAGTTAACACTTCGCACTCGAGTGGCGACTCGGAGACGCTGCTACTAATTCTTACAGCATTATTCAGAATATTAAACTTCTTAGTAATTGAAGTAATACGACGTCGTTGAATTACTATATAATTGAAATACAATGTAATTGAATTAGCACAAAACTCTGGTGTTGCATCAGTTTTCTATCGATAAAATGAAGAAAATTCGGTTTTCGAATTAGAACGGCTCCGAGTGCGGTTTTAAACCAGAAAGATTCTAGAAATATTACAATGGCCAGAACCATATAACGAATGAATGGTATACATATGTATAAAGCGTGCAGAGCCGACACAGAAATGGAACATCGACTTCTCTGACTGGACTTAATGATTACAAACGAACATTGTTACCGGTGCGATGATGCGCCAGCGCCGCTGGCATTCACCGTAACGACCTACAATAATAAAACAGTGAAATATACGGTGAAACAGTTTAATTCGTCTGTCGGAGCGAACAATTCGGTGGAATCGGTTTAAATCGTCTGTTCGGGAACGTTCTACAATTTGTTTTCAAAGGAACTCCGCCATGCCGCGCCGCGGCGAAATGAATATTCGATACGTTTCGCCGTTAATTTCACCGGTGTGGTTTCGCGACTTCGTTATTTGCGGAGTTACCTTTCGGGAAAAACTCGGTAAACGAGAGACGCGTTTAATGCTCGCGGCAGTCGCCGCCGAAAATATGTTTCTTGGCCGGCGGCCAAGCAGACACTTGAACACCGATAGCTACGTAACACCAGTTTGTATTGATCCTCGAGATGATAGCGAAACGGAGAGCAGAGAAACAGGAATTTATTTCGGATCGTCGAATGATAGAGCGGGGTCTCGGAGCAATTGGCAACGGAGATCACTCGAGCCGCGGATGTTTCGTTGGCTTGCGTTCGTTAACTGCAATAATCTTTCATCGATAGGGTCCGCGATGCAACTCCGACGATGCAGCCACCGCATCGTTTCTCGTTGTTTCGCTCAATTGCGATCAGTGCCGCCAGAATCGACCGAAACTGGTCGATTTTTCCTCTCCTCCTTTTCCCCTTCCACTATCCCATTCCAGGTCCATGAGCATACCCCAACATCCCACACTAGGAACGTAGACTGGTCACGGACAGAGTTATGCAGAATTACAATTGAATTACTCCAGGAATTATAATTACGATGTAATCGAATTACATGCATTGTAATTCAGTTGTAATTGCATTTGGTTCTGTAACAGCAGACAAAAAGATATATAAAAAAAACTTCAAAAATCACGCTTATATTAAAAAATGCTCTAAAAAGAAGAAGATAAGATATTCAAAAAGAATTCTTTAAAAACCACGCTTATATTAAAATGCACTATAAAGGAGAAAATAATTTTTTTCCTGGTTCTCTCTCCATAAAATACCGAATCCAGTTAAATGATTGATAATATTTTCATTACAATAAAATCATGACATTTCATGTGTGTGTATGTGACCAGAAGCGTAAAATAAATCGTAGGGCAATCGTTGCCCGTAATTATGAAAGTGGTCTAAGTGAGAATTGAAAAAGAATGAGTTTATCAGTTATCTCACATCACGGTATTTTAAACTATTACATGAAAACTCGATGTAATTTTTATGATATTGTCAAAAATGAACAGTTTGGAACCAGATATCCTTTTCCTTTAAGTATTTCGAAACAAGAAGAACGACTTAGACTTCAAACCACTTTCATAATTACGTGCACATGTGTATGTGGGAGGGGGAAATTCCTTTTCGTAACCCAGATTTCTATGATGACGGAGTGTATGGCTCGCCATATGCCCCAGACTGATGGTGAGCTATTCCCATCTGAAGCGTGCGTGGCTATCCGAAGTACTGTTGTAATTATTTTCATGGTTTCGAGGTGAACAATTAATTTCCAATTTTGCCACGCGGCTCTAACGGATTGCGCAAGGTTGGTACATACGTTCTGGCTCAAGCTCTGGGCGGCGGAGTTTGCACATACGCGGTTAAATAAACTTTCACTGTTGCAACCTAAGTTTTCTCTCTAATCACCGACAAAGCGACGTCCACGTCCGCGCATTCTTTCCGATTACACATGTCGGCGCACCGTGCAATCTCGCGTGTACCGCTATTAAATTACATCCTCTTGTTACCTTGTTATGGCTGCTCTTGTTATGGCTCTTTTGTTAGCTTTGGCGAAGAAAGTTCCTGTCCGGCGCCATTGTTTCGCAGTTATTGCAGATCCGAAAGCATCAATGGTGGAATCTGCAAGCGAAACCGAACGTTATCTGAACTGTGCTATACAAACGGTAACAGATTTAATGCATGCCTCGTTGTTTTGTCGGTGATTCTATCTACAAGGTGATAGATCTCACAGTTTTTTCTTGAATATTCAGCTCATAATTAAACGACACGACGCGGTGATCGAGCGAAAAGATTCTCACGGCAATCCAGTACGTTACCAAATGTTTTAGGATTCTTCCTCTACATCTTGAATGCACACCTCCGAAAAAATGTGAATTTGACACCTTTCACTTTGTCGCGAGCGCTTCATCTTCGGAGGAATTTATTTATGCAATCTTTCTTCGTGAGACTTTACACGCGTACTTTTTTTTTAGAAAATTTGTATTTTATGTTATTTTAAAAATAGATTTCGAAGTACGAGAGTGTCGAAATAAATCCTGAAGCTACCAAGTTTAATAGAGCGTTACACGTAGAAATTTGTAGTTTAGCTGTTATACAGGGTGTTCATTTGAAAACTTTCCAGCCGAATATCTGAAAAGGTATGAAAGATATTAAAAAAGCGTAAAACACGTGTCCAAGGATTTCGAGGGGGAAAGCGAGAGGCAGTATCAGTTTTTTATTTGGGTAGTGTTTTCAGGGTCATTTGAAGGTCAACTTTGTTTTTTCAAATGGAAATCTGCGGATAAAAAAGTGCGCGGTTTTAAGATAGTATCCTACGAAAATTGCTGGTCTTTTTACGTACAATAAGATCCCGTAATAAAGAATATAGGTTTCCATTTGAAAAACCAAAGTTGAAAAGAGCGTCGAGCGACTTTTAATGATGAGATAGAAACAAAAAGAATGAGACTGCAATTACTGCTTAACTCCAGCTTGCAATCGATACAGACAATTCTCATTCAGCATAAGAATTGGTGACCTACCTCTACAGTTAGGAGCAGAACTGATCAAGTCGTTTGGTCCATTCATAAAAAAGTTATTCTGATTTAAAGTGTGATCAGTTTTGCTCCTAACTGAATATAGCCATTCTTATCATCAAGAAAATTCTCCCTCAGATAGTGCCACCTTAAAGTCGGAGAAGGGAAGAGGGTCGAACGAGTTTTAATCATGAAATAAAATATGATAGGAGCTCGTAGAAGAGCTGGGGCGGAAGGGGTGGTGGGCGGTCAATGATGGGCGACAGTAAGAAAGAAGGCAAGGCAAGTCGATGCAGTTGTTCTGGTGAGAGGCGGCGCGGCGCGGCGCGGCGGGGAAACGGAAAGGAAAAGAAGATTTCTGTCAGTCAGTCGGTCGCGGTCGTTGTTCGTCGCATAACGGGTTTTCATGTAACGGGGTCGGTCGGCGTTCCTCTCTTTTCTTCCTTGTTCCTTCGTCCGTCGAGGCCGAGGAACGGGTGCGGATTCTCGTGACCGTTTCGAGGCCGGGACGCTGACCTAGAATCCCGTCGGAGCCGCTGCTTCTCTCTGTGCACCTAGCGTTTCCGAAGTTGCGTTTATCAGCATCGCATAGTTAGCACGTTCACTTGCCCGCCGAATTTTATCCGACTTGCCCCGTGCAACCCGTTCTATGGAATTCGTGGTTTCACCCAGCGATTTCCTAGAATAACCGGTGTCGCCTATTTTCCGTCACATTTTTAACCGGTTCACATCACGCTCCCCATGCTACTTAACCCCCTTGACTTACAGTATCGTCTCAGACTCGTGATGAAGATTCTGAACACAGTCTAATAAATATGTATAGTGGATGAAATAAGTATTTGCACACCCTTTAATACAGAATAACTTTTTTGTAATTATACCAAATAACCCGATGTTTTGTAAGTAATTAGAAGCATTGGTTTATGAGATGATATGCAAAAAAGATTTTCCAAAAAATTATAATTTACAAGGTTTCATGTAAGGGTGTGCAAATACTTATTTCACCCACTGTGTGTTATTAATTTCCTTGCTAACTATAATAATATGAAATTCTATTTTGGTTTCGTTAATGAATAGATGTCGGAGAACATGTAGGCATACCATAAAGTATATCCCACGAGAGAGTAACTCTGTTTCTCGCAGCTTAGAACAGCGCTCGGATTTACTTACTCGCAACGGCCGAGTTTCGAAGGCTACGCCCCCTCGACCCGGCCGCGCGTCACGCTCCCCGTAGCGGCCCTAGTTCTCCTAGGCACTACGAATAGCGAATATGGAACACGCCTGAGTAGCTCCGAACCAGTGTTCCAATATGGTGCATCGTTTCTCGCGCATGCGCGGCCAGAACCTTAACGTATCTATATTAGGATGATGAGGTAGCAAAGCCCTGAGGCAGTTATATTGGCAGGAATGTACCGATACAATCTGTTCCGGACGAAAAGACTCCAGGACGTGTCCCACGAGTTACAAAATATACAGAAGTACATTTGTCATACATTCGTTTTTCATAATCAAATCATATTAATTTCTTAAAATTCTGTGGGGTGCTCAAGGTACCCGAGAATCTAACTTTACTGAGGCTGAAATCGCCGCGCATGCGCGAGAAAAGATGCACCATATCGGAACACTTTCGAACTATGACCGCTACGGGGAGCGAGACGCGCGGCCGGGTCGAGGGGGTGTAGCCTTCGAAACTCGGCCGTCGCGAGTAAGTAAATCCGAGCGCTGGCTTCGAAGATGGTGGGGGCGCAGCGAGCCTATCATCTCTTACTCCACTACCCACTCTCCAGTTTCTTGAACCAATTAGGGCGAAGATGCGCAAAAACGAACGAAAACTGGGCTTTCCGCGTGGTTACTCTCGCGAGATATACTTTAGATATGAATCTTCTCCTTTTTAAATACTAAAATACAAAAAGAACAAAATTAATATAAAACCTGACATTCTGGTGTTTTTTCTTTTTTCGTCTCCTGTTGCTTTTCGCTAGGCTCAGCTGGTTTGACTGTCCTTACTTGTGCGATCAGTCCGTTAATAATGCATCAACTCCGAATATAATTGATTATTCATTTCATTTTTTCCTCCGAGATAGTGATTTTAAAATGATTTACATAATTTTATGTCGTATACCGAGCAAAATTTGCCACGTGCAATCAGGACGTATTCCAAAGCAGAGGTACCATTGTATACAGTGGATCCTGAAAAAACTATTTCAATATTAAATTTTCCATTCCCGAGATATTCATTTTTGCCGAAGATATTTTTGACTGGCAAACTGAAGACGCTCTTCAGGTCCAGCATGTTACAGATTGCAATTTCTCAGATTTAAAGATTAACACGCTCCTGACGTAGTTTAAGGTGAAAGAATATTGTTGACCACGTCCGTCTCTTTCTCTTTCTCTCTCTCTCTCTCGCTTCGTTTAACCCACTTTATGGAATTCCCGGTTTAATCTGGTCATTTTCTCAAATACGAAGTATCCAACTTCGCGTTTTAACTAACCTCGCTACGTCGATCATTCGTGATTGCTAGACTGTCGATCTTTATGCGAAATAAAATTTTTATACGTCGATTGCAAGCTATAGCAGCTAAGTAAAAATTTATTTTGCTCGTTAACGGTTTTTATATGTTAAACTCTTGTTAAGCATTGTTAAACTCTTTACTCTTTTCTCTGTTTTGAATTACGCCTACTCATTTTTGTCATAAATGCATAAAATCCGCAGTCTAGCGATTACGATAACGTCTTTTTTTTTCCTTTTAACTCGTACGGACAGCAAGCGTGGGCCGCTCCACTTAGAATTCGTTAGTCTCTGTCAATAGAAATGAAGTTTGTGTGTTACGCGCATAGTGCGACTTGTTTGCAAAAACTGAAGTAGGAAACTCCGAAAAATTTGCATAGACACTTGACACGTGCAAAAATTTTATGATGATGCACGTGCTTATCAGAAACTTCAAGCATTCGTAGAATTCACTTTAGAACTGATACTGTCGACAGCAGTTCACGCAGCTCCGTCTAATTTTTAACTTACTGAAATTAAACTTTTATTTTACTCGATATGCACAACGACTGTACGATAGTGTACGTTTTTTCTGGAAACTTTCCCAGCCCATTAATTAGCGCCAGCTGTTGCACGTGTCCAGAAATTGACCATGAACGTTGATGCTCTTGAAAAAGTGGCAATTTTACTGAAAGCACTTTCTATGGCTGCACTTTTCCTGATCTCTGAGAAAGTCACCGATGTCTAGCTAGAGAAAGGCTTGCGAATGAATTGGGCGCAGTGGAACTTAGTTTGCTTGATCTTCGTGAAGTGACTTGCATAACACAGTGTCGAGCATGTTAGCACCCTGTTCTATGTGATACATATACATACAGGGTGGTCCATTTATCTTGAGACAGTCAATTATTACGGAAACCAGTAGGAATATGAAAAAATGTTTTATATATAATATTATTCATATGAGAAGGGGAAAATTTAATGGCGCTATGCACATTTTTCCATAATGGCCCTTTAAGGGTCAGATGAAGGGCAACTTCATTTTTTCAAATGGAAACCCAAACGAAAAATAATAATATTTCGTATAAAACATTTTTTCCTAACGTGCACCGTTTTATTAAACAAATTGTGGTGAATATCCCAATATTTGTAATGACAAGAAATACTGAGTTTGATCTGAATTCAGCCGCTCGAAAAGTGGTCACTTGTTCAGTAGATAAAATGGTTTATATCCTATTTCCACTTTTCCAGTTATTAAGGACATAAAACTGCCCCTTTACGGGAATTTAATCAATAAATCGTCACCTTTCTATACTTGTTTCAACTATTCTTAATGTAATATATCCCTGCCAAGATTGAATGATACGTTAGACACCTGCGATCGACATGCATATTAGGTTGAGGAATGAATTCGCGATTCCATTTCGCGCGCTGCAAGAACATCTGGTGTTTCTACTTTCATGGAAAAGGTGACGTTTCGATCGTTTGCGCTATTACTCTCCGCCACCTGGTTGGTAATTTGTTTATTCCAGTATGTACCGTGGAATTTTCTCGTTTTCAATCAGAAAGATATACATGTATATCACCACCGCCTAATCCAAATCTTTCTTCTCTAATCAAGAATAAGCTTTGCTGGAAGTTAAGCTCGTTTAAACATTCCAAAAAAAGATAAAAAGATTTTTACTACGATCTTGGCTTAGGGTTCACAATCATTTGTACAATCATTGTACAGTTTACCTCACTACAATTTTGGATGCAAAAATTTCGATGGTACAGATTTGATATTGACGGTATCATAGCAGACAAGAACGCTAGGAAAATTCGCACCGAGATTCGGCGAAGAATGTCGCTACTCTCGTGCGCGTGTTCGACTCCATTGTTCCTGGAGGAGGAGAGTGAACTTCTTTCGAGTTGCTCGCTAAATACCGTTAATAATGCAATTACCCCCAGTGGAGGCTAAAATGCCAGGTGAGAAAAAGCAAGTGAGCAATTAGGTTCAGAGATTTGAGGGAATCGGGAAACGATGCTCGGAAGGAAAGAGGCGGAGGATACGGGCAGCTTCGGTCTCTTGATACGTTCGTCGTTCTATCGGACACAGAAAATCCCTCGCGTGGCCTTGCTCGAAAGCAATTTCTTTGATCATTATAATTTCCATCGTGGCTCGGAACGAGTCGCTACCGAACAGGGTTAGACACATGTAACGATTTTCCGTTTTCTGTTGCAAGGATTACGTTTTACGAGGACTTTGAACATTGGACCGACACTGCTTGCGTCATATTTATTAAATATTAATATACCTTCCCGTGGAATTTCAATCTTTAATCTACGTCTGCGCACCATTCTGATAACGTCCAGCGAAAGTATTTCTATATTAAACTGTCGACACAGTTGAACTGTGATAATTTTTCTAAAAAAAAACATATTGGAAGCCTCCACCTTTGCCATCCATTACACTGCCCAACAAATTTCAACTTTTTTTATGCTTCCAATATACTTTTGGGTGGATCTTACAGAGTTTTTTGCGCTAATTCCGAATCCGCCGTGGTTTCTCAAGATAAAAGTCTGCTCTATCGCGTGGTATAAAAATATCCTCAAAAATTGGTGCAAAAGTGGTGTCTCTCCGACTTTAGTGATTGTTTAAACATGTTTAAATCACAATATTTTTTAAAAGTTGAAAATATGTTTTTTTTTTCAAAGTCATGTTCCTCAAAAACTGTGCGTGTAAGAGAAAAATTAATACCAGATTCGAAATGAGCAGAAAAAAACTCTATAAGAACCACTCAACAGTAATCAGAAACATGAAAAAAGTAGAAATTTGTTGTACATGGTAGTCAACAGATATCCACTTGAAATTTTTTGCCGCAATCAACGTAAACTGCGGCATAATGAATAGTTTATGCTAATGCGGATATTACGATGCGATAAATTGAAACAATTATTCATTGAATTAAGAGGAAAGTGACAAATCTTCAACGGGTGACAGCCAGACTATCGATTTGATGCATTCACGATACAAATCACCCGATCAGGTACAAAGTAGAGAACTTTGGTGTTTTGTAATTGATGCATCTAACGACTGCAAAAACGAATATGTAACGGGTTTAAAAGCTTAAGAGATTGATGGAGAAGATGATTCACTCAGTCGCTGATAAATTAAAATACTCGAACAGAGTTTATCAGCTTGATCGAATAAGAACATTACGTGGAAACGGTCACACTCGGCTGGAATTCGCCGAGGCGATTCTTTCATTGTGTATCGCAAGCTCCGGATTATGCTATAATTGGATAAAATTCCCAGTCAAGTCTGATGATCAATTTCTATCCGTCGCGTGTTCTAAAACCGGTAGAAAATCGATGTGCCCCGTCCCCGTGCCTCGAATTTGCACAAGTTACGTCACGCTTCTCATAACTCAGCCGGGGAATTGATAACGTGCTCGTCGCCACGCTTGATTCGGAGGTAATTACACCAGGTGGCAACCGATGGTCTCGATAACGCAAAGTCTTCGCAGAACTTTATCGTCCATCGGATCTTCAGGACCCGCCTACTCGTATCTCCCGATGGAAGTGTGACTAAAAACAGCCGATCGACAGTGAAGCAGAAACGTAGAGAGCTCGAAACCGTTTCGACAATAACTCGAAATAATTCGGACACTCTTAAAAACAATTTTTACATAGAATATGTTTAATTCACACATAAAAAAGTTGGAAAATGCAACTGTTCCAGTATTTTTTCTACAATTCCGATTAATTGCAATTTTTGGACAAATTTTTTTTCACATCCTGTAGTAAACTAATTCCTCTAGTTTCCCAAAAGAGTTTAATTCTAGACAAAACCGAGTAGGCAAAACAGAAGTGAAAATGTCAGACTACTTTAAAAATACGATTCTATTATTTCGAATTTATCAGAATCATTAAGACAAGAAACGAATGTCCACGGAACTCCTGTTTCGTTGTAACCGATGCAGAAAATTCGAATTTCGTCGAGAGATCCGCACGAGTCTGCGAGTTCTCTGTAGCATAAGCTGGCGGTCTCGAATTAGGCGATGTCGTTCTATTTTTCGCGGGACGGTGATCGATGAGAGTTCGATGTTAATGAGAGTCTGTTCCTTGTTAGGCGAGCGGAGGCTGCATCTGATTTTCTCGAAACGAGGCGAGATTGCGTTCTCCTCTGACATTGGTCGCTTCGATTATGCGAATTAGGAGCACTTACGTTAACCGATTATGCCCCGAGAACCTTCGGCGTGCAAAAGCGCGACAGGGTAATGCGAAGAAGCTGCACAATGACGAAGAATAGTATTCTCTTTGCGCCGCGCTGCTCCGCTGACGCTTGGTTTCCGTTCGCGACATACCAGGTCGACCGCATAATTCATGTCGACCTTTGTATCGATACAAACTTACATCATACGTCCACCCGTGTTTTAAGGATAATATTCACGGGGCTATCTTCAATATTGGCTTCCCTGGATCACTATCTCTTTTTCTAATATCTCTTCTCGAAATATAAACGGAAGAGATAGACTCAGAATATTGACGGTTTTATCGATGTAACCGACAGGGTGCGAGTAGAAAAATTGACACTCCTCTAAAATAGTTAGGAACAGATTCTAAGATAATGCTTAAGGCGGTAGACTCGTTTCCAGGATTGCAAGGGTGCGGGATTCTAATTTTATAACAGAAGAAATTTTGAACTAATTGCTTAAAATTTTGGGGAAAAATTAATCATTTAACTGGATTCGGTATTTTTTGGAGAACCAGAAAAAAATTATTTTCTCCTTTTTAGTGCATTTTAATATAAGCATGGGGGGGGTTTAAAAAGTTCTTTTTATATATTTTTCGTTTACGAGGCGTAATTTACATTATTCGGCTATTTTCAAAGCTACATGCAAAGTTGTATGCTTCCGAATAATGCAAATTACGCCTCGTAAACGAAAAAATAGAACTTTTGAGGGAGAAAGCGACCTAGATAGATCTTTTATTTAGCGTTTTTGACTACTGAGAACCCCCGTGTTTCTATTATATTATCGAGAAATGAGAAGGCGAATCCTGCGCCCTTGCAAACCTGGAGAAAGGAGTCACCCCTTAACCCACTGGTGAATAATAGATATACTGGATACAAATGCGACGACACTGAAAACGGACGGAGAAAAATATGGGCGATTAGAGTAATTTACAAAGAAATAGTTTGAACGAGACAAATGACTACTTACCGAGATGAAGAGGAAAAGTGATGGTATTATCATGATTGCGGGAGAGCTTAACCTGGGAATTGGTAGCGAAGTAGAGAGGGTCGGAAGGAGTATAATCGAATGGAAGTCGAAAGATGATGTCATCAATGAAGAAGATACGAGATTACTGGAAATGGGAAACGAATATTGGAAGGGGTGCTTGGACAAACATCGTAGTCTACGATCCGTGGATAGTATCTTAACAGTATACATATGTACAATGTACAGTTAGGAACAAAACTGATCACACATTTGAGAAGCTTTTATCAGTTATAAGCTTTTCAAATACCAGGAAGCAAACTTTAAAACGATCGAAGTAGAATTAGATAAGTAGACTGCGGATCACTACGCAAAATAAAAATTATCCAAGTCCTTAAAAATACTGTTATATTATTTTCAACCAATTGAACGTATTAAGTGAGAAAGTAAATTTTTTTTCTATTCCACTCCGGTTTGATGCACTCCGCTGTCGATTGACTACAAACGGAATGGTTGTGGTGGTTTTTGTCGTAGAATCTAATGCTGGTGTTACTTATTTGCTAGAACGAGAAACTCTGCGGTCTATTTCAACCAAGTATCAGCTTACGGGAAGACTATTCGCCGGCATGAAAATTAATTAATTAATTAGATGAATTCCACCTATTTTATAGAAACGGCACACCCCAGCGCGCGGCGCGACGCTAAGCCCGCTACTATGGACTGCTCCCACTCGCGCGATATTATATTCAGAAAATTTACTACACGGCGCGGCGCGGCGCGACACGACGCGACACGACGCGAGATAAGGAAGCAAGCAGGCCAACCGGTTCATATCATTCGCGAGTTCTTTTCGCGCGAAACGTGTCCGCGCGCGGATGAAAACGTAAGAAAGCGAACGGTGCGCTGTTTCCCAGCAAAACGTGATCGTCATCGTCATCACCGATTTCCAGGACCAGTGATTCAGTTTCTGTTCCCCTTCGAAACGATGTTACCGATCATCCGGAATCAGGATTCTCGTTCACGGTTCGTTACACGGATCTAGCGCCACGCTCCGCGCCGCCTCGGTCCCGAGCGAGACCGTTTTTGCCGCTTGGAAACTCAATTAGCCTCCATCGAAAGCCTTGGCCTGTCATCCAGACGTTCCGTTGCATTTGGGAATTATAATTTCAAATTAGCGCTGATTGTTCGCGGCGTGGCTCAGTGAGTGTTCACGAAAGAATCAATGCACAGAGAGGTCTGCATTCGATCCAGCTTTGCGACTTTCTAAAGAACTTGTGTTTCACATGCGCCGATAGTATTCGGAACTTTTTATCCTTTTTTTTTCTTTTTGCAAATGGCATATTCATCACGTTACCGACCGATCGCCTTGAGATAGCCGGTGGAAGGTTGTTGATAAACGATTTTCAACTGCTCGGTTCCATACACCTGACGATTAGTTTGACGAAACTCGCGGCTACGTGATTCGACGATGTCTACGATGCATCTGAAACGACTAAGCGGCAGGGACAATTTTCTAAATAAATTTCATCGTGTTCGATACGTACTGGTTTACACTCCAGTGTCTTTTATTAAGCCTGGCTGATTAATCTTTCGTGATAATAGCGATTGCAACGTTTCTGTTGGCTCAATTATGAAATTCAATAACAAGTGACACTGATTTTACGTGGCGTCCAGAGGTGGGCATTATTTGGCGAAACAAATATTTGAAATACCATTTAATATTTCTGATTTCAAAGAAGATACAGAATTTCGAAAATCAAATATTTCTGTTTTAACAATCTGAACCTCAGAATAAAATATTTCTATTTCAACAATTTGATTCACAAAATAAAATATTTCTATTTTAACAATCTGCAACACGAAATAAAATATTGTACTTTTTGTAAAATCGTTTTGAAACCGCATAAACATACAGTCGATCTTATTATAAATGTACTGAATTCGAACCATGATTCTCAGCAATAATATTTGTATATTTGAATTGTGTATTTGAAAATCGTTTTTGCATATCATTTCGTAAACCTATGCTTCTAATTGATTACAAAAAATCAGGTCGTTTGGTACAATTATAAAACAGTTATTCTGTTTTAAAGGGCGTTCGAATACGTTCGTTACCGTTACCCACTGAATATTAAAATTCATGAAAAAGAAAGCAAACTTTCTACTCGGTGTCAAGCATCAGAAGTTTTTTCATAAAAAAAGTGCGCATTGCATAAACGCACAGTACCACCGTTATGTCATTTCCGCACTTCATTCATGCTTCTCAGCGAGTACATAGTATGTCACCCGCGGGCACCAATGCAAATACTTGTCTTCATGAAGTTACAGTAAACTGGACTTTGACAAATTCAAGTTTTGTCAAACTAGCCAGAAAATGATCAGTCCCTTGTCAGTTGGTTGTAAGACTACTCTAGAAGCATTTACATATTGTTCACATACAAGCAGATGTATTTTGCGAGCTTGCATTTGCATTTGTGTTTGCTTAAAAACTATGCAAGAGTTACAAACTATGTGCAAAATAACATGTTTCTTGATACGTACGTAGATAGCCGCCGCATAATTTGTAACTCCATTGTACATTTAGTAGTCGCGTCGGTATTTAAGCTGACGCATATATTTTTAGAAGCTTCTAATAAAAGTAAATGACATATGAATTTGCAACAGAAATATATTTATTTAGTCATCATAAATTCAACAGAAACAGTAATATCATTTTATATCAAAGCAATAATAAATTAAAGATTTTTTATATTTTTGCTGATGTCGGAAATTAAGTCGACTCTAAACTATATAACAATAAAAGAACCGACAGAACAGATAAAGAACTGAAGTTTTTGGTACAAGATCGTGAATCTTGAGCGATAATTTGATCAAGAGGCAACTCGGCAGAAACGATTATTTTATGCATTGTCACACGACGGTGTAATCTTTGTCATGCTCGTTGTAATTATAACGGTAACAAATCGATCAAGAATAGAATCATTGCTACAGCGCAGATTTGATCGTGAAGATCGATGACATTTCTGCTCCGACTTGATTCCAATGACATCATGCGATACGAATTCGAGTTCTCTAATTCGTGTTCGATAAAAAGGTTTAATCTGATACCGATATCTGTAGCCTAATCTTCCTAATAGGGAAGAGAAGCAGTACGATAAAAAGAGTACCGGTGACAATTCCGTTCGAACGCAATGTTGTCTGACGATACTAATTTCAGTTTTCTCTTCTCTGTTTCCAGCTGAGTAAAAGCAGCGGTCGCAGGAGACACGAAATGAATCCAGCAGAAATTAAATCCATTCGTATCCTGCTTGGAAAAACCCGGAACGGCGTGAGCGTGTTGCAGTTTTCGTTGTGTCTTTCGAAAAGTCTGTTTCCCTATCTCTGAGCGAGAGAGAGAGAGAGAGAGTCTCTTCCACTGTACAGTTCAAGCGAGATAGAGCTAAAAGAGTGAGAGAGAGAGTGTGTGTGTGCGCGTGTGTGTGTTAGAAAGAGAAAGGAGAGAAAAAGAAAACACGACAAGGGAAGAAAGTCGAGGAAGAGGAGCAAGTAGCGAGAAAAGAAGCGCAAAGATAAAAGAGAGATCGTATCGAGACCAAAGAAAAAGCCGAAGAGAACGCACCGAATAACCGGAAGTGGCTATTCTCTGATCTTGTATACAGAGAAGCTTTCGAGGAAGAAAAGAGGAAAGATAGAAAGCGCAGAGAGCCAAGCTGTTTGATAGCGCGCGAAAGCTTTCCAAGCTCTCTCGTTACGGAAAGGAAAGTAATTAAGGATTATTTCGTTCCGCTAGAAAAGAAAAAGAAAAAAAAAGAACGCCAAAATGAGCACAATGACTGCCACCCAATCCACGTCCGTGAAGGACTTCTACAGGGACAGGTCTATCTTCATCACCGGCGGCACTGGTTTCATGGGAAAAGTACTCGTCGAGAAGCTACTCAGATCATGTCCCGGTATCAAGAATATTTATTTGCTGATGAGAGCCAAGAAGGGGCAGGACGTTCAGCAGAGGCTGCGGGAACTGTTGAATGCACCGGTAAGACATCTTTTCCTATGTTTAATGTTTAATCACACGTCAACCGAGTCAAACCTATACACGCTCCGACCTTTCGTTGGCGCGCAATTTAAACAGTACTCGAACTTTTTGAACAGACCTCGTACACATCGAAGTTGCTAAATTCTTTTAATCTCTTTACTATTTTAAATTCTACCTATCCAGTTTTGGTTCTAAAAGTATAAAAGCTGCAGGCTACTTACTAGGCTGTGAAACCTCTCGCAAAAGTTAATTTGCCTCCGTCAATTGCAATCTGACGACGAACATCAAAGCTCCTCTAGCCCCCCCCCCCCTCCCCATTGGGATTCAATATTTTATCGTATACGATTTTACAAGAGTCGGCAAAATAAAATCGTGAACCCACCGTTGACGTTCAATGTGTTTTGATTATGACCAGCTATTCGAAAAATTGCGACGGGACGCCCCGCACGAGCTTTCGAAGATCATTCCTGTTAGCGGGGATGTGACGGAACACGAATTGGGAATCTCGGAGGCCGATCAGAACACGCTCATACGATACGTGTCAGTCGTTTTCCACTCCGCTGCCACTGTAAAATTCGACGAAGCACTCAAGCTTTCTGTTACCATCAACATGGTCGGCACCAAACAGCTCTTAAATCTGTGCCATCGCATGGACAATTTGGAGGTAAGATTTACACTCCCTTCGCCCTTTCGCTACTTCCAAATAATATAAATTTGAATGAATCAATTCCATATTGTTATTGCGTTAAAACCGTTTATTGAAGAGGTGTCCGAACCAATGAATTGTTATTTTGAAGGCGCTGATCCACGTGTCGACGGCGTACTGCAATTGCGACCGCAGGGACGTTGCGGAGGAGATCTATCCAGTCTCGGCCGAACCTGAACACGTGATCGCATTGACGAAGGTCATGGATGCCAGGATGGTTGACGACATTACACCGACTCTGATCGGCAACCGACCGAACACTTATACGTTCACCAAAGCCATGACCGAGAGGCTGTTGCAGTCGGAATCAGGTTATCTACCGGTCGCGATTGTCAGACCATCCATCGTGTTGTCTTCGCTCAAGGAGCCGGTAGCTGGATGGGTGGACAACTGGAACGGCCCGACCGGAATTATTGCCGCCGCTGGCAAAGGTTTCTTCAGGTACGACGAACCCGGCGACAAGTTGATTCTCAAGTATTGCTCAACCGGTACCGTTCTTAGCACACCACGATAATGCTAACGCGATTGAGCGTAAACGCTATCTAAAGCAATTGCTTCTAGATAGGTAAAGAATTATAGAGTCGAAGGTGAATTGGCCTGTAATGATTTGTAAAAACCTTGTTGAATTCATTTCCATTTTGTAGTTGTACAGATTTGTAGAAGCCTTGTTGTTCCTGGTTCGATTTCCGTTTTGTATGGTTAGATTCTATTCTGCTACAACCCCTGACAGAATGTTTCCGATCGGAGGCATTGATACGGATTTTAAAACCGCCCGCAACTCCTGAGGAAGAACCAGAGTTCTTCCAGCTGTTATATTCTATGTACTCTTATTTCCGTGTAACATTTTGTTTATTTTCTCGTTTCTTTGTTTATTTTCTCGTTTCTTTGTTATAATAAATGGAAGCTTATGTTATTTTGTTGTTTTTTTTTCGTTCTTCAATAAGCCCCTTTACATTTGCCATCAGTTTTAACTCCATAAGTAATATTTTATACTTCTAAGTTTTGAATGTTTTCTCTAAAATCCGTATCAATGCCTCCGATCGGAAACATTCTGCCAGGGGTGGTACTATAGCGGCAAAAACCATCGAAGAACGTTGTTCAGGAAATAGCGGATAGATGACATAAATGGTTAACATCGACGTATGATCGTTCGCAGGAGTATGCTGTGCCACGAGGACTGTGTCGCGGATTTGGTGCCGGTCGACATAGTGATCAACTTGATGATCTGCGCGGCATGGAGGACCGCGACGAATCGCACGAAAACGATCCCGGTCTATAATTGTTGTACAGGTCAACAGAACCCGATCACTTGGAGACAGTTCGTTGATCTGATATTCAAATACACGCGGATGCACCCACCGAACGGTGCGATCTGGTATCCCGGCGGCCAATGCCGCAACTCCGTTATAATGAACAAAATGTGCTCGGTCTTCCAGCACATGCTGCCGGCACACATTTTAGACTTTTTCCTGCGACTGAAGGGTAAACCGACCATCATGGTCGGCATACAAACCAAACTCCACAAAGCAGCCAAATGCCTGGAGTACTTCAGCACGCAGCAATGGAACTTTAGAGATGATAATGTCAGACAATTAGGTGAACAACTTAGCCCCGAGGACCGACAAGTCTTCATGTTCGACGTCCGGCAAATTGACTGGCCGTCGTATATAGAACACTATATACTTGGAATTCGACACTTCATTCTTAAGGAGAGCCCGGACACGCTACCAGCCGCTCGTTCACATGTTAAAAAGTAAGCGACTATGCGCTTCCACGAAAGCTCATGTAGGATCCATAAGATGAATGTTTAAACAACTGTACTAATATTGCACTTCGTTCTAGATATTACAGTGACTCCCACTTATTAATTCGGACACTCTTAAAAACACCATTACTTTTTTAATATTGGACTATGTGATTTGAACTTTTTTGGGCAGCTAGAGCAATTAGTTTACTACAGGATGTGAAAAGAAATTTGTTCAAAAATTGCATTTTGTAGATCTGTGTCGATTATATGCACTGTGAAAGTTTCATAGAAATCGTTTGATGCGTGGAAAAACGACAGGCATTGAAAAATGCAAGGATCCTTAGAATTACAGCAGTTGAAGGCCGAAACTCATGAAAAACTGCAATTTTTACCATCTTTAAACTTTGTAGCTCATTACAATGTTTCATTGATACAGATGTACAAAACTTGTTTTCTAAATTTTCCATAGAAGCCCACATAAAAAAGTTGAAAAATACAACTTTTAGTATTTTCTCTGCAATTTCGACAACTTGCAGTTTTTTCCAAAAATTTTTGTCACGTTGTGTAGCAAACCAATTGTTCTAACTTCTCTAAAAAATTGAAGTCGTATATTCCAATATTAAAAAAGTTATGGTGGTTTTAAGAGTGTCCGAATATTAGTAGAAGTCACTGTATTAGGTTCTTGCATACAAATTGTCTGACTTCTAGCACTATTGTCTACAACTTTAAATTTTTGCATAAACCCTATGTATTTTAAGACGCAAAGCTGATCTTGAAGGTTCTATCTTCAGTTTTTATTCAGACATTCGATTGTACTTTTAATGAAAACATTTTTATTTGTATAGATGTATTCATTTTAATATGAGCGGAGAAATAAGCATATCGATAATGTTCGGTCAGAATGCAGTAGTAAATGAACACATTATTTGTCAAGGCTAGAAAAAACTTATGAATGAAGATGAGAATTCAATTTCTACCGTAGCAGAGTGTTTCTTTAACATCACTGATAAATGTCAGACATTTGATATGTAAGAACCCAGTAGTATGATAGAGACAGAGGATGGTAGGGAGCATAAGTAATTCACTAAAGCAGTGCTCCCCAACCCCCGGGCCACGGACCGGTACCGGTCCGTGGATCAAATGGTACCGGGCCGCTCAATTAAATACAATTAAATTAAAATTATTAAATCAAAACAATATCTAAAATATAAACAATCAACGTCCCCGTCCCCCTCAGCGGGCCGCGGTAAAATTATCAAACGTTGACCGGTCCGCGGCGATAAAAAGGTTGGAGAGCACTGCACTAAAGGGTCGTTCTATGATTCCTGAAAAAGTTAGAAGGTCTAACTGGTTCAAGAAAGTAGAAAGTTTAACAGGCACCTAATCGTTGATTTTTCTGTTCCAGGTTATATTGGATTCAGAAAACCATTCAATTCGGAATGCTGTTGTTAGTGCTGCGTTTCCTGTTTTTGCGCAGTTCCGTGACCCGAACTGCATGTTTCTCACTGCTGTCTATCGTGTTACGCATGTGCCGTATGATTGTTTGACGGCTCAGAACCGTTGCCAAGGATCGCGAGAAGCGTCTTAAGAAACACAAGTTAATCGTAAAGCATAATTTAACAGTGCGGATCGTCGTTCGACAGTCACTGCTCGGCGTTCCCGACGATAAATCGCTATGTTCACACATCCCATGGGTTGGCCTTTTTGATGTTTCTATTTGTTCGTAAATAAATTAGCGTTCGGTAGAGGTGTAATTCCGCAGAGGTGTATCGGTTGTTTAAAGTAACAAAAAAAAAAAGAGTAAAACGTTTTAAGAAAGAACGAAAAAAAGGAGGACGAACAAGACAAAGCAGATGAATCGAAAAATAAGTGGAAAGGATAAAAAAAGAGAAACAAAAGATTGTGTACCCGACAAGCTTCCGAAACGTTGATTGTAAAAATCCTTTGTTATATACTTGATGAATTTATCCATGGACAGTAATAAAAGAAAATAGGGATCTTTCTTTCTTTTCGTGATGGATTTGTGTCGCCATCTTGTTCGATGCGAGACAAAAAGAAAACCCGGTTTTTAACGACCGTTTCTTGTGTGACGTGTTTTTCGATGCCACACCATGGCGTTTTGTTCACGAACATCGATTTTTCGCATATCGTCAATTTGTAACGACGTGACGTTAGGGATATACGGTCAAGTTAGTCTCTGGGAGAGCGATCATTGTCCTCGGACTTCCTTGACGTTCGTCTCGGTATTGTTTGTTTCGCGGTACCAGTACGAAAAAAAGCGAACTCCGTTGAGCCGGCAACTCGAATACTGCTCGAATATGCTCGACAACTACCTTGCGACTCGCAATATCGGACGATTCATTCGGCTTGTCTTTTTTGTAAATGATTTTGTGTAGCATCCTAGCTTTGGCGAACGAAAATGGAATGAGTGTTTTCTACGTTCGAAATTTCTTCCGCACTTTCTTCGAGAATAATGTAATTTGTGTGGCGTTCCGATGCTTTAAAACGATTTCCTCGAATATTTATCGCCCACACGATTTTACCGTATTTCGTTGCCGAAGAAACGCAACTATACGTGTCCTGCTGCTTTGTTTTTGCCAAACGACAAACATGGTAAACCCAGATTTAATATTAATTGTAGAAATAAATCGAATGCGGTATTATAAAAGTACATATATATATAATATATGTTATATTATGTATAATATAATATACATATATTATATATACATATATATGTATTTATGTGTATGTAAATGTATTTTAACATGGCCAAAAATTTTAATGACCGCTAGCTTTCTTCCCTTTTTCATCATTTTTACGGAATAAGTTTAAGCGATACCGTAAACTTCATGCTCGAGGCATTTTAATCCTTTTGAGAAGCGGGCTTTTGAAGAGGAAACGATGGCTTTCGGGAGTGAATTTTTTCACGATTTAATATAACGTATACAACGTACGTATACAAAAAGGAAAGGCAAGGATTAAATGTTGCCACCGAGAACGAATCCTTCCGAATCTAACTCTGAACAGTCTTTTTGCATCCTAGAGACAAAACCACGGGCACAGATTTGCCCAGGGGAGAAAGTAGTCTGTCCGTTTTCTAGACTCGAAAGGATCGTTTGGAAAATTAAGATGCCGGCTAGAGGAGTTACAAATTCGTCGTGCCTTTGTGTTTGTCGCTATCTGGAATTTTCTTCTGTTCACTTACATTGCGACGTGAGATACATAGACGGATATTCAACTGTGTGTTTCTGTATAAAATATGTACATGTATATTCAATTTGTTCGGTTTCACCATCGACGAATCGAATTTCCAAATTGTTATTTTTATTATGTACCGTTATTATTTAAGCTACACGTACCGATAAAAAATTTGTAAAAAGAAGAAGAGGTGTTCGTGAAATCATAATTAAAAATTTTACTTTGTCATGTTATATTTTCCGTGAATTTTGCTTCCTTTATTTCAAACGATATATCTTTAGCTCTAGATATGTAATTGATATTACGTCGATGTGCTTGGTTTGTTGTTGGTGAAACTGAAACCAAATTAAAAGGAATATCTCGGTGTACCCGCCATTTCTAATGGATATAACTATGGCGTACGCAAAACACGCTGGAAGTACATCGCCTGCGTGTAATGTTCTTTTTTTTTTTCAAAAAACTGCCACCGTAAGGCAAAAACTCATAAATAGAGTGATTCTTGAATCTCGAGGGCGTTAGAACGTTCGACGTCAAAATAAGAGTGAGAGAAAAAATACCACTACGTATCTTACGCGTATAATGGTCATGGAGTTATACTGACGCAGAAATTTTGAAGGCATTGGCAACTTACCTTTATCTTCCGGTCAAGTTCTTCGCACGTAATGTAATTGTTAGTAGGCGGCTCATCGACCAAAGTGACGAGATTGGCCGAAACTTAGAATCGTTAGGCGAAGAGGAGACAAATTTGTAAATACGAGTTATTGATATTAACGAGGAAAACGATTTTATATAATATAATTCGTGCATCCATTTTCGTGACTCATTCGTGTGTATTAGAGTTTGTCCAACGCATGTTTTCGCCACTATATCCCGATATACTTATTATGTATGTATATTTATACGTACGTAATTAATATATATAATGTATATGTATATTTATACATTGATACGTGTGTATATTTATACATATATATTACGCGTATGCCGCAGCGTCCTATGTACAGTACACATTCCAAACGTTCATTTACAAAGACACCGATATCGGATCACATATCCAAAGATCCTTCCAAAATCTTGATGCTCGAACATAAGAAGCTTCCACCTGTACGTAGTTCTCTACGAAAATGTATGGTGCAGGTCTGAATCTTCTTTTATACGGTAGTCGGACTGCGGAACTTTATGCTGCTTCAGATAAAGAACTGAAATTCACAGAGGTGTGCCAAATTATTGTACTAAGCGTTTGTTGTCTAATGCTTAGGAATTTAATGTAAGATAATAATAAAATCCAAACGAAGTCACTGAAACTAGACAAACAATCTATAAAGAAGAACAACTGTATTTTACCAAGAGATAAAGACGAAACATATTTCCTTACCATCGCTTCTAACTCACGACTAATGAAATTCTACAATTTATAATATATCGTATTCTCTTCCGCTATAATTTGAACGCTGACGAATTATAAGGAAACTGTATTAGTTCTAATAATTTGCACACCTTTGCACTTTCTCCATTAAGGAATTTGGCTAGAAATTTGAGACATGCATTTCACAAATACACACGCAGACAAACATACTCTATAAACGCATAAACTCCGCAGTCTCATAAAAATTTACTCATGATTTCAGTGATCCAAGAATATAATATACGAACCAACTGAATCAAACAATGTAATGTAGCCTGTACAGAGTGTTTCGTTTAACTTGACCGAGGTGTTCGAGAAAGGAATTTTCAACATTACTTAGCTTATTAAAATATTAAAACATATAGGTTCTTTTATTTATGGTGTCCAGGACATTTTTGTGCATTGTTCTTATTAACGTTTTCCTATATTTTTTCGCAATGGTTAAGATAAATAGAACACTCTGTATAATTTATCAACACACTTGATACACACCTGGAAGGATTAGTCAGGGTGACTTTTTCTTTCGATACGGTACCAGTGTACGTCTACGCTGAGCTACATTTTTAATGTCACTATGTAGTCCATACGCAATGAAACGTGGAAAGCCGGATAAGTGATTAATGTTAAATGTTTTTCAGTGTCCCTGTACATTTATATAAGTGTCTCTGTGATGGATACGTTCTCGCTGATGTTGATTTCCCGGTTGAATTTCGCAAATGTGTGGCTCAAAGTTTCCCCTTTGCAGCGCATTACAGTTTCGACAATCGCGTATAAGGGTCTGCGCATAACATAGCGCTTCGAGAGAGCCGCGGATCGTCGCGAAACGGAAAACGACGATTTTGGGAAGCAGTGCGGCAAAATTTCTCGAGCGGGTCGTCGGCTCCACAGCAGG
>CM052311.1:29284945-29300427 GCA_028455605.1 Lasioglossum malachurum | reverse complement strand
CTCTCTCTCTCTCTCTCTCTCTCTCTCTCTCTCTCTCTCTCTCTCTCTCTCTCTCTCTCTCTCTTTCGATTCAATTATACCTCATCGCTAGACAGAGGATCTTTATGCAAAATAAAAACTTTCTACCTAAATTGCAACTAATTGCAGTGAAATAGAATTTTCTTTATTAATATATTCAATAGGTTGAAAATAATATAACAGTGGCTTTAAATTCTTCTAATGTTCCAATTGTTTTAAATTACACCTGCCCATTTTTGTCATAAATGCGTATATGTAAAATCCGCTGTCTACTATCAACTTAAATAAATGTAGATAATTCTTTATTTTTTTATTAACATAATTTTGAATAATCATTACATTTTTGTTAGTACGTGTCGTAAATTTATTGTATGTATTCTTCTAGAAATCTTGTGAGAGATTAACACAATTTTTTACATGTAATGTATAATGCGTATTCCGTAATTCAACTTTTTTAATCGTGTTGACGTTACAGGCCGTAGCAGGTATTTACAAGCATGCTCCAGTGAAGCTCGGCGTGTTTACAGTCGGAAAAAAAATAGAAACATACACAACAAGATGTCACGGCGCTCGAAAAACGTCTGCGGAAGCAAAATAAAGGACGAGGAAGAAGCGTCCACGTCGTTCGGCCTTCCGACTGAGAATTCCGGCGATGACGATTCGAACGTGGCTGAGGTGTGAGATAGAAGATCCTCGAAGCTCGCGAACATTTAACGAAAACATTCGATCCTCTAAATCACCATTAAAATATCTAACGAAAACTCCAAATAAAAATAAAAGAACTAAATCGAATACTGTCAACTTAATGATATGTTACGCTAATAAAATTTAACCGAAAATTTACAATAACGTTAACTCTGTGCCTACCGGAGATCTATTAAGAAATCTTCTTTTAAATAATAGTTTCCGAGGAAGTAGTTACGTTAATTTGTTGAATTACGAATGAAATTGTAGTTGCTATTCAATAAATTTCTTTATTTGATCGCGTATTATTATAAAAATTGTGGAACATCTAAATAAGTTCAGTCTTGTAATTTTTATAAAACGATGTATATCGTTTATTATATATATGTTAGTGTGAAGAAATCGCCGGAAAGTAAAGTGTTAATAGCAATGAACTTGTATTCCAGGTGGTGTTATCAAACAAGGGCGGCCCAAAATTGATTCACCGAGGCTACATGTACACACTGCACAAGAAGCAGCCGTACAACATCCGATGGAGATGCGTTGGTAGAACGATGTATTGCAGGGGTAGCCTCATCACGACAACGACCTGCACCAAGCCGAGAGTGCGTATGGAGCATAACCACAAGCCAGATTTTGCGGCCGCGCAGGTTGCCAGAAAGCGATATTTGGCTCTTGGCAAGCCTTGCGTGTTAACAAGTAAGCGTTGTTAATTTTCATTCAACCAAAACTTCATTTACTTCCTGACTATTAATCGACTTTATTTTACAGACTTGGAAGAGAATAAAAATCCTATCAACAGACCGGCGACGCTCAAAGATGACCCCCTATTGGAACGAAAGACCACGCGACCGAAACGATCAACCGCTGGAAAAGGTAAGTGTACTTTTTTTTACGCATTTTAGACAGTTTATAATTAGCGTAAGCATTGTATTCTTTCAATGTCAATTATATTAAATAATAAAGGATTCTTCAGAGGATATATTGGTACAATCGGATGTTTAAAAAAGAAACACAAATTGTAATGCGTTTAAATTATTCTTTGTGTTATTAATGAAGAAATTTTAGAAATAAAAATTAATAAAATGTTCATTAAACCGAGTTAGGATTGTGTTGTATAGTAGGGAGAAAGGAAATGTGATATATGCTCTTTTCTTTACCATTTCATTCCTTTACAAGTTAAGTCCCATCTTTATATAAAGTTTGAAAATTCATACCTGTATAGTTGTCCTGCATAAGACGATATGAAAGAACATATAACTATAGCTTGTTGTTCAATAAATATTGTAAAAGAAAATTAGGATCCAACATCGAAATAAGAACAGCAATTATGCATTACACTAGACTCCCGTATAATGCGATAAAGAGGTTGTTTAAAACAAGCTGTATACGGTGTATCTTTTGTGGTAGTAAGTATGCAGTTTCTTTTTTAACATATCGACCATCCTAAAAGATTTAATAAAATCAAAGTAATTAATCAGTACTTTTTCCACCTCCTTACCGTTTGCAGAGTCTAATAAAATCTAAAACACTGAAAATAAACTCTGTTACCCGTACATTAGTAACATCGTGGCATTCAACCTATTAAACAATACTTTGTACATTTACTGCCACAAAAAACACATGTATTCAGTCTTTCTTTTAGTAGCGTTTTACCGAATCCGGATCGTAATTCGTGCAATATATCACAAATATTCGAAAATATCGAAAATCAAGGAGCGATTAAATAATGAAAAACGCATAATTAATTAATTCACAACTACACGATTCGTGGAGGCCGTGTGCCCGTTGAAAATCATAAACTCTAGAGGTGTGCGTGTATCCGAAAATACAGATATTCCCGAAATTCTGGAGAACCCGTCCCGATCCGACATTTTCAGGATTCCGCACAGCCTCCGGTCGGCTATAGTTCAGTCTGGTTTTTCAATTTTCCCGGGAACGCGTTTGGATGATGGCGATTGGCGTAGCGTTTCATAACAAAGAGATATATATACATATATGCGTCGCGGTATTCCGGAGGATCGGCGCGCAGACCGGGTAAGCGTGAGAGTGACGATCGATAAGTAACAAATTAACTCTCGTAGGAAAAGCGAAGAGTCGTGCTAGGAGATTAACGGTCGACACGTTCGTCGTTGGTTTCTGTGTTCCGCGTCCCAAGATGGCGCGGGATCTTAAAGATGCGCGCGAAAAAAAGGGTAGCCCCGAGAGAAGAGCGGTTCCCGTTCCCGATCGATGAGAATTCGCGCGGCTCGCTGCCGGAGGAACGAGTCGAACGTGATCAGGTCGGTTAGTAATTCCTTAGCGAGGAGAGGACCCGGGAACGCGCACGCGATAGCAACACGAAACACGGCACGGCACGGATAATATGCGTCGACGACCGGCGGCGCCGTCGCACATGCGCGTCCTGACGCGCCCCTGTTCGTCCACCGATTTCGATTTTAGTCACTCCCGGGTTCGGCTTCGGGGAAAATCGTTCCGCTCTTCTAGCGAGGTCCGTCGGAGCGCGTCGTGGAAAAAGGCACACATTCGGCACTCGGCAACGGTTCTCTCGATATCCGATCGAGATACACGAGAGCGCGTTCGTTTCTCGATTCGGCGATCGTTCGTTCGTTACGAAGAGTACACTCTCCGTAAACACCTCTCGGGTAACACAGAATAGAACAGAGAACACACCACGGGAACGGGAGAAATTCGTAACGATACCTTGTTGTGTGTCCACGGGCTCGATACACGAACGGCAGCGAGTCTGATACCGGTAATCGTGGGATACGTTTGTACGGGAGAGAAGAGAGATAGGCGCACTGGATATACGCGATACGAAGTCAGTGTGTCGGTTTCGTGTCGGTGCGACGACGACGACGACGGCGGCGACGAGATCGGTGCCAGTTTCTTTTTCGAACGTGAAACATACATTTAAACGAGACACGATCGTACGACTCGAGGGCAGATCGATTCTGTCGCGTGGCTCTCGACGAAACAGCTAGCCAAGCCAGGCAGGCTCTCTCTCCGAACACGATACGAAATCGAACCGGTTCGCGGCCGCGGATCGAACGACTGCGTACGGTTAAGTGACACTGCGTGGAACGGCAACAAAGAGAAGAAGGAAAGAGACCGAAGGAGAAAAGTTTTACAGAGGTACGGTAGAGACACGGGCAACGAGCAGTGGCGTGTGCCACTCGATATCGTGCTCGGTCGCAACGGTTGCCATTTTATAGCCGGTCGCTCGAGCGAGATCTTCGGGGAGGCAAGAAGGAGAGGGAGAGACTGACTGTGTGTGGAGGTACAGGAGTGTGCGTCTGATAGAGTAACAGGGACAAGGAATGTGTGCGTGAAAGAGAGACGAGGAGCGAGAGCGATTGTGCGAAGCTAGAACCGTTGATCGTGGGAAGGGAAGGTAGTGGGGTGATTTAGAATACGGAACAGAGGAGGGAGAAGAGAAGAAAGAGAACCGAACAGAAGGTGTATAGTAGAACTTTTCCGTACAGATTTTTCAATCGTTTCTCTCGTCGCGTGCCCCGGGCATTTGTCGAAATGTACACCGATGCTTCTTCTTCTTCGCGCCAGTTTACCATTTTTCATGGCTTTGACTTTCCCCACTGTCATATCGATCTACTCCTACGGAATATACGTGTATTTACCAGTATCGTCCACTCTCATCGGCTAAATCGTTAATACGTATAAAGGTCGATTTGTACTGTCCGCACAGACACTAAACGGTTTCAAACATTCTTTAATGATTTTCAATATATGTACGTGTTTATATTTACCGATCGCGATCAACGCACAAACACGTATCGGAAACTGAACGGAAGAAATATTCGAGTATTATTATACTGAACGAAACGGTTCCGTGTCTCTGTACGGATAGTATAAATCGGCCTTTATCCGTACGTCGTCTGCTGGATGATGACACGATATATGCTAAAATGAGAGGGAGCAATAGACAGAGTCGCCAGCCAGGGCGAAACAGATAGCACGAGAACCACGCGTTACATATTTTTATCTACTCACCGGACGATTATCGTTAGCGCTTTTTATAAACGCCGATTTTAGGTGTATCGCGCCGACTAAATTATCGGGACAACTGTGCATATTCGCGAGCAATCTCTAACATCGATTAAAGAAGAATTTACGCGTCTGCCTTTATCGTCGAAAACGTTTCCCCTGTTGTCAATGTTTAGATACTTTTTCTAGTTGTTACTGGTCCCGTTCGGAGCATTATACGAAAATATATTTGATTACGAGTGAAATTGTATAGACATACTTTAAACTACTTATTATGTAGTGTACACCGCGGATTTTACAAGGTTCATAGGAATTTAATTGTGTCGGTCAACTTATTCAAACTATTAGAGAAAGAAACGAATATCTATTTGGTTCTAGCGCCTAGCAATTAATGAAGACAATTTTTATTTTTCATAAAAATCTGCAGCGTAGGTTCTACTAGTCTCTACCGAATTACGTTTTCGAAAACGAAAAGTCGTATCCCCTTTCAACGATAAAGCACTGTGAGACAAGGTAAAATAGGAATATTTTAAAGTTTGTCAAGGTTAGCCGAGTACATAGAACGTATAGTACATACTCGGCCAGTCGGAGTACTTTTAGTGTTAAAGTGATCAATTCATTCAGGAATGATAGAAGAATGTAGTTTTTCATTCATATCGACACTTCAAACGAGTTAAACGACATGACACAGTTATCTAGGGTCAGGCATACAGCAAATCTCGCGATATATATCTATCAGAAACGTTATATGTATACATAGATGTACTTCCGATAGGAGCGTAATTAAATTACCTGTAGAAATTTATGTCGCTGATTCGAAGTGACGATGTTTTTTTACTCGCATTCTCTGTTTACGCCGATTCTACTTGTTCCTCTAACCTTGCTGACAAGGAACTGCCGCGACATTCGAGTCATTGCAATTTTGTATGTACATATATCAAAACGCGCTTATCGATGAATGAAATGCATAGCACGCATTGTTTACAATTGTCAAGGAAAATCGAGTTCAACGATTTTATCTAAAAGAAAATGCGTCTTATCATTTTATACACTTACTGACTTGTTTTTTTTTTTTAATGCGGATTACATATTATACATTTTTTTCTTTAATCAAAAATTCAATTTTATTAGTACATTCTTGCTAACCGATATCTGTAATTAGTTTATACATATATTCCTCTGGGTACACGAAATTACAATTAATACAGTAATTAATCATTGTTCAACAGCCACGCAATTTACAAAGCTTTCGGCATATGCTAATTGGTTAGAAGAGAAAAGCAAATGTAATTAAACGTCGACCAAACATTTCGAAGTGTATATTTGTTCGAAAGTGGACTCGAATTCGAGATTACGTCAATACAAGTACTTTGAAATCGGACGATTAAGATTCTTGCTGAATCTGCTAATTTATTTGCGTAAATTACCTGTTGAACAATAGTTGTTAATTACCAGGGTGAGAAAAATCACTTGTGACATAGTTGCTGACGCAATATATGTAGTTGAAGATCTCGATACGAGGACCGAGTTGAAAGAAGTCGAAAAGACTAGGAAGGCCACATTAGGAATGAAAGACGATGCTACTTTGACCTTCGAAGTGCGCCGTTCGTTTGTCCTATATTTCTAAACATATCCTGACTCTAACTCTAACATTATTGCATAATAAACGCTCAACCACCCCGTGCGTTCGAGTGTCTGAACAAATAGACAGTGGATTTTATGCGATCGGGACAAAAACGAGAATTTAAAGATATTGCTATATCTTTTGTGTGTGTGTGTGTTGTGTGTATTCGTTAAAATATCTTTCGATCTTAGAATTTGAGTTAGAAAACTTTTATTACGCGTCAAGATTCGCAGTCTATTTGTGTACAGTAAAGTCACGATCTAGCTCCCTGAGGATCTCCACGATCACAGTCCCCTCGCCTATCCCCGGCGTGGTCAACACAGTCATGAAAAAATAGTTTACCTACACAATCTCTGTCCCTGCTCGGATTTTACTGTATCTGGAAATGAACGCAGACAATTTTCATTTTTGTATATCAGACGTTCCGCTGAAATCGGTAGCTCTGATCCTTACTAGGGCAGTTACTTTCCTTCGAAAGTGAACATGTTTAAACAATCATAATGCATTAATATTATATATCACTGGATTCGGGAAAGTCTACAGAATCTTTTGCTGTGTGTGTGTAAAGAACAATTCAATATCTTTTATAATAACATCACAATATTTGTTTAAAGTTGAAGAATATGTTTTTTTTTTTCAAAGCCATGTTCCTCAAAAAATGTGCGTATAAGGGCAGATTCGCAATCAGCGCAAAAAACTCTATAAGAAGGACCCAACAAATTTGGTGTTGGACAGTGTTATTAGAGGGTTAAAAGAAACGGAGTTAGTCTTAGTTATACAATTTGATACAATTGCAGACACCCCTACATTTCGAAAAAAAATACGCCACCACAGCTAAAAGATTGATTAAGCTGCAACTGTCATACGATTCGAAGACTTCGAAACTTCGTACACTTCGAAGCTTCGGAAAAGTAACAGCCCTAATGTTTACGTTCTTAGAGCAGCGCGTTTTCGGTCCGCAGAGAGAGGGAGAGAGCGCGCAAATCGTCGAAACAGCAACACGATCGGCGTAGGGTCAGGTTTTAAAGCGGAGCAACCGAAACAAGCACAACGGCTGCGACGGCCGCGACGGCGGGTCGGCTTGTACTGGTGGCCTGTAAGGACACCGTGAAGCTGACAGCCCGCCGTCTTCTGAACGAGGACCGTGGCACTGACCCGAACCCAGTCACGTCGTCCACCGAGGATATTGTGGAGGGTCTCCGGCTCGAGGAGATCGCGATGAAGCAGGAACCGGAGGATGAGGAGGACTGCTACCTCGAGGCGGCTGAACTGCCGTCTCCGTCGCCACCGTCGTCGGAAGGCCGTCACGCGGGCGCTACGCACCGCGTACGCTCGCATGCACGCAGCCTACGGGCCATGACCAACCCCAGCGCCGTTTGGGCACACTTCGACTTGTGCACCAACGACCCGCTCCGTGCACAGTGTCGTATTTGCGGAGCGGTCGTAGTCCGGGGCGGCGCGAACCCTCGACAATGCGGCACCACGAATCTCCATCGGCATCTCAGGGTGCACCACGGCGGCAGACTAATCGGCAGCCGTTATCACGGTAATCACAGTTGGATATCTAACCGGACGTCCTATGTATTCATGTTCGTCCATCTACCACAACTTCCGAACGTGGCCCATCTAATACAGCGGCCAGCGTGTCCCAAAAACCGGCAGCGACGCAAATGATCGTTAGACCTCACCCAGAACAACGTTGCTCGCTAAATCCGGCCCGCCGGCTGTTTTTAATCAGACCCGCGAGATTATTAAACACGAAAAAATAAATCAAACTACGTAAAATAAAAAACATGTGAAAATATCACTTCCTGATAAAAAAATTTGAACCTGGTTTTTTTTCGTTGCTCTATGAGTAGAATTAGCTACCCATGTAAATATCTTCGAGCTTGCTACCCGGCCCCCTAGCCTAAAAATTTTACGTTCTGGCCCTTTCCAAAAGAAGTTTGCCGACCCCTAATATAATACAACACGCTAACGCGTGGACGAAGGTACTCGAATACGTTGGCCGCTGGGTTCGTTGGGAAGTTGGTCTTGTTAGAGGGAGCCCGAACAAAAATGGTTAATTAGGAACCGCGGGCTGTTTATCAGAAGTGGACATCTGGAACACACTCGTACAGAACTCCATCTACCCAAACCGTTAGGGGATAAGACGTTGTTCATATAACTGGATTTATATTCATTTATTTGAGTACAGGGACAGTGGAGTGTTTCGATTGTTTTTACGAATGCCACGAGCTCCGATATGTAGTAGTATACCACGTGCAGTCGGTTCACATAATGGGAGCCTCGGCAACGAGTTCGGTAAATTGGGCATTCTGGCAATGAGGGTTCGGGTATTGAAGGTCCACTATAGCCATAATAGTTGTTCACTCTGCTCCCGTTTTGCAAGTCTCGGATAAAAGGTCGTAGGGTGGATGGCTTAAGATTAAGATTACGAGCGTATTTCGGATGTCTTCTTTCGAAAAATAGATCATAACAGGGTATACCAACCAATTTCTATAAAAAGTTGAAAGGATAAAGATTATCGTTGAAAATTTATTTTCACGTATGCTCGATGATATCGGCGTCTATGATTAAAGAAATATATATATTTCTAAATACAGAAGCAGTGGCGCGTTACCTTATGGGCAACTTGGGCAAATGCCCAGGGCCCCAAGCAGAAGGGGGCCCGAATACAAACAAAGATCCAAGATCCAAATTCTACGTTTTTCTCATAAAGTTATTCAATTGGGGTTAGGGGCCCCGAAATTCCACTTTACCCAAGGCCCCAACTAGTTATAGCGCGCTACTGTACAGAAGAATCTATTGTTAGTATTATTGTGTGTCTTTGCAATTTCCTCTGAAGAATCTAGTAATACTGTCTAGTACTGATATGTGTCAAAAGAAATAATGGTTGTAGCTAGTTTATTGTGTTGATATCAACTATGTTGATATGTTATGAAAAGAAAGTTGATTTCCTTTTGCAGTATTACCACCTGCTAATACAACTACAAAGGCCATAAGGATAGCTACGCAATCCTTGGTAAGGCCACACATAAGAAACATTGCTCCAGCACCGACACCACAGCACCAGCAACAACAACAGCAACAGCAACGACAACCAAAGACTCTTGTGTTAAAAACAATACCCTTAAAAGTAAAACAAGTCGCGCCAACAACCATTAAAATGCCAACTAGGCAACCTAATCAAGGGTTACCTCATAATATTGTACATCAACAACCCACCGAGGTATTTATTCGAAACCACCTCAAAGTATCGTTTGCACGTTCATCTTTCTTATTGGTATGTTAAATATCAAACACTTGTATGTTTCAGGTCTGTTTAAGATGGAATAGTTATCATAGCAACATGCAAAACAGTTTTCCATCTCTATTGGACTCGGAGCAGTTCGTTGATGTTACCCTGGCCTGTGAGGGTCGCTCGTTAAAGTGTCATAAAATGATATTATCGTCGTGCAGCGATTACCTTGCAGAATTATTACGCGAGAACCCGTGCCAGCATCCGATTATTTTAATGAAAGATCTTAAGTTCTGGGAAGTCGAAGCGCTAGTCAAATTTATGTATCGTGGCGAAGTCAACGTTGCCCATGACAAGTTGCCACAATTGTTGAACGCAGCTGAAGCACTGCAAGTGAAAGGATTAGCTGGTCCAAATCCTTCTTCGCAGGTAAAACATGTACATCCTACGAGAGGTAATGTCATCTTGACAGCGAAGAAACGAAATGTTTTTTCTTGACGAGGTGTTACATTGCCTAGAGCATTCTATTAATGTCTTACAGCAATTGTTTATTCTTTTAGAATCCAAAGCCTCCGCTACTGATCCCGCAATCTAAGCCAGCAGCAACTCAATCAGTTCCTCGAGTCGCATCGGAGACCAAAGAGAAAGCTTCCACTTCCGGAGTTTCTACACCATCTAGTCCAAAACGCGCGCAGAAACGGCAATATACAGAATCAAACGAGCCAAAACCATTCACAAAGATACGCTTACAACGGCCAGTAACCCCGACGTCGCCCACTACCACAGTCAAAATGGAACCGTTAGACATACCCCTAAGTCCCACGATATTCCCCGAGAATAACGAAGATAGTTCGAACCCTTCAAACTTCGAAAAGCTAATGAGTCTACACGAAGAGGATGATCCGGGTGGCAACGAAATAACCGATGGTGAAAGGGAAATCAATTTCTGTGAAATACCCGAACCACCGGACATAAACGACAGTGAAGATCAAATGGAATTTGTACCTACAGACTTTCTAGACCAGGAACAAGATATAGTCGAGGAAACGGAAACGGAAACGGCCTCTATTAAAGACAGTAAGGAAGAGTCCAGGGATTTCGGTTCCGTTGAACTCGACGACGGTGAAAGAAGCGAGGTTGAGAAAGAAGAGCTTTCGAAAGAAAAGAAACCTGTTTAGTAATAAAGAAAATAAGTTTGAACGAAGCGAGTTTAAGGAAGCATTTTCCTTGGCAAGCAGAAAGTGAGGGCTCTTCGAGAATCTCTTGCGGGAAAGGTATATCGGGTCATTCGATAAGTCCTTGCATTTTTTAGTACGAACAAATTCTATCGAATAAAAGTACTTGATTATTTTAACACTCTTCATGTTAAAAGCATAAATATAATAGAGCTATCAATTTTATTATAGCGTGAACAGTATTCGTTTCGTTTCTACTTTCATCAACGATAACAAGTGAATTCATATTTCGTATGAATAAAGTAAAACCTGATTCTATAGTAAAACATTGCAGCTCAATGTCTTTTAAAATATTGCTTCAAGACGTATCGTTAAAAATGTTAAACCTTACGAAAGTGTGTCCAGAAAAAATCTATTTCTCGACACTCTAAATGAAAGTATTCCTTTAATGCTTAAATTGTTTACGGAAAGATGAGAAACGAACACGAAACTACCTATGACTTGAATGTTTTGAGAAATTCTTAGATTAACACAATATTGCGATAGAATTGTAAAGCATAGATTTTATCCTTTGAAAAGCAATGACCTCGATACTTATCTTTCGAGATGAAACGTTTATAAAAAGAGGAAGAAATATACTACTTTTGTGATATTGTTTTCCATAATCTATTGTTGCCATAAACCTTTAGGTACACGCATACCTGTTTCACTCTCATCGAGTCTTGATAATTCGAAACGCAAAATACGATATAATTTGTTTGTAAGGGAAACATGACAAATATTTCAGTGACAGTGTAAATAGAGCGTACGTAATTTTAAAAAAAAAAAGTAAAACTATTTTTACCATTCACTGTACGAATCGTAGCAGCAATATATATCTTTCGAGCATGTTTTTCAAGTTCGCTGTTCGAAATTGACATTTCCATGCGAAAGATTACGCTAGAGAGTACGATTCAAATTTAGAACTATTCGAATCGTAATTTTACTAATTGTACATATTTACAGAGTACCTATAATCGAGTTTATTGTGTGTGCGCGTGGAAGCTTGTACGCACTACACAGCTTCCACGTTTTTATTTACAAATTATCTGTTAACAAATCGACCTACACATATGCCTTCGTAATGTCTAGACTGCGGATAACGATGTAAATTTCAAATTGAGAATTGCTTTACTTGATCAATGGCGTTTTAGGCCGACAAAAAATTTATTTTATCGCGTATATTTCAAAACGCCAAAAAAAATGCATAAAAGATCCGCAGTTTAATAATAACTCTACTATCATTACTTGGAAGTCGATTTAGATTACCAATTAGAAGTTGATTTTTCCATTTTAATTATGTCACTTGTAACATAAATCGTTAATTCGAATTCTGCTAAAAACTATACGCTTCATTTTTTTTAATTTAATCACTCGTGTACGAACACTGTGTGTAACGAGCTTTCGTTCTTTTTAAATGAAAAAAGTAACGTTGTATCTGTTGAATTTAAGTCAAGTTTTACAGTATGATTTGAAGAGAACAGTACAACAATAGTATTTATGGATCATGTAAAAAGTTTTGTAATTTTCATCTTGTGTTTTTTTGATGCGTAACATATTGAATCAATGAAAAAATTGATGCATTTATATATTAGTCGCGAACCTCTGTTATTATTAGATAAGATTACAAAGACGATCTATCGAAATATAAACTGACAACACTTTGACCTGACTTCTACTGTACTGTAATTCCATCTTTAGGTTTCTAGATAATTCGGTAAATTTCTTTCAAGGGAAAGTTGTATGCGCAATTTTTTTCCGAATTCATTCATACAAATTGTGTGAAAGTAACTCTCTACGCATACGACACATACTAAAATCGAAGCTAGCTACGAAACTACGTTTACTGTAAAAATGCATGTATGATTGGAAAGTATGTGTACATTGTAACATGTGAAATTATGTCTTATAAATAAATTGCTACAGTAATGTATAGCAAAATATGTTCGTCTTATATATTTTAATCATTAAAAAAAAAAATAATCTTCAAACGAAATGTTTAGATTGTATATTCTATACTCTCCATTCTTCACGATATAATTCAATTATACATATATGTATATTGGAAAAGTGTACAAAAGAACAAAATACTCGCGATCAATAAATTCGTACTTTTCTACCAAAATTTAATTCGCTTATATATTCATGTTTTAGTATAAAACTAACGCAAGGTGGTGGGGGTGACAAAATGCATACGAAATGTACGATAATAATTTGATTGTACAATGGGGTCAGTATATGCGTGCTATTATTGTCAGTATTGCCGTATAAGAGAATTCGAAGTACGTTTACGGCTGGACATGCGGTACCCATTTACTGTATTTCTTTCAATAATTTGTTAGTCTTCCTCTAAAAAATATTACAAAATTTCTTTGAATGTCCATTCTTTATTCGCTAATATATTAATTTATAGTCTTATAATGAGAATTTGTGCAAACATATTTTAAATAATCTATTTATACATTTTGATTGACTACACAAGGGTTAAATAAATCGCTGTTTCTTCTCTTGTTCACGATTCGAGCACAGCGCGACAGCAACAGTAGAATCGGCTGGGTAAAAATCCGGAATGCATCAGCTGCTGCCGCGCTCTGGTTGGCTCGTGTTTCTCAGTTTCTCATAAATAATTCGAAAACAAAGCCCCACGTATGTCATTTTCGCAAAGGGAAAAGTTTAGCCCCCGGGCTCCAACATTTTTAGGACACCCCGTATACACATTTCATTCAGCACAATACACTTCCAGAATGCAATTTTTACTGTACACGATTTGATATTTGTACGTCAAATATTTTAGGGTTACATATATTATCGATACTGCCGTACCGATCCAATATCAACGCCTATGTTTACTTTTACGTAATATAATGTACGTATATGTACAAATATATATTATAGAACTGTCTAAACGAATATATACGTTTGATTTTCCGTAAATAAAGAATCTAATTTCGTAGTAGAAGATGCTGATTTGATTTCGAAGTGGGTCGCAAACTCTGATGGCGCCACGTTACCTTCATCCCTCCTCTTGACGAACTGTCAAGGCGAGGAACGTTGTTTGTATACGAAATTTTTATCAGTTTTCAGCCATATCTACGGTCCGAGGACTTCGAACGCGCAAAAAAAGTCAGGTGCGTATTTTGTTCGCGCTTTCATAGGAAAATTCATTGACGTTGGTCCGCGGTACCGATTTATTCCCGTTCACGAACAGGATTGTTCAGTGCTGGAAATGACCGGCGCTGCTACCACCTTTCCTGTCAATTTCTCCTTGTCCCTTTTCCATTTCTACTGTTATACACCCCTTTTACGCATTTTCCACTTTTTAGCACGTTATATAGGGATCGTTTATTTTCGTTCACAGAGAACGAATAACCTATTCAATTCCTCGTCAAACTGAACTTTGAGAAAAGATTTTTTCAACTCTGTTTTATATCCTATTTCTCTTAACCTAGCTGGAATGCAAACCACTAAACCATGATTTCAGCTTGCAAAACCGTAATGTTTTTGAAACAAAATTATCATATCGACGTGGCGCGACGTTGAATTTCAATTGTGAATAATTTATCGCGTAGTAAATTAAATGGTTTTAACAACTCCGCAGTCGAGGACTACGTTTTAATCAATCCGTAGTTAGTAGATTGAGGAAGCAATTATTTCTATTGTAGCTAAAATCACTGAAATATATATTTTAACTGACTCGTATGACGTGTGAATCTTTTTTGAATACAGTTTTAATCCCAACAATGAAGAATACGAATTTTGTTTTTCGACAATATACGTCGATTTATTATTTATCGAATATTTAAACAAAGGGAATACATACAGAGTGTCTCAAAATTACCTTAGTTTAATGAAATGGGAGGTTCCCGAGATCATTTCAAGCGTCCTTTTCCTTTAGGAAAATATCGTACGCGGCTTCGTTAAGGAATTATTAATGAAAAACACGGACCAATCAGAGCGCGAGCTAGACGCGTATTGTCCGCCGCGCCGGCAGGCGAGCGTGGTGTACCGCCGCGATGCCGCAACGAACAAAAGTTTCTCGATTATGTGAATCCTCTCCAATCTCGATGAGCTTTGGATATGTTGTTAAGACCATGATTCTGAACAACATTTCCTTTTACAGTTTCTGTCGATCGGCTTTAGTTTACGATATTATTGTAAAAACTTGTAATTGTAAATCGATCGATGTACTATTTCCTATTCGATTTCGATGAACTTTATTTCAAAGGAAAAGGATATTTAGAACATCGAATTTATAACATAATTCAAGATCGTCGAAATCGGTGGGGGCCCATATCATCGGTAACTTCACCCGAACGAGAGAAGAAGCAGAAACTAATTGAATTAAAAACTCACTTATTCAGCCGTATATCCATTTGCTTGTTAATCCAGTGACACAGAATCACCACACTTTCACACAATTAATGAACACTACACGTAACACACTGTTCGATTTCGTGATTATAGCGAACGATAAGAAATTAGATATTCCGACGCGGAAAGAGGGCCATGCTCTTCGCGATTCCGCGCGAAACTGTCCTCTCCCAGCGTACGATGTATTCGTTCATCTCCATGTTAACGATTTCATTTGTTTCACACGACACGTTCATCGATGATTTATCAAATGAAACAACGAACAAATGAAATCGTTAACATGGAGATGAACGAATACATCGTACGCTGGGAGAGGACAGTTTCG
>CM052311.1:29021060-29284845 GCA_028455605.1 Lasioglossum malachurum | reverse complement strand
CAGAAAAGGGCTCTGTACGGGACCCCGCAATAATGCAGAGAATATTTTAACACAAAGAGCATCGAAAAATATTGCTTCTTCGCTAAATGCAGGCCGACCGGATTTTCGAAAAATCAAGCTGTTTCATATTTTCTGTCAGTGTCTTTCCTGCGAGAAACATATCTGTTTCTCTGTCTTCGTAGTTCACCTCGATTGGCGCTGTTAATGTTACTATTTCCGCTCCCGCGCACCCTACTGTCTCATTTCATTTGTTTCTTTTTTTTATTAGCGTATATGAATTCATTGTTGGATTACTGTTATTATTATATCCGCAACTATGTTAGCTTTTCTTTATGTCGCTTAAAAGTTTATATTTTATATTAACGGTAAGACAATTTGATTGACTGCTTCAGAACACTGTCGAAGCAAATAATGAAAAATGCCCCTTTTATCTCTTCTCCTTAGAATATATATGTAATGAGATTGCATTTAAGAATGGTAAAATAATAAGTGATATATAATATCCTTGCAAGATAATCAATCTCTTGCAAACGCACTAAAATATAATAGAATATAATCATTGTATACTCAGAATTCACCAAAAGTTTAATACTATGTTGATTGTAAAAAAAAGAAAACAGAAAAAAGAAACATTGTTTCTATATTTGAAGTAAAACTGTATGCATACTAAATCTTTTGGTATTGCAATTTATTATCAAATTGTAGATTTCGGATAATAAATTTTAGTATACGTATATATTAGGTAGGCAAACAAAAAAATATATATAGTACATATATATGCATATATGTATGTATGTACTAGATATCTAAACGAGATAAAATTGCTTACCGCGCCATATAATTTACCAGTATTAGTACTGTTATTGCTATTATTGCAACCTTCGAAATGTAGACGGATATAATCATTAAAATATTAGGACATCCATGTATTGAGCGATATGCACTCGATAATTATGCCGGAGTGTATATGTAGACCATGAATCGATAGAAAACAACAAATTGTTATAATCGTTGCAAACTGCCGACTACTGTTTACAGGAAAGCTGTAATTACATGGAAATATAAAATTCAATATTTTTTCATATTTTATTTGGGCCCATTGTAATACTATAATCAGTCTCTAATTGAATTTTATTTTACTCGTTTGCACAATGTCTACGGTCTTTCATATATTTTCTACCTATTTGACTACACTCTTTCAACAAGAAAAAAAAGGAGAATCAATTTATTTAAATACATTTAGATAACTTACAGTTGGGCCGGTCCTTGCCATAGCAATTATATAAACTAGAAACGAGTCATATTATTTCTAATAATTACAATTATTGTATCCACAATAAATTAAGCGTATTCGATTGCCCATTAATTTCAGATAGAACAACATCGCTATTAAGATTTCCGAAAGTATGTGTAATAGAATAAGATAGAAATATATATATTACGGAGAAAATTAAAAGACAAAACGAAAAAAAAGTATAATAAAAATGATAGAATAAGTAATCACCATGAAATAGAGTACTTTAGTTTTCCTGCGAATTTTCTGTATATCCTTTAATGTAACATATGTGCATTTTAATCAGCAATATTAATACGTTACGCGTGTGTAACTCTTAAGAGTGTCAACTTATATAATCGCATAAAAATTAAGATTTGTTAAATGATATTTATATATGTAACTTCTTTCATATATGTAAATCAAAATCTAATTGCTAATTGTTTAAGACAACAGTTCTGTGGCTGATTTTAATTTTTACTTACAATGTGAGATTTTAGAACTACTCGTTCTGTTCGATAATACATTATTTGTAGATGTATTCGAGACTAATGCGAAGTGATTCTTAAAAATTGAAGTAAAGAATGATATATTTTCTAGTGTTGCAGCGTCGAAATAGTAATTAATACAATGTTTTAAGTACTAAATAGAGAATTTGTGGATAATGCATACGCATGTTAGTAGAGCGTATGCAAATAGTGGAAAATATATTGTTTATTAAATTTTTCTTGTACATATTGCTCGTCTTCGGTGCAAATCATTTCACATCGATCGACCTTACAAAATTTGATTGCTGGTAGAGAGCAACATTATTAGGTGACATTGATAATACAAAATGCAAAGTATACAGGGTTGTTCCACGCAACTGGGACAGGTTGTATCTCCTAAACGATTGGGAATAGAAGATGTTATAAGTAAAAGTTGAATAGTATCGGACAGTTCATAATATGCAACTAATTGTATGCACTGTTGTGCATCGATGCATCAGAAAAATGCAACTGCACTTTTTTGACTGGACCAATCGATGCAGTTTCAACATACCTATGCTCCAAACTTATTCGTTAGGAAGTTATTGAAGCTAAAAGTATAATGGAACATAACGTAGGTACTCCGGGACACTTGCCAAGAGACCGAAATCATTCAGAGAACTTTTAGCTTCGATAACTTCCTAACGAATAAGTTTAGAGCACACGTATGTTAGTGTTGTACTTTTATGTAGAGCACAAGAAGCTGCATCGATTGGTGCAATCAAAAACATAGGCTTCCATTTTAAAAAAAAGTGCAGTTGCATTTTTCTGTTGTACCGATGCACAAAAGTGCATACAATTAGTTGCATGTTATGCACTGTCCGATACCATTCAACTTTTACTTATAACATCTTCTTCTATTCCCAACCGTTTAGCAGATACAGGCTGTTCCAGTTGCGTGGGACACCCTGCATAATTAGAATATTATATCCCGTGGTGATATTAATGAACTTCGGAGCCTTACAAAGTGATTCAGAAAATTACATAAATAGTTCTATTTTACTTTTCTAGATTCATCCAGGATCAATATTTTTCATGATGTATTAATACAATGTTAGGATCAAGAAGAATTGAACTGCTATGTTTCTGCTGCAATGTATACAAAAGCAAAATGAGGGATTTTTTTGTTTAATTATAACAAAAGCATAATTTCTTATTGCAAGAAAGAGGATGCCATTACCGCCAAAACAGAAAAGAAGTGAACCAATTTATTTCTGCTATGTTTTTTAGAGTTGCACTATTGTAAGTAAAATTTGCCACGGTAACTTTTGCATTTATGCAAATTCATAGTTTAATCTGTATTATTGTTATATATATATAAGTGAGAGATAATATTTTTTTTCTGTGAATAGAAACCACAAGTACTAAATTGAAGAAATACAAGGTGGAAAACATTTCAGTTTTAGTGGAAACATTAAACATAATATGCCAGCTGAGGGTTATGTTCTGAGAGATTTTGGATATATGTAAAATGTAAACCAACAGTCATCATACATGTCATTCTACTCTAACAGCCAAAATGTTATAAGTACATAGACTGCAGGTTCTTTATGCACGTATAAGATATGCAAGATATATGCACTTATATGCAAAGCATAATTAAATTTTTGGATACGTTCACACTTCTTCAATCCTTCGTTATCGATTTTTATATATCGAAATTCAAAAAATAAATAGAAATTATGTATTTGTAGGATGTAATGCATACAAAATGAGGTAAAAGAAACATATATAAGAACATTCTGCAATTTCCAAATGTGTTCTCCAGATTCAGATTTATTATCTTGCATATTTCGATATATATTTTGGATATTCGAATTAATTTTGCATAAAGTGGTTTATACACGGATTAAATTTATTCAATTTTTTACAAACATTTTTATATTTTACGAACATATTATAAGAACTTATTTTAATTATACGTTATTATTAAAATACCAGTAAAATTAAATTATTGTACACGAATATACGTTTGTGAGCCCGCTATACGCGTATATTATTATTTTACTTTTCGAAATTCAGATTTTGTACATTTTACATATAGCTGTAACGAAATCTCTACGTATTTCATATATTTATTGAAATCTATGATAATTCACATTTATATTAGCACATTGTCCGAATTGAAGAAAAGGTTTCTTAAGAAAATTAATCTATAGATTTGTAAGTTTTTATAGAAAATGTATAAAACATTTACGGATATTTACAAATTGGGTACAAATGCTCGCAAAGTTTCTGTGCATATATATGTATTTGCAAATATACAAAAAGCATGTGTAAAATATATGTGTAAAATATATGCATGTGCAAAATATGCAGAATAAAATATATAATATGTATCATTCAAATCTAGAAGAGGTGAAACGATTTTTCTGTGCAAATCTTGTTCTTGAATCTTTATTTTATAAATGGCGTATGCATTTGCATAAACAACCTCAGTCTAATTATTAATCTGAAATCATGCAAGTGTCTTCGCATATGTATTATAGTTATCAAGACCTGCGGTGTATATCAATGTGTATGCGACCTTTTTCACTGAATTCATTACAAGGGGGATGGAGATACCTGAAAAATGTATGACCAATGTAATAACGGATGTTTATTAATTATGCACGATTCTCTGAGTCTTATAAAAATTACGAATACCTATTGCCAGGTAAAAAACTATTCATTCTCGATTTAATTTGGACGATCGGGTTTTCTTTTTTAACACACTATCGAGCAATACACATTCACTATTTATATATATTTAATATATATAATATACGTATAATTATTATTATCAATAATTACGTGCTAAGACTCGATTTAGAAACAAGTATCCCGATTTATATTTTTTCCTTGCTCGTTGCTAAGGATTCTAAAATTCAATAAATATAACTATACAAAAAGACAGAATAGTAGATTTGTTTATTTTAGCAATTTATCCCTTTTTATTAATTTTTGAATTTCACACGAGGATAATGATTAATAGCTAATAAAAAATCAATTGCCATTGTTAAATATAAAGTGGAATTTGTCAAATCGATTTTGTATCAACTATAATCCAATGTACTAACAGATACTACAAGTGATGCGGCATACGGTATTTTATTCGTGAAACGAATTACAATGCCTTCAAATTCGTAACAAATAAATTAAATCGTTGACGTAGTATTGCATTACAAGTATTAACGTGTAAAATTGATTCAAGGTACGTTCACGTTGTGTCTTGTGTGCGATTCATACTTATAAGGAGCGAGCATAATGTTTTTGATGGTTAAGTATATCAAAAAGTATCGCTGCGTCAAAAAAGCGTTACTTTGACATGAATGTATACCGAGTGGCCGTTTTACCTACACAAACATAATTAATACATTTTATCGAGTTAAAAAAAGATACGGTAGAAAATACAGTAAACATTCGAAACCGCGTCGTGTGCAGTTCGCATTTATTAATTTTCCAGCGACAAAAGGTTTATTAAATGCCACTTAAAAAAACACATGCCGGTTATCTTTGAGATCTCGGTTTTTTACAATCGATTCCTTTAAGCCAGTTTAAGCATTTAAGATGAAATCGATCACTCGGTATACGAATAGAAAACAATGTCTTTCAACATTACGCCCACAAACCTGTTCGAACTACTGTCATTCCGTTGTTTTCCTTAGTATCAATAAATAAGTTTCCTCTCTGTTCACTATTTATTCTTGTTTTGCAAAGCCTTGGCTTTGATCAATGTCAACAAAATACAATGGTTAAAATGATCGGGCGAAACGTAAGTATACTGAAATTCGAAGGGGTTGGGGGGCAAGAGCAAAGATGCGACGAAATACTGTTCACTCGAACTTATCCAATGATACCGTTAATGTTTCGAAGAAGAATGAGCGCGATGAGAAGAATCGAAAGAAATAGAGAGTTCCCGAATCAAGTTCGTACTCTCCGAGAAGATCATTTGGGAGAATGACTCGCGATTTTCTTCTTACTTCTTCTTTTTCCGGGGTTTGTCTTGGGGCGCCGGTAAGTTCTCTTGTTTCCGCTTCGAAGCCGGTTTAGCTCCTATGCTGCCACCCTTCTTTCGCCTCTCTTGCCTCTCTCGCTCTTCCAACTCTTGGTTTTCACGTTCTATCAAAGTGATCAGGGTATTGCAACGTCGTTGTAATTCCAAAGCGGTGCGAGACTTGACGAACCAATCGAAACGGAATTGCGGTGCCGATCTGACCGTAGCTCGAAGCTCTTCGTAGACGTTTTCTTTGTCGAAGCCTAATTTGTGTAACATACAGACGAGAAACCGATCCTCCTCTTCGGTGTAGTTCTTCCCCTTGTTGGTACCGTAAGCTATCCTTAACTGATGGAACGGTGCCCGGTATCTAGCCATCTTCGCGTCCAGAGCTTTCTTGATGCCAGCTCGCCTTTGTATCTTCGCCTCTCCACGTTCAATCTGCGCCATCACCCTATCGATGTCCTGCAACTCGTGGCATCGTTCCCAGAATACCGCCGAGTACTCCATCACCTCTTCCGGTGTTTTTCCCTCTACTTCCTTCGCGATATTTTCTATATCATCGCGACCGTATTTCTCGTTCGCCTTTATGAATTGATTGAAGTCTCTTTTCGTCCAGTTTGTGAAGCCTTGCGTGAGAAGTTTCTCCTTTTCGACGACTTCCTCGTCGGACAACGGTTGCGCCTCATCTATTTTACGTTGTTCCTCTTTCTGAATTCTGGCTGCGTCAGACCCCAGTTCAGGATTCTTCGGAACCTTATAGCCTACGGTCTGACGGAAATAGTAAATTTCTTGATCGAGTAATTCGAATAATCGTGGCGGGAAGAACTGGAAGTCTTGAACGATGGGCTGTTTCGGAGGTCTGGGTGCTTTGGGAGCTTTCGGTTCCGATACTCGAAGAGCTTCTCTAAAGTATGCGTCCACTGCGTAATTCGCTTTACGTTCTCTCTTGGGCGGTTCTATCCAGTTGCCGAGACCTAGGATCTTCTGTTTTTCACGGTAATCCTCGCCTTCGAATTGGTACACCGAATCCGTGGGTGCATCTACCGTGAAGTTGCGGAGGGAAGACTCGCCTAAGCTTTCCAGCTTCTGTTTCATTTCTTCCGTCTTTGCTTCACCTTTCTGTAGAATGGTATCTATATCCTCGTCCGTTATAGCGCTATCTTTCGATGCGAACACTTCGTTCGCACCGTGCCTGATCATGTTCAACATTTCATCTTTGTTCAATGCCGTTTGCTTTGCGTCGACTAATCGCCCTTGTTGAATAACTAACTTGTCTAACCGCAGTTTAACTTCGGCACGTTCGACGATCTTTTCTTCTACAGTGTTTTCTGTTATAAATCTGAAGACACGAACCTGCTTCTGTTGACCTATACGATGGGCTCGATCCATCGCTTGCAAATCCATCTGCGGATTCCAGTCAGAATCATAAATAATAACTACATCTGCGGTTGCTAAATTAATTCCTAAACCACCAGCACGCGTCGACAGCATGAAAATGAATTTCTCGCTTCCGGGTGCATTGTATTCGTTGATCTGACGCTGTCTATCCTCGTGCGCCGTATTACCATCTAAACGACAATATTGAAAGCATCTCCAATGGCAGTAATCTTCTAAAATGTCCAACATTCTTGTCATTTGACTAAATATAAGAACACGAGACTCCTGTTGCTGCAATTTCGGTAGTAACTTATCCAAAATTACCATTTTACCACAGTTGTAAACAAGATGTTCGTCAGTCGTGTACGGGGGACCAGGTTCTGCTCCGTCGAACAAATATGGATGATTACAACACTTGCGCAGCTGCATCAAAATATTCTGTAATCGCATTTTCTCGATCTTTCCTGCGCCGTTAACAATGTCTATGTCTTTCATCAACACTTTCGTGTACCATTCTCTTTGCATCTTACTGAGTCCAATGTATACCTTGATTTCTTTTTTCGGTTTTAGTCCTTTCTCTACTTCAGATTTCAAGCGTCTCAAAAGGAATGGTCGAAGAACGGCGTGCAGTCTCTCTACTAACGAATTATCACCTAAGAAACTGTTAGTATTGAACCAAGAGTCAAAGTCGTCCGAACTATTAAATACATCGGGCAATAGAAAATTGAGCAACGACCACAGTTCGTGGAGATTATTCTGCAAAGGAGTTCCAGTTAAGAGAAGACGATTGGCCGTCTTAAATTCTCTCAGGATCTCCGACAACTTTGATTTCTCATTCTTTATTCTGTGAGCTTCGTCGATCACCATGTAACGCCAGTTAAACTTCTTAAATACAGACTTTTCTTTGATTACCATCTCGTAGGACGTTACGCAAACATCCCATTCTCCAGGCATCATAACGTCTCTGATAAAAGTGTTCCTAGTTTCTGCATCTCCTATCAGACAGACCGCTCTTAAGGTAGGACACCATTTTTTGAACTCGTTCATCCAATTGGCGAGAGTAGACTTCGGAACGATGACTATGTGAGGACCGGGAATGCTTCTGAAGTGTTTCATGTATCCGAGCAGCGAAATAGTCTGTAAAGTTTTCCCAAGACCCATCTCGTCCGCCAAGATACCGTTGATACCATGTTCGTACAAGGATATCATCCAATTTAAACCACGTATTTGATAGTCTCGTAACTCACCGGATTTGATATAGTGTGGCGACGATTCGAAACGGGTTGTGGGCGCTACGCTGGCGTTACTTTCAGCCAGTAACTCCTCGTCTTCTTCCTGTTCGGTTTTACGGTGCCTGTGATCACCGGAATCGGTTTTCACTGGAATCTCTACTGGCTGTTGCTTTCTGGGCCTGCCAGCCTTGATTTTCAGAGGACTGCCAGCTTTGTCCTTCTGATTGTTTGTCATGAAATGGGAGAATATTTCAGTTTGTTTCAGTAAATAATCGAAACGTTTACTTCGGTCGGTTTCGAGCTTCGTTTCGAAGTCACCACCACGGGACGACGTGGTCTCCGCCGACGATCCATTTGAATTATCTCCCGTATCTCCTGTGTCTGCATTCTCATCTGTCTTCGACATTTTGCTCGGCTACGAAGCTACTTGCGATTATTATCAGCGATATTTCAACTAACTTAATGTCTGTGTAAACCTGTGGTATATTAACCACGGTTATTCGTGTACTATGCACCGGTTTTCACCCTGACGTTCACAAACGCACAACACCAATCGCCGCCATATTGAACCGCGTTATCCCTCCAAAAGTACGCGACTAGTGCCATCTATATGAATATCGTACTGCGGCAGTAAGAAAAAGGTCTAAACAGAGAGAGATAGACAGAGTATATGAGAGTGCTCACACCCGGGGTTTCGCTTTTCGCTGTCCCGGTACAGTGCTGCTCTCTAGTCTAATTTGCAGCCTGGATCAGAACCTACATCATCTTTAGTCTTGATCAGAACCCATATCATTTTTAGCCTGGATCAGGACCTCATTTCACGAGGATTACGCTGATTCAAATAAAAATTAACCGCCGCTGAGCCGTGCCACTGATTTAATAACAATGAAGTGGCTTCTGTTACTGAAATTCTGGTCTAAATACAGGGTGAACCACGAATCGTGACCACTACAGATTACTCTGTTATTAGCAGTCCGATCGAAAATGTTTTTATCAGGTACATATATCGTGGTTTCAAGAGAGCTTTCACGTGATTCACCCTGTATATTTCGAAAAATTCCTATTGATAATATCTGATAATATTAGGTAGAAACGAAAGTTCGTAGCGTTTTTAAATCAATAATTCAAAGATAAAATTAAGATATTATTTATTCATATGTTTATTGAATAAGATGATACGTCACCTAAAAAATGGCAAGAAGTAATAGAAAAATGGAAATATATGTAAATTATTGAACAAATTTATGTGTGTGCGTATAAATATCCTAATTTTATCTTTGAGTTTTAATTTAAAAACGCTACGAAATTTCATTCCAACCCAATTAATAAAAGTACAGAACAGGCGTAAGATTAAATCGAACACCGTATAACTTACGTCGCACAAGCCAACTGCTTTACCGACCGGGGAATGCAGGACTAATTGTATAGTATCCTCTTGTTACGTACGATAGTCAGTAGAACTATTTTATAATATTGGAAGACAAAAATAATGTGGAAACCTGCCAGGCGTATTGTTCAAAGGAAAGACAACTTTGACGAGACAAAGACGATTTTGTTATGTGCAAATAAAATAAAATAACTGCGGAGTTTTTCGTCAAAGAAAAAAGAAGAAAATTAATTTAAAGCAAGAACAGTGATTCTACGACAGTTTGATGAATGTTTTTCGAAGGACCAATACCAGGCAATACAAAAACCAGACGACACGCGTCAAAGTGATTAGCATAAATGACGAAAAACGGCGGTAAAAGGTCGCTGATGTATATACATATACATAGTACGCTGCAATCAAAATACTTTCTCACTTTCGAAATACTCGGACTGGTTGGACTTCCGAAATGTTAAGGAACGACAAGGTCTTCCATTGATTCAAGGACGAACAATGAGATCCCTAGGCATTTGGCTGACCTGGATCCGAAGCCATGGAATAAGAACTTTCTTCTGTGCTGTCCAGTTGATTGCAGTCGTTCCAATATTAACACGCCAGCGATAAAAAATTACTGCACTCGTCCGGTTCTCGTAGATTTCTTGTAACATTGGGACATGTAAACAGACTTGCTTAGGGCTTAGGGCAGCGGTTTCCAACCGTTATGGTATTGTAGAAATACCATTGATTAGAAATTTTGACGTCTTCCTTGGCAATAGCCAAGTCCATTTCGGCGGATAAAAGTTCCGTTCTTTATCGTCCTTCAAGCTAAACCGGGTATCACAGGAAATCGGAGAAATGCTTCAAGGTTTCAGTATTGTAACGAAATATAACGTTTCATAGCCATCTTTTGGTTCTTTTTGTTATGCCACATTTCAAATCAGTTTTTATCAGATGTACGAAATAGAAAAAGCTATTGATTTTATCTGTACAACATCTGTTTTAATCGTTCCGCTAGGTTCAGCAAGGTTCCAGACTTCGAAAAAGGAGGAGGTAACTCAATTCGATCTGTGTGCCTTTTTTTCGCTTGTTTTTTCTATGTATGTTTACCGATTACGTCAAGATGGATGGACCAATCAGGACGAAACCTTCTAAATTTTGTAGGGTCTCCCGATTGGTCCCTTGAAAACAAATTTTGAATTTTTTCATTACGTCAACATCTGTTTTATTCGCTTAACTTGTAATTGCATACACGATTTTGTAATCTTGTATCGACTCGACACTATTTCGAGTTTTTGAGGCCACATTTCTATGTCACGAATAAATTTAGTATTCGTTTTATTTCACGTACGAATTATTATTATCATCGAGCAAAAGTTGAGAAACAAATTGGTGTTGGTTTTTGTAGTATTTTTGTAGTATTAGTACTTCATGTTTTGTAGAACAACGAATTGTTCAAAATGTGGCACATAGTCTGCAGTGATCATTTTAAAAGTGTAATTTACGAACGTACGCATTAAATTATCGTAAGTATGATCGTGAATTTTCAACAATCAAATTACGTCAATGGATGATTGGCACAATTCCCACGATACATAGTAATAAAATCCATGACCGACTTCAATTGCATTTTGAACTACTTACGCAGATAGCACACTATGTTGGTTTCTCGTCTTTACATCTACGTCTCTAAAAGACGCCCTTTACACGTCCATAAAGGCGTCTTTTTGGAGCGTCGTTTTTGCGGTTCGGCTCGGTTCTTGCGGCAGGCGTCTTCCAGATGTCTTTGAGATGTCTCTGTGCTATCTGGGTATTATGTATAGGTATAGACTTTGCTAGATAACACATTGATACATAATAAGAATACTTCAAAATAATTATCAGACTGAATTTGTCACAATTTTACCTATATCGATACATGAATAAATATAGCCAAACTTTTACTGTTTCTTGGAAATAAAATAAAAAAATTGTTACGAAGAATTAATGTGAATGTAAAATCATCTGTCTTGGGCATTCTCAATATTTTACAAATAAGACATTAATAAATTATACCAATCTCGAAAGAGAACCGGATTTATATATATATAAATCACATCTACATATATTATATATGCTTTTTTATCAGATTATGATGCAATAATATTTTACGAGGTTTTTATAACTGGTAGCTACGGAATCTATAATTATCATCAGCATCTTTTAATGATACATGACTAACGCGATCCTGCACGTGCAAAATTAGAAGAATTTCAATATACTGTTATGTTATTTTCAACCTATTAAACAGATTAAGAGAAAATGTAAATTTCTATTTCACGCCAGATCACACCGTTTCAATACTTTTTACACGAAACGAAATGCTTTCTATTAAAATTTATAAACTACGGTTTCACGTAAAACGAATCTTATTAGTATACTGTATGAAAAAACGACTTTTCCAACTTCGAATGACAATCGAAAAACGATGTCATCGTTACATAGCACTTTTGTTGCATCTTCTTTAAGCAAATCATTTGCTATTCTACATTCGTATAACATGGCATAGCAAAACAGAAATTGAAAATCTGCGTTTATCTTCGAAATTCATTTTTGCAAGAATTGCACACGTTACGATCAAATCAGGGGTTGAAACGGTTCTGAAAATAATTGTTTGAAACAGTTTTGAAGAACCGAAAAAATGTTATAACAGTTATGAGAATATCGATTCTGGCTTGTATCGGTTACAGTTACGATTCCTGAGAACCGATATTATAACGGTTCTAAAACTTATTTTTCGGTTCTGGATTTCGGTTTCGGTTCCGGTTCCGGTTCTTTTCTCAAACTTCAGAACCTATAATATGTCCCGTATCGGTCTCATATCGGTTTTGCAGTTCTGCAACTGATGGTTCTATGTATGGCATATGTATAATAAGTAATACGTATTGGTGGCTTACCGCATAAATGTGATAAATGTGGTCCTCATTTAGCCTTAGTTCAGACACGGCGGAAACCGCGCGTTTCCGACCACGCGATTTTTGGTTTTTAGCCCTAGTTCAGACACGGCGGAAGCGGAAATCACCTGTTCTCAAACACAATCAAGACGAGGCATTATCCATTGTAGAAGTAAAAATGAACTGGTAGATTTTTGATAAGCCACCAATACGTATTACTTATTATACATATGCCACACATAGAACCGAACTATAGCCGATAGCGTCCGAATATTAATTCGAGTGACTGTACATCAGCAATCAAAATTAATTGTACCAGAAGTTTCCATGAAAAGAGTCGGCGAGGTTTTTAGAGTCGTTTCAATTTGTAACGCCCTCGAGAAAAAAAGTGGATTTTCCACCTGCGCCCATCTGCTACAACATACAAAAAGGTCGTAGAAGAAAACGAACTTGAATTGTGAAAGTATCGGCTTCACGCTCTAAACTGATCGCGAGATCAGGTTTAGTGTTACACGATTTCGGGGGTTCTCGTTATCTCGGTATAATCATGACGTTGCTCGAAGATCAGAAATTGACTGTTCCATAATCTTTCGTAGGTGGATCCCCGAGCACCAATAGACGCTAGACAGGTGAAAAGCGGAGTTGCATTGCTCGCGGAGCTGACGAATCGGCTGAGGATGGTTGCGCGCCAGTGATATTTCTAGCGAGCGTATTTCTCGATTGCGACTAACGGTAACAATTGCGTTGAAAGTAATGTTTTGTACTGGTGTACGCGCAGTGCGGGTCGGCTCAAGATAGAAACCGGACGCGCGAGTCGAGTGAGCGAGGTCCGGGGCCTGGAGTCCGACTCACGGTAGCCGTGCACAAGGGAACGACCCTGAGTGCCTCGACGGCAAAGACAATGACTCCCGGCAGCACATCTCACCGCATGCTAGCCACAGGACGAGTATAAAAATCACTTCGACGGGGATAAACTGTTCGCCGATCTCGCCTAGACGTTCAGTTGGTGATCGCGATACCTTCGTCGTAGTTCGCTGAAGGGATTACGCGAAGTCGTTTCGCTCGTTCCTCTTGCGGTCCTGCGTCATTGAAATACCTAGTTGGTCAGGAGCGAGTTCGCGTTTGCCTATCAGGAACCAAGGAGAGAGTATCGACGCGATCGTTGAACGCCGGAGATCATCGTCCGAGAGCATCGTCCGGGGAGCATCGTCCTTGGGATCTTGCCCCTTTTACGGCCGCCGCGACGTCGACTTAGGGGCAGTCGTCTAGTGTCGCACAACCAGTGTGTCCAGTCAAGTTAGAGGATCGAGAACCCGCGACGATCGATCCTGGCTGATCCAACGCAACTCTTCTATTCGCGAGTCTCCGAGTTCGCAGTTTCGTTACGGTATCTTCGTTCATCGCCAGTTGATCCTTAGGTAGGTGTATTCGGCACACGATCTCGATGGATCGGATTCTTACGGTCCTTCGTCCGTGACACGTGTCCAAGCTGGATATGGTCCTCGTTAAAGATCACCTGCGTTTGTCGCTGGCGACACAAACTGCGGATTAGGGATACGAAATCGCGATTGAGACTTGGTGTGACGTGTCAGATTTTATTGGGTTGTTCGGAAAGTGATTTCGTTTTTCGTGTAGAAATAACATTGCTTCCATTTGTTATTATGTGCTAGACTGCGGATCTTTATGCAAAATAAAAAATGTTTGCATTGATTGCAAGACACACGAAATATGACTAACATTCAAAATTAGTCATTTTTAAATATTAGTTGATCATTGCCCTACTCTGGTTTATAGGCATATTTGACTAAATCTATTTGCTCTTCGACTGGTTTACACCTGCTTTTACGATGTTTGCAGTTATTTGAAAATTTCAATAAAGCATCGAGTGCGCTTGAAGGTTGACTACTTACAACCGACCGCTCCACTGAGAACCGTGTCAATTATGTCGTCGCCGAAAGTGAAATTTACCGTAACTCTTAATGGGTATGGCGCGGCGTGGCGGCCGAGTACTCGGGGAATTCATTTTCGCTTTCTCACGGCTTGAAATACTGCATGGAAAAACGAATACACAGCTTTACGACAGTGAAACTGTTTCTTTCTTTTGTCTTTTTGTTTTATTTGCGGAAAAACTGTGTTCAGTTTCAAGTGTACTATGTCAACAAATAAGTTTTAAGTACCTTTTCAAGGTCCACACACTTTTTTCCTCATTTCAAATATTTAGGCTCATTTACGCAGGCACCTGTGAATATACATATTTAACTATGTACACACAATTGTGTTGCGTCACGCTTCGCATGCATAACACTCCAAATTCATGAATTATTTAAACTAGCAGGACAGTCTTGTTTTTATTTAATAATTTCATAAATTCAGGGCCATCATTCCAGCAGTACGCTTCTCATGAAGACAGCATTGTTTAGTACTAAATTCATGAATTATTTAAACTAGAGAGACGGTCTAGCTTTTGTTTAATAATCTCATAAATTCATGGCCAAGAGTAATTTCAGCAGTACGCTTCTCACGAGGAAAGCATTGTTTTAGTACCACGTATAAATTTTGCAAGTTTCGTCATTAGTTTTATTATTGAATGAATAGCAACGCCCGTGATTTAATAATACGGACCGGTTCCACTTGCTTAGCACATTCACTGCCATTGAGGTAATCGGTGACCGTCGGTAAGCTTTTTGTTTGTGCGATTTGTTTACTGTTCAATATATAAATGTTTTAGAAATTCCTTCTTGTCCATCGTATCTTACTGAATAAACTTTTCATTAATGTTATCGGGGCATGGGTTCGATCAAATTTTAACTAACAAGTAATTTTACAACTTTTTAAATCATTCGCAACGCGTTTCGAAAATTCGAAAATTTGATTGAACCCATGCGCCGAAAACATTAATGAAAAGTTTATAAATGTTTTGTGTGATTTAATTTTCTATTCTACTATTTCTTAAAATATAATACAATCAATACTACAAGTCTGCACAGAAATAATTTATAAATAGCGTGCACATTTTTACGGTGTTTTTGTTTGTTCCAGTGTTAATCGAGAAAATGGCGAATTCGGAACCTCAGTCGATATCGGCGTGGTTCGATAAAAAGAATGTTTTCATCACCGGGGGCACTGGTTACATGGGGAAAGTTTTAATTTACAAATTGCTGGTCAGTTGCCACAATATTGGCAAAATCTACGTGTTGATCAGAAAGAAGAAAGACCAGGACCCGCAGACCAGGTTGGTGCACATGATGCAGGTATGTAACATTCGAAATTCAAATATATTGTTATAACAGTTTCAATCGGTTAAACATATCGAAAATGAAAATCATTTTCTATTTCACTCAAGCTTGTAGCGGGTAGACGAATTTTTACTTTACGTAAAGATTACCTAATTCCAATTAAAATGTGCTCAAGCCAGGCTCGTTTTCGCAAACTGATCGTCTCATATTCTATGTGCGTGTAAACGTGCAAATGTCACCGCATTAAGGAAAAAAAAACTGATTCCAAGTATTTACATCAAAACCCATCGCCACGGGCAATAACAGACTTCAAAATAAACCTAAGAAACCATGATTATACACGCCTATATGTGCATGACCCACCCTCCATATGTATAAGCTCGGAGAAACTTGTTTTTTCCTGAGTCATGCTGGAATATAAACCGAACGGTGTTACTAGAAAGAACCGTTCCCATGGCAACTGAAAGATGCATTCAAAATAACTGTTACCGTTTATTACCTTCGGGTGTGAAAAGCCCGTAATGTTAATTCCGACGTTGATTGAGTTATCGGATTACCGTGTACACTTGGAGCCAAGATCAAGGGAGCATCGCGTTTTATACAAATTTTTTTTGGCAACATCTTCAACGTTCTCGAACACTCTCCGCCATTCAAGAGAAGGTGGGATAACGCTGCTAAACGCTTAATACCAAATTAGCTATAAAATTTCAATTCTGATATAGTCGGAATCAAATTTTGTTGCCTCATAACCACAAATCTTTCCCGAATGTAATGAGACCAAAAAGAGCATCCAGACTCACACAGAACTATAACAAAATCGTCAATAAACTTTGTAATCGTAAAAAAACTTACAGAATTATGATATTGATATACAGATTATAAAATGGAATCTGTGCGGAAGTGCTCTGTACACCTACCTGAAAAACTTTAGTAATACAAGAATTTACAATGAACGGACGCTGTTTTATACATAGAGACTACTACTTCCAACGCCGGCACGTCTGGAAATATTCCACGTGCCATTTAAACTGTGGTGCCTAAAGTGGTTCGGAACCCACCTGATAAAAATTGTAGCTCCCGTCGCGAAATAACCCTGGCAGTTAAGAAAGCGACGTAAAATAAATAAAAAAAAATAAAAACCAAGTTTAAGACACGCAAAAATTTAGAAATCGACTTTTTTCCACTTTTTCAAATGCGGCGATCAATCGAATCGTGTATATTGGAAGTTCTAACGATCAACCTGTCTCGTTGATATTTTACGACCGCCGCGCCCCGACGTGTTGTAAACACGAAAATTTCTTGTGAAATACATAGTATTATGAATTTTCAAGTTATAAAAGGCCTCGAAATGTAAATCTAATGGTGCCTCATAAGTGATAATAATCTTCTAGGCCCGGCCGTGGCTGGAGGCACGCAGGCAATCGTTTCGTGTCGAACAAACACCGCGCGGGTTGCTTAATAATAATCATAATCATCGATTCTTGGATTCCCCGGTTGCCGACCTTGACGTCCTGGACTTCTTCGTTACCGGTTCATCTATCCGTCGAAATTCTGCCGCGGTTTCCTTGTTCATCTTTGGACGTCAGTGACAATCGGAGTCGTTTAGAACGATCATCATATTAACTTATTCGTTCAAGCCAGTTTCTACACAACGAATTTTTCTCTTGTTATTTCATCATTCTTATTTCTATAAAAACGAAGGACAAATTTTGTCCTTTATGCAAATTTCTTAGTGTCTTAAATTATTGATATTGACTGTTTGTTAATACGTTGAAATAGCACTCCTAACAATTTCTATTTTTAGAAAAGGTCGAAGTCGACCTCGTTGAAAAAATGTTTTCACACCTCGCTGAAAAGTGCATTCCATGTCCTTACGTCCATGCCCATTAGAAACAAGGATCTCAAAGAAAAAGCAGAAACACACAATCTCTTGTCGAGAGAATCCTTTTTTGTCAGATTTTTTCAGCAAATCGATTTATCCGACACATTAGAATTTCCCACCGGCAATTCTTTTCTCACACTGTATTTTCCCTATCACACCCGGAACACTTTTGTGTACAATTAAATTACAAAATTGGTCGCGATTGCAGCAATCGACTGTATGATGACGTTCCTATAAATAATTAACGTAGTTGCGAAACAAGAGAGCATTCAGTCATTTAAATATCATATGCGTTGATAGAACGTTAACTGTCTTCCAAGATTTTTTACATACTGTAAATAATTTTTAGAATCGCTTGGTCGAAACAATAGAAAACCAGTGGAAATTTTTACATTTATAAAATAAGTGGAAGAACTAATTTGACAGACTTGTGAGTACGTTTTCAATTGTATTTTAATCTTCGAAGATTTTTGTTTGATTTTTCCGCATTAATTGGATATGTACACAGAAATGAGTAAACATGTACAGTTTAATTGCAAGATTGCAAGTTACGGTACCTATGTTTAGTGTAGTGGTACACTGTACACATATTACGATATAAATGTGATGCTGGCGATGACATAAATACGGGGAATTCAGTGAAAAGACTTCATAAATTATATCTTGCGTACAACAACGGCCACGATCACGCTCGCGATGTCGCAAATAAAAAATAAACACAGCCGCAAAACTTCGAGTATCGATACGACCAAACCCAAAGATCGTGTACACCTTTTTATTATCTCTGAATAAAAATTTTTTCTTCTTTTGGATAGAAACGAAATTTTTGCTAGCTAAAGAAAAAATACACAGCTTACCGTTCTCGAAATGATTTCCTAACATGCAGCTTATATTTCAAGTTGGCCGATCTAATATGTTGTTTCCTGATCTTGGCAACAGGAACTGATATCTTGTTTCTGATTAACAAAAAAACGTTTTAAGACTGAGTGAAAGGACTTTGTAACATTCTCTTGTGGTTTTCAAACCTAAATAGCGATCATTCGCCTTCAATAGCTGATTCAATCATTATTTTTCACTCGAAGTTCTAATGAATCTCTTCATCTTTAAATGCAGCATCTCATTTAAACGATGTATATTTCAAAAATGACGGTGAGTGGAAATTATGTTTCTGTTTGTGTTTTCCTCGATTAGTTAATAATTATCTACATACATGTACAGTTAGGAGCAAAGCCGATCACACACGCTTTAAATCAGAATAACTTTTTTATGAATGGACCAAACGACTTGAATTTCTCTGCAAGGCTAGAAGAATTAGTTTAGTAAATGACGTCTGAAAAATATGTTGAAAAAATGCATTTGGATAGGAATTGTGAAAAACAATAGTAAAAATTGATTTCTAATACTTTTCTAGCCAGGTGGTCCATCGTTATTGGTCCATTTATAAAAAATTTATTCTGATTTAAAGTGTGTGTGATCAGTTTTGCTCCTAACTGTAATAGTGTACTGTTTTGTACCTATCATTGAATTTTATACGTTACAAAAGTTTTACTTTCAAGAATTAGCAAACGTTGTAAACATTTCATCTGCTCCAGTTATTTCGTCGAATATTTTTAACATGCTGACAAGGGAAAGATCAGGATTGTTATTCGTTTCTCGCAAAATTATAGAGACGGGCGTCCTTCGCATATGGAATAAATAATGCAAAGTATGAATGTGAAGTACATACCGCTTGAGTGATTCCAACGCGTGGTTACGGTTCTACTGTGCCATACATATGTATGCTATCATACTCGCGAAGCGTCGAGTTGTAATTCTGAAGTCATGATGTTAGACTTCATTCAATAATCACTTAACATTTAACGAAGTTAGAATCTTCCTAGTAGAGACGAGACACGTTGAAAGTCAGAAGAATGTTACTATAATTATACAATATCCACGAAGTCTCACGGTTTCAATTCAACATGTTCACTTTCATTTATTATTATTTTATTTGTCCTTATTTGCAAGTCTCTCGGAATCGTTTCTACACTCGTCAACTCACTCGTATCAGGAAGTGAATAGAAGAAACTCAAATTTTCTACGCACGCCTTCACTCGCGCACGAACAAGGCCTTCGGTGAGCAACAATGCGTGGGGCTGACAAGAATAAAGCAGGGAACGACGAAGGAGAACGATCTTTCTCCTCGCAAGATATTCAAATCTGAGATTTATTTTAAACACACTGCTCGAAATCACGGTTGGATGGAACATTTTTATTTTGCATGAAGGTCCGCAGTCCAGCGATCAAAAAAATCACCAACAAAGGGCACGAATCAATTTGTGGACCTAATAATTCGACTGCGGATATTATGCTTTTATAACAAAAATGAGTGGGTGTAATTTAAAGTAGCGAAAATATTAGAAACATTTAAACATACTATCGTATTATTCTCAACCTATTAAACTTAATAGGGAAGAAAATAAATTTCCAATTCACTCCAGTTTGTCGCAATTCAAGTAAGAAACTTTAATTTCTCATAAAGATCAGCAGTCTACTAATAATTTAGTAAAACCGATCGAATTGTTTACTTTATGAATGTGGTGCATTGTGTCGAACGCCGCGATGCGCGTGGCTTGTGCATCCAAGAACGCAAAATTTGTAAAACCGAGCGAACATTCGTCAACAAAGGTGAAGAATTTATTTACTTACGTCAGTCAATTCGAGGAGTCACGATTCGTAACGCGTCCACGAGCGCAAGTGAAGGGGACGTTAATGGTAAAGGTATGCAACCGATAATTTCACCATGTTCCGTTTCCAAGTGTCACTGAAAATCACTAGGGAACAGGTGTCGTTCCCTGTGAAAGAAGCACATAGAGCCTGAGCTCGCCTACAAATCGTTAAATCACGTCGTAGCCAATCAGCAAATTTCCCTTTCGTTTCACTCGGAAGATTAGTCGCCTAACTTTTACTTTCTTTGCGACGGAATTCTACCTACGAAGAGGATCGCATAGTTGTTTACTACCTGCACAGTAAATCTTAGGAAAAACTGTATACCCCTTTTTGCCCGATCGTTCTCTAATAGGCGACTGTTTCGACAGGTCAGATTTTTATCATGATTTCCTGTGAATCGAACGAGCATTCCGTATTAGGAACGACGCGCTGACTGTTTTGCAACGAGCCTGAAAAGGTTTCTTCTTCTCAACAAAATGCTTCATAAACGTGTTCGGTTTCCAGTCGAATCTACAACCACAGCCTGACATTGTTTCTTGTCCATTCGGTCATTAAAACGACCGAGAAACTCTCTTCTCATTTCTGAGCATCCTCTCACTTTCCAGCGTACGTTTTTCAATCCGGATTTCATTCGTCGTCCTTGTCAGTCTACACACAGTGTCGTGCAGATGTAAGATTTGAAGTAAGGAAAAACTTTCGTTCGACGATTAAACCGAAAACAGCGAAAATTTTATTTAAATAAATATTTCGAATAAAGTGGGTTTAAAACCCACTTCATTCGAAATTTTTATTTAAATATAATTTTTGCCCTACTCTGTTCGTAACATTCAACGACAAGAATAATTATGAATATACTCCTTGACCCGTTTTTCATAGTTAACTTTTTTTCCTTAATCCCACCCAGAGTGGAGATACGATCTATTTTACGCAACTACGTTTAATAAGACCGTTTACCAACATTTTTTTGTTTTAAATACGTTGTGTATACGTTTTGATCGAGTTTACTTGCATTATTTACGTCGGGAGAAATAGGACAATAGGACACGATAATGTGTTCCACACCGCAATTTTTGTCTCCAGCATAGCAGTGTACAAATGAATTTATCTTTTCAGCAAGAACCATTCAAGGGGATCAAAGAGAAGCATGCGGAGAAGCTGAAGAAGATCATACTGATTCCTGGCGACACCACAGCCGAGGATCTCGCGTTATCGACTGCTGATACGGAACGAATGCTTCAGGATGTCAACGTTATCTTTCACATGGCGGCAAATGTAAAATTCGACTTAACGTTGAAGCAAGCGGTGCAGATAAATACAGTGGGCACCAAGAATGTCCTAGATCTTGCGAAAAAGGTAGATACTGTTCCCAATCTTTTGCAGAATTAGACAGAGCATTACGAGATTACATACAGTGGGTGTAAAAAGTATTCGAGCGCCCTTTAAAACAGAATAACTTTTTTATAATTGTACCAAACGACCTGATTTTTTTATAGTCGATTTGTAAATTTGGTATAAGTTTGGTATAATTATAAAAAAGTTATATTGTTTTAAAGGGCGTCCGAATACTTTCGTTACCCACTGTAAGTACCTTTGAGGGATCTTTAACAGTTTATAGAAAAAAATGATGTTGTCCACAGATGCCGAATTTGGACGTGTTCATTCACGTTTCGACGACGTACTGTCAGTGCGAGGAAATCGTGCTCGAGGAAAGAAACTATCCAGCCCCCGTGGAGCCTCAGACAGTGATGGACATCGTGAACAATCTGAAGGACGACGTTGTTTTGGCGATGACGCCGAAACTATTGGAAGGTCAACCGAACACGTATGCCTTCACCAAAGCGCTCAGCGAAGATTTAGTACAAAGATCTGGTCTACGAGCCGGCATCGCCCGACCTTCTATAGGTAAAAACTTTCTGTTCTGCAATGCTAGGACAACTGCCATGTATGGTACATTTTACCAGCTTTAATTTTGTATAGAATGGTCTTATCGCTAGAACGCATAGTTTCCGAGATATAAGCGGAAAACAGAAAAAGGGGACTTCTACGTGCCCCCCTCCACCCCGCTCACTTCCTAGGAGTAGGAGAGTCCTTTTAGTCTGTTTACCTCCTAACTAGTCCAAACAAAGTCCCAAAGTTAAAAATTGTGTTCCTTCCATTTCTCTCTACAACTTTTCGTTGACTGGACTATAGCTGTTTTATAATAGCTGAGAATGCAAAAGGTGTGAGAAAATTTTCCTGATTCATTGGCGTCACGATAGTGAAACAATAAAAAAGAGGTCGCAATGAATACATGTTAACAAACATGTTATGTGCCACGTAACGGCAATGTTTGTCTAATAAAGTAGATACAGTGCAACGTGCATTAACGAAAAATGTGCAATTCATTGCACATTTTCTATGCGCTTCGCTGATGTTCGTTTTGAACGTAAGCGATAATTAATGATTCCTCCGAAACACATTTCAGGCGGTAGAATTAATGCTTCTCTTTTTGGAATTCAGACCCGTACCCTCACATATTTACAAGTCCTTTCTAATGCGTTTTATGATTGATGTTCTCGAATAGACCGCCTATTACAAATATCGAGTTCAGCATTGTTCCGTCGCAAAGTCCCCTTCACCCTCTCGACCTTGTTGTGTCTGTATCCTCAGTGTTTTTTATTTTTTCGTACCGAGCTGAATGGACGTGAAATGTCAGTGCGGTTGCAGCGTCACGATTCCATTAATCAACGTTCTGAAATTTCAGTTGTTGCGTCATTGAACGAACCGATGCCTGGTTGGGTGGACAACATAAACGGACCAACCGGTCTGCTAATCGCGGCCGGCAAAGGCGTATTGAGGACCATGCTGATGGCGGACCAATTGTTCATACGTGTGATACCCTGCGACCTGGCGATTAATGCTATCATAGGACTAGCGTGGAAGATAGGAATCGAAAAACCAGAGGAACCCATTTACATGAATGTAACCACCGGGTCCGAGAACCTGTTCACCTGGCAAAGCGCTATCGACATGGGAAAGAGATTGACCCAAATCTACCCATTCTCAGGTGGTTATTAGTAGAAACTTTGGTAACATCTTATTAGTAGACTGCGGATCTTTATGCGTTTATAGCAAAATTGAATATATGAAGTTCAAAATTGTTAGAAAAGATCCGCAGTCTACTCACTACCGAGGAATCGCTGATGTAAATAATTTCTAGACTGCCTGTTAACACGTGATTATTGCATAATTTTGGAAAATCTATGGTACGTGGCTAAAGATTTCTTAATGGAACCTTCAATAGCAACAGCAATTTCCATTGTGAACTAACAAGTCATCCTCAATAACGTCATCTAATAATTTCATTGAAGATTGCAATGTAAAAGAAAATTTCTATGCTTTCTTTTGATACAGCATAATTATTGAAAATCCTATTAGTAGGCTTCCAGTAGGTAAAGTGTTAAGCATGTAAATGAATTCGGTGTTATGAAATCATTTCTTTCTTTCACATAGTTATCTTGAATTCAAATATATTCCAAACGATTGTTTTCGAGAAGTTGATACGTAACGGTAATGTCGCGTAACAGAGTTTAAGTTTTGTATTCACACGAATTAAATCGGTTAAAAATCACAAAAACAATCATTCTCTTCGAAACGTTCGGAGGTTTTATTAGATTTGCGTACTTTAAAACATTGGCCAAACCTATTCTGATACGTCAGATTGAACATCGGAATCGGATAGTAATTAACTTAGATAATTTCTTTTAGGTCTTCTCTGGTATCCGGGTGGAACCATAACCACATCAAAATTATATCATTGGATCCGCCTAGGACTTTTCCAATTGCTACCGGCATATGTGCTAGATATTATGATCGTCCTCTCCGGAAACAAACCGTTTCTGGTACGCGTACAACATAGAGTCACAGCTGGACTCAAAATCGTACAATATTACACAACAAAACAATGGATGTTCCGGTAAATAAAACAAATATTATAATGTAATACAGTTTTCTTCAAACTTCTATTCTATATCCTATGGTTAAACAATTGATAAGATCACGAACAACTGAAATCGAGACAGACTCACGTATACGTTTGTTCTAATTTTCAGGAACGACCGGTTGAAGGAATTGCAAAACGAACTGAACTCTTCGGACAAAAACGAGTTCTTGATGGACCCAGCAGCGTTCGAATGGGAGGATTATTTAGTTCGTTACATATTAGGCATTAGGCTTCATTATTTAAAAGACGATCCATCGACATTGCCGCGTGCACGAAAAGTCATAAATTACTTGTATTACGCGGACTGGGTCGTTAAAATTGGAATGACACTGTTGTTCTTGTGGTTCGTTTACTCTTGGATAAGCCCGAACAGGCAACTCACGACCACAACGTTCGAAATTAACGAAATTTAGCTCGATTGTTAAATAATATGGTGACTTTACCTCACGGTAATATTTTTGTAGCAATATGTCACGTTTACCTCCTAATCTCCCACGAGACAAAGTTCTGATCCTTGTCCTCGATATTGGAACGAAAGTAACATTTAGGAAATGTTGTAACACACGTAATTATTGTAGCCCTGAAATATTTAGATTTTAATTGTTTGATCGATCACGAAATTAAGGATGGATTGAACGATTGGACTCGGAGACTCGGAGATGAACATCTTCAAAATAGTCATAGATAACAGCGATCTTTTGTAGAAAAGGGCTCTCCCCTCAGAAATATGCTGCCAAGGTCACCACCATTATGATCAACGTTTTCCGATCAAGTTTTTGTAAAAATGTAATAATATTGGCAAAAATCTTTACTTGTAAATCCATGGATTAGGTCTGGTTTACGACTGGATTAGGTCCGCAAACCTAATCGAAATCCAGATTGTATTTTATTTCTACCGATTTACAATTAAAGTTTTTTGGGAATATCTTCGAACCAAAAGCCGACCGACAAAAACACTTGAAGGGGAAATGTTGTTCAGAATGGTCATTGATATCTGAACGGAGCACCCTTTTCTACAAGTTCACCTAAACAACTTTGCCTTTGTGGCTAACGAGACATAGATTCTTGAAAAAGAATTTAACGATATTGTTGAGATATTTTCAGCTCGTTAAAATTATTAAAAAAAAAAAAAAGATAGACCTAATGTGAGTATGTAGCACCCCTGTATTTTGCAATCGAGACAGACAAGTTTTAATCGAATGAGCTGAAAATATGTTGACTTCTCGCGCGACGTAACCTGTGTGATAATTCAATATAAATGAGTTTATACAGTCAGTATATTTGAGTGCGTGTAGTAATAATGTACCGATTAATAAAAATGATAAGACAAACATATTGCTCATTTATTTTAGATGTGTAACAGCACTTTCAATGCGGGTGTTATTTTTATAAATGATTCGAATATGCTTTTCCCTCAATGTTATAAACTATAACAATGTTTAAACTAATTCCTCACCATTTAATCAATTTCGATGAAATATTCCTGGCGCTATTAAAACGTGTGTTTGCTGTATTCTTTTTCTTTCTGCCATTTTCTAAACTTCTCATTTTTTTCTACGAGTAAAATTGTTTACGTTTCAACTGTTTAACAAAATGCTAGTGTTCGGCATTAGGTGAATTTCTCCGACGCGACGTGCTCTTTAGAATAAGCATTACCCGAGGCAATCATAAAATCATCAAAAGACTTGCAACATTCGTGCATTTTCACAGTTTTCGGCTAATGGAAATTGACAACAAAGACAGTCTAGCGGGTGCCGTGTCACGTAAATTCTACCCATAGGAATTTAATTAATACTTTATTCTACAAATCAATCGAGTAACATGTCATCGCGCACTGACATTTCGAAATTTCGAAATCGTATGCGCTCTCGCACGTACGCGCACACGGTCCCGTGAAATTTCAGCGTAATCCTAATTCTCATGTAGACGGGTACACATTTGCAATGACGCGAAAGAACGCTGATCGCCTTGGGGTACAAACGATATTTTGCATCGAACTTTTGAATATTACCGACAGTGTTGCGGTAACTTCATAAGAAACATTGAAGTTTTAAACGTTTACGGGCTTCTTCTTGTATCCAACAGCACGATTATGCCAATCAAGTACAGTCATCTTCCACTTAATACAGACGATTTAACATTACATTTCCTAATTTTGTTTTACATACAGTGGGTGCGAAAAGTATTCGTACACCTTTTAAAATATAATATTCTTCTTCATAATTGTACCAAAAGTAAAAAGGGCATTTTTTAAAAGTTTTTTATTTGGACCCTTAAAGAAAATTTACAAAGGATATATTTTAAATTTTCACTCTAAGGGCTCAGATAAAAAAGTTTTACAAAACGGCTTTTTCATTTTTGCATATAACCTTGTAAATTATAATTTGTGGCAAATCTTTCTTGCATATCATTTCGTAAACCAATGCTTCTAATTGATTAGAAAAAATCGGGTCGTTTGGTACAAGCATAAAAATGTGATTTTGTTTTAAAGGGCGTACGAATACTTTTTACACCCACTGTATTTCTTCACCTGCTTCGTTGAGATCAACATTGATCCTCGATCCTCCTTGGACTCGATCCAAAGAGCTAAGAACTCACTGGCTACCGGATAAATTAGAATTTAGGTGGAACGTTTGTAAGTCTGGGTCGTAATTGACCTCGCAATCTGGGGGTTAAGCATTTTTTCTAAAAGTCGAACTCTTTGTTTTACCTTCACGACATGTCCTTAAAATACGCAGCTTCCTTGCCAACGCGAGTCACGTTGTGTAAAAGAAAAATTAGAAAGGGAAGCAGAGGTCAAGAGCTTCTGAAGACTAGTAGTTTGCGAGTGTGTCCCACTGATGGTCTCCGAGTTGTCGATCTTTAACCCCGGACATACTCGTGTTACTCTTGTTAGCATGACCAAACACGCTCCAAAATCCGGTGGTAATAATAAGCTAACAACTTGGGACAACACTTCCTTTTAGACAGAGTCATGTGCGTTCCAAGTACTAGTTGAATCACGTATATTTAAATAACAGAGTACTTCACACATTATCTACCGGTGGTCATTTCATAATTTTTGAAAGTCCATGGTGTATGGCTAAGGACTTTTCAATAGATCCTTCAACAGAAATAGCAGATTCAATTGTAAACCACCGAGTCATCCCTAGTAACGAAATCTAGTACTTTCGAATGCTATTGTTACGTAACAGAAGATTTTTAAGTTCCTTTTTGGTACAGCACAATTATTGAAAATCTTATTAACAGGTTTCCCGTTGACTAAATGTTAACAAGATTTATTCTATTTCTTAGTTTTCTATACAAGAGCAATCGAAAATATCTCTTTCTCATTATACATAAGATTGATGTATACATATGTGTATTGGAATTATTAATTGACGTATAATAGTTTCTACGATTCCGATCAATTGCTATTTATGAAAAAAAGAATTTTCACATCCCGTAGTAAACTAATTGCTCTAGCTTCCCCCAAAAAAGTTCAAATCGTATAGTACAATATTTAAAAAGTTATCGTCTCTTTTAGAGCGTCCGAATATTCATTCGAGTCACTGTACCTGCGCAGTTGAATGCTCCCGAATAATGCAAATTACGCCTCGTGAACGTCAAAATAAGACTTTTGAGGTAGATAGCGCCCTAGATCGATCTTCTATCTAGCGTATTTAACTACTGAGAAAACCCATTGCATGCATTATTGAGATATGAGAAGGCGAATCTCGCACCCTTGCAATCCTGGAGAAAGGAGTCCACTACCTTCATATTTTATTTATTTGGAAATGTCAGTAAGACGTTCTCCAAACACAGTGTGGATTTGCTGCGAAGCTATGAAATGAGGTGTGTTTTTCCATTCTCCGTTTTAACCGAATATCAGCGGCGTTTTAAACCAAATTGACAAACCTCTGCGAAGTCTTAGACGTCCGTCCGTATGTATTGTTGACTGGCGCGTTTAGTATACACGCGGCAAATTTCATAAAGGATCGAACACACCATTCGACTGTTTGAGTTTGATCAATGGAGAAATGTACTAATTGACGGTTTCCTAAATCAAATAATGGACCTCACGTGGCCACTGGTTCGCCGTGTGCAGAACGACAGGTATCTCGAGATGTCGCAATCGCATGGTCTACGTTCTCTCGCTCGGGGGTACGCGCGTTTCATACTCTTTCGCCTAAGCACTCTCGTTTTCACTCTCACTTTTTCGCTTTGGCACTCGCTGTTGTAAAGGCTATCGTTCACCTAGCGCTCTAAAATCTACAAAAAATTGGTCACAAGGTTACCTACTCTACAGCTAAAAATATAAGCGTCAATCAATTCGGGTAAATTTAGTCCGGAAGTGGTTTATTACTTTTTTTTATCATATTCCCTGTAGCGAAGACACGGAGGGTCGTCGAAATGAGACGGCTAGATGTCGACATAATGTCTACAATACATGTTCTATAATTGTGATAGTATTGAGCAGATCAAAATGTGAACGGGTCGAATCTATTTGAAGAACGGGACAGGGCTAACAAGCTGCAATTTTCATCGCAATTAAAATTTTTCTAAAGACGGGAACACCTAGTAATCAGAACCTGCACGACCCGCCAACTATTTGGCATCAGGTAGAATGAGGTAGAACACTCTAATCATATATGCCAACAACTTGTTGAGAATACTGAAAGACACCTTACATTACATTGTAGCAATTGGCTGATTTTCGACTGTGCATCTATTGGGTTGTGTAATAAATTCCTGCGTTTTTTTGTATTTTATTTTTTTCCCGCAATTTTGTGTTTTGTTACGTAAAGTACATATACAGTGGGTGTACGAAGTATGTGTACAACTAACATAAACCTACAAAACATATACGGTATTTTAAATTTTCACTAAGGACCCAAATAAAGAGTTTTTAAAAAATGCCTTTTTTATTTTTGAATGTAACCATGTAAATTATAATTTTTGGATAACCTTTTTTGTGCACGTCATTTCGTAAACCAATGCTTCTAATTGATTATACAATATTCTTCTTAGAACTTAGTCAGTGTTTAAACGTTTCAGAGAACAGTTGAAATGTTTACTTCATTTTTTACAGAACAATGTTGTGCTTCCTTCAAGTAACTTTTTCCTTTGCGAGAATGCTCAATAAATCTGTCACGAGAATACGCTGTTGTGAAATCCAACAGTTCATAATTAGACTGAAGTTTCGAATGAGATATGTCTGACCTATAAACTTTCACATTTTGAACTAAAAAGTGTAGTAAATCTCTTGTTAATTCTCGTCCAGAACAAAAGTTAACGAAGCGATAGAAATCAAGAGACCGCACATGTCCTTCCGCCGCAAATTAATCCTCGTGATAACCTACATTCTGAATACTTGCGTCTCATACTCGCGTTTCCTATTGTGTGTTCTTACCTAATGTCACAAAGCTAGTGACGGGACAGGGCACATATTTATAGTATTCTATAAATTAAAGATGACGCCTATTGTAATGAGAATTCATTCTTGAGAACAGATTATGTTAATATATCTACGTCATTGACTTGTGCAAATGTCACATGTATTCATAAAAACTTTACTAAGAATCTGTAAAATGTTACGACAAAGACCAGAAAGTAACAATAACATGATCATTCTATTTGTAAATTTAAGAATACCCTCTCCTAAGAACGTTAGGTACATACAGTGACTCGTATTAATATTCGGACGCTCTAAAAAAGACGATAACTTTTTATGTAAGTAAGTAAGTAACTTTGGATGTAAGTAATAATCTTAGATTCACATAAAATAATATCCTGCTATATTATCGTACTAATTTAATAATATCTAATTTTACCATTAATTTATCTTTCGTGGAAATAATATTTTTATTACTATTCCGCGGCGACATGCCTGCGATATAAATCTTTCGCAAAATGTTTTTTCGGAGAATTGTCACAGCCTGCAGTCGTAAAATCATCATTCCAATTTGTCTGGTTTTGGAAGTTGAGTTACGAGACCGGTTCTCGTATAAATGCTTAATCGGATTCAGAGGCATGCATAATGAAGACTCTTATCCTCTATTTATAGATAAACTCTCATTTGCGATGAATGAAATTCTTTCCGGTAGTCACAGCTGTTCTGGTTGCAAAATCATTTTGAAACGGCGCCGACTATAACGAAAACTATTCAATCTTTCTCTGAGTCATTGAAATGGTGTAACACGCTTCGCATATTAAATTTCAAGAAAGTCCGATGAAACTGCATGGTCGTTGAACGCATTTTTGAAAATAACATCGCCAAAAGTGTAACGATCGAAATAAGCTTTTGCGATTACCACAATTATTATTGTATTCGCGGAAACCAGCAGGAATATGAAGAAATGTTTTATATAAAATATTCTTCATATGAAGGGGCACATTTAACGGCGCTATGCACATTTTTCCATAGTGGCCCATTGAGGGTCAGATGAAGGGCAACTTCTGTGGGCCACTGTATATCGCTACAAATTGTTGCTGCGTACAACTGCGAAATCACAGAGACATCGCCGATACGAATTTCAATATTCAGATCACAGGAAATGCATGAGCGACTTCTGCAAAATTAGTCGTACGTGACTCGCCGAGGATCTCGTATGTATTACAAATATCAAATTGTGTAACTCTTGACAGCGAGAAATAGCGTTGGACGACTAAAATTATGCAATTCTGTAAAGGACCGTTCGTTTCTTGCAATCATACCGTGCGACGCTTTTGCAGGATTTTTTTTCTAGATCACGAGGGATTGCGAGCAGCCAAACCAGTGTTTGTAGTTGCTCAAGTTTCATTTTGTCACGCAAACCTTTCTCGCCAGCCGAGCAGAAGGATGCATAAATTATTTAAACATTTTTATCAACATTATAACGCCGATACTCGTAGAAACTTTTTTATGTGGGTCTGTAGCGGAAATTTTAAGAATACGTTTCCTAGATCTGTATCAATTCCCCGTGTTTGCATTACAGAGAAATGAGAAGACGCATCCCGCACCCTTGCAATCCTGAAAACGAGTCTATCCTCTTAATATATTAGTTAGATTGTACCCGGCCAAAATTTCTTCATGAATGCATAAAAACCCGCAGTCAATGGGTAAGCTCCTCCAGAGACAAAGGACCAAGTGGAGTAACTCAATGTCGGAGTGCTTATATAATTTCTATAGACATTTCGCGTAACGCTGTTGCTTCATGCGAGCTGGTCGGTAGCATAAACGGCGACCGAGGGAAGGGAGTTTACAGGTGGGGGGAAAGTTGTACTAGAAGAAACAATTACCGGGCTGCATCGGGCGACGATGATCGTCTAGTCCAGGGAAATATTAGGCCATAGCAAATGCTTTCCCAGTGTGCAACTCGGGCTCACCGGCGCGCCAGAGTAAAGAACGATCATCGGCTCTAGCCGGTCACTGTCTCCAACAGTCGTGCTTTCGTTTCGTTTCGTTTGCCGATCGTTCGCGGTGATACGCGGGTTCGGATAAAACGCGAACTGAAGCACACCTTGCTTGCATTTCGTCTATTTTTCCGTCGCCGTCCACTCTGTTTCCGAATCGTTGTATGCACGGTGCTCCCGACGAACAATTATTTTAATCGTACGCGGTCCGACGTGATTCACGCGTGTTTCGACTCCAGTGTATTCGATCTACGTGTTCGAAATCGATCTCCTCGCTGCTGAGAACATCATTCAGAGTTTAGACCTCTAGACACTGGTGCTTTTGGCAAAATTCGCCCGACATAATCGTGCTTCCTCATCGTTATCGTAAGTAGCAACATCGAGAACGTTAGAACGCACGCACTCGGTCCGAGCATTTACAGTGACTCCCACTAATATTCGGACACTCTTAAAACCACCATAACTTTTTTAATATTGGAATGTACGACTTGACATTTTTTGAGAAGTTAGAACAATTGGCTTGCTACGCGACGTGACAAAAATTTTTGAAAGAAACTGCAAGTTGTCGGAATTGTAGAGAAAATACTAAAAGTTGTATTTTTCAACTTTTTTACGTGGGCCTGTATTGAAAATTTAGAAAATAGGTTTCGTAGATCTGTATCAATTAAACATATTCTAAAAATTTCATCAAAATCGGTCGACGTTGCAATGTGCTACAAATGTTTAAAGATTTTCACGATTTTCGGCCTATATCCAAGAATTCTTACATCTTTCAATGCCTGTCGTTTAATCGATTTCGGCTAACGATGAATGATATGATCATTCATTAAAAGTAACAAATCATTATAATGATTGTACAGGATAGTCTACGAATCGATCGCTGCGGTATTTGAACTATTCCTGATGGTTTAACGAAGAAATGTTGGAGAATTTATAAATGTAAAAAGAACTTTGAAAAATATCATTCTTCTCTAAAAGCCGGAATTGTTTTGTACTTTTCAAGCGGTAAATTATATTTAACATGTCGTGTCGAGTACAGAATTTTTTAATATTGAAAGGCCAGTCAAGTAAAAAATAAAGTATTATTTGTTATCTGTATTGGGTACCCAGCACATCGAATAGCAAAGATCCGAATTGTATTCATGCAAATGTGAAATATTACCCGACACACGAAATAAGTGAGGTTGAGTAGAGAAAGTTGTTTGACTACCGCTCTCAATAGCAAAGGTCTTTTTCAATTTGTTAAGTTATGGTTTCATCGTTCTAGTTTCTTTGTTGACGCGTGGTTGCGTCCTCCGTAGACGTAAAAAGTAAAAACGGTTACGACACGCGTGAAATACGTATTTGCTCGACCATAATATTGATTCCATCAAATAAATTCTATTTCCCGAAAAACTAATTAGTGTGGGAACTAAGCACTTGACTAACATTAAACCTAATTTTAGATCCTGAAAAAAATGGTCCAAATCAAATTGTATTATCATCGTACTTCACACGATGAAATATTAAAGTACGAACTAGGTCTAAAGTGGTTAGCCTTGATATGCGGATGATAAGTTCATGTTTAGTGAAAAAAAGGCGGAAGTCTCACATGGCGCATCTCAGACAATTTTCTTCGCGTTGCAATGTAATTTATATAGATGATAAAAATGCTTCGGTTCAACTTTTTTTTTTAATGTAAAACGCAGCGATGAAAGCTTGCAATGTCACAAAATACACACTAATGATGACTTCGGACTTTTATGTTGGAGAATAAATGAAGATACAAATCGCTAAGAATTATTGCATCACTTGGGTAAATATTTTGAAAGAAAGCTAACAAATTCAAGACACTACAAAATAGTGTCCGCGATTAAATGTACCGGCAAACTGATAATAAAACAGTACGAAGGTGTTGCGTTAGAAGTGTTCGTAAATCTCGCATAATCATCGCAAAGGAAAACAGTAAGAATACCGAAAGGTCAAAACAACAAGTTTCTAACATCTAAGAAGAATAGAAAAAAGTGTGTTTGTGATTCATATCGTGCAACGTCTTTATTAAGATGACGCAAAACAATCTTGGGCATTTCTCAGATTTGTCTACAATTTGATACAGTCGGCACGAATGAATTCTAATTTATTCTCGGTGTCGATTAACCGTGTTGATCAAAGGTTGCCCGAGGCTCTATCAAACTGAGACTCTTTCTATTTACTGTTTAGTCAAATTGACTATTCAACATTTGAAGACTTTTTGACGTTACTGTACGGGATATACTGTACCCGATTACTTTCGATCTGACAAGCAAGTCACGTAGGATTCCATAAAGTTCACGAAGAACGGTCGCATTCTGTATGCACTATGCACGCGCAGATCTACGCAAGGATCTTCCGCATTGATGTCCAACATGCAAAAAGACAGTTGATCGTCATATTCGTTTTTCCATCAGTTGACGCAAATAAAGAAAAAACATTATATCTAATATGGAATATGTTATTATAAATTCTTTCACACAAATGCCCAAAATCCTCACAATAAACCAGGAACCATAACTGTTATAACCAGAAAGAAAAGAAGTCAGAATAACAAGTATTTCATCGACTAAAATCGTATTGGTTACAAATAAGAATTATAAGTAACCGAAAATTTTTTCTCTTGTTGGTAATTGTTATCGTTGTGAGAGAGAGAGAGAGTCATTTCGATCACTTATAACAGTTATCAATGAGAGAAATTCATTCAGAGAGGAGAGATTTTATTAAAAAATTTAACAAATTGTTGAAATTGCAGATGGCGACACAGACCGTAGCGGAAACCAAAGTGGAGGAGGACATTCCTGATAGAGTCGCGCTCGTTTTCAAGGACCAAAATATTTTGATCACCGGTGGTACCGGTTTTTTGGGAAAGGTTATCGTTGAAAAGTTTCTCAGATGTTTTCCCTCGATCAAACAAATTTATATGCTCGTCCGACCGAAAAAGGGGAAGAACCCGAAGCACCGTTTGGAGGAAATCTTCAACTCACCGGTAACTATATTCTTCTGTTTTTGTTAATCGCATTGAATCGTACCATGAATAATGGAAATATACAATATACATATATGTATGTACACGCAAAGTCGCAGAAGTATTCTGCGTGCACAACCCTGCATATTCGAGTAACATTACGTTTCGTTGTGCGGATAATAAAAAGACTGTAATTTTGGAGACTGAGTTAACTACCTGTTTTATGACTAGAAATACTCGTGATTTTATGGGGAACGCGTGTCATGAAGCAAGATGGTTGAAAAGACCGCGGTAACGTACAGACACTTCACAAAAATACGCTTAGAGAAAGCTTATATAGACATTGTATTTGCCAACAATATGTTGAGTAATTTTTCATGAATCACTTAATGACAACGTAATCTATGCCCCTAGGGCCAAGTTGGGCAAAAATTTAATGAACGATTGACGAATAAATTTCTACTTCAATCGTTAATCGCATTTAACAATTAATCTCAATCGATTGAATCAATTGCCGATTTTTCGATGATTACTTTTTTAATCGTACACATTAATCAATCAATCTTGATTAAAATTTTAATCGACTAATGCCCAACTCTGTCCTCTAGGGCCACTTACAGAAGTTTATAGAAGCATTAATTTCCTGTCTCGAGACTAACGAGAGAAAAACTGATTTCCAGACACGCTAATTAGAATTGTATCCGCCGGAAAAATAAAATTAACAAAATTCCATTATATGGAAGCAGATCGCGGTATTCCATAATCATGTTAAAGAGCAAAAACGCGTGGAACAGGGTCAAGGCCCCCTACTCATAGAGGACGCGGGGGAGTACAGTGTTATTATCATTATTACCAAGATTGGTATTTGTCTAGTACTACCTGGTGAAAGTTATTTCGCGCGTTATGTCATATTTATCTGTCGTAGTAACAGCCAGATTCCGCTGTAACACGATTACGGTGTCTCGCCTAGCTATTGTATATTGTATTATAGGAAGTTTCATAATTTTCCTCTTTTTACGCTACTGAACTCGACCGCAATGTTACGATCACGCGAATATGTAATTGCCACGGAAAGTTCTTAGAATCTCTCTGGTTGGCCAAGGTGTTCGCGCGTGCTTGCATTTCATAATTTTCATCCAATTGGAATCGATGACGTGCTATGAATCATTATCCCATCATACCGTTCTATCTTACATTGAAATTATTACGGGAACTTTTATTTCTTATACTACATATGTCTATACTATGCAGGGTGTCCCAAAATTTCTGTTACACGGGATAGCTCTAAAGCTCTATAGAAGGGTGCATTTTTTTAAATATTTTATTTGACGTGTTGAAGGTCATTTTAAGGTCAAGTTGACTTTTTTAAATGGAAACATAATTTTTTTATTAATTAAAAAAACGTTTCGAATAAAACTCACTTGTTTTTTCTCGTAGAATAAGATGGTGTAATAAAAAAATTATGTTTCCATTTAAAAAAGTGAACTTGACCTTCAAATGACCTCCAACACGTCAAATAAAATATTTAAAAAATGCACCTTTCTATAGAACTTCGAAAACCATGCAAATTTCATTCGACGTATTTTTTTTCTAAATACGATGGATAAAGAGATATCTCGTGTAACAGAAATTTTGGGACACCCTGTATATGCAGTCGTAACACATGAAAATATTATACATTTCAAAAACTAAAGATTGTAATTAGTAGAATGCAGATTTCGATTCAAAACAAACATTTTCCAAGCCGAATTCAACAGTAAATCAACCGGCAATGATTTTTAAGAGAAATTGTATCCCCGAAAGTTCGATGTCGAAGGTTTAAATTTTCCAACGCATGAATTTTAGACTGTGTGGCATAGGAACTGCGTATAATATGTTGAAACTCCTAATACACGGTGCAAATCTCTCCCCGAGAGGAGGTCAAATTGCATCATGTGAAAGAAAGTCGAGTCAGTTCACGTGTTTGCGTTCCGTAGTCATTTAACGGTCGGTTTTCCTCGTAAAAAGAGAAATTGAAAAATAATTTTATTTTTTTAAATTTTATTTATTTTCTCCTTTTTAGCGCATTTTAATATAAGCAGAAGCAAGTGAAATAAGCAAGTTAATATAAGCGTGGTAATAATAAAAATAAATACTGATCTTTACTTTATGAATGGAATGCATGAATCTAGTGTTGCAAATATAACGACATTCATCCTCGAGGACGAATTAAATTCAAACGTATCGTTTAAATTATTTAAATAATCCCATCGCGACATAATGCAACGAAACACGGGGTCTAAGTAGGACATGATATTAGCAAAACCTTGAATGTATAAAAAAGATTCAATTCAAACCCAGTTTTCCAAAGCGTGACAGAAACACACATTAATTAGCATAAACAGGCGCAAACTATTAATTACTCATGACAGAGTACTTATTAGATACAGAGTAGTAGCTGTAATAACGATACCGTTAATTACATTTTCAAAATATGGGGCACGCAAGTACGTATATTGTTTGCAGAAACGTTTAATAGAGTATCATTATATTAAAACGCAACGTTATCTAATAGTGAGCACACTGGGTCATTTGAAAGGGAGAATCGTTCATTTCTGAACGTATGGATAAAAAGTCTGTGACGTTACTCTAATTGAGTTAATGAGTGACATTGTTTCCACAAAACCACCAAAATTAGAATTATATGTAATTAAATCACGCGGAACACTTTTCTCAAGAATTCTCCGTGCTTAAACGCTGAGGAGAAAAAAAACAAGATCCCTCTGGCACAACGAGTCGTTGTGTCGTTAAACACATATTTAAAAAAGAACTCAATATATATGAAATTAATGAATAAATTACTTGTTACAGCTCTTCGAGAAAGTTAAACAGCAAAGGGGACTAGAGGAGCTTCGTAAGGCTGTGACGGTTGTAAATAGTGATGTCACGATCCTTGGTCTTGGACTCTCTGAAGAAGACAAGAAGATGCTCTGTGAGAACGTTAACATTGTATATCATTGCGCCGCCACAGTAAGGTATTGCAGCGCAAAGTAAACTAAACGATTAACTGAATTGGTAAATGACGTTTATATTATAACCACGTCGTTACGTTAGATTCGACGAGCTGCTAAAAAGGGCAGTAATCTTAAACACTCGTGGCACAAAGCAAATGGTGGATCTGGCCAAGGAGATGAAGCACTTAAAGCTATTTGCTCACGTCAGCACTGCGTATTGCCATCTGGAAGAAAAAGTATGACTTGTTTTGTTAACTGTACTTTAACGCTTTACCAAAGCCTATTGACAGGTTCTTCAGCGACAGTTCTGTATTTCACAATTTTCACAGTGAAATGAAATTTCATTAGAATAACGCCCAACTCTGCTCGTTAGTTTACGAATACAGTTTTCAAGGATTATCAAGTTTAGTTATCGATACAATAAATAACAATGATGCATTCGTCTTATTGCCATTTTAAATTCGCTAGGTCTTGGGAGAAAAACCTTATCCTCCGCCAGCAGATCCCCACAAAATTATCAAGTGCGTAGAGTGGATGGATGATGAAGTCGTCGAAGCAATGACCGATAAGATTCTAGGAGAGCTTCCCAACACATACGCATTTACGAAAGCCTTGTCCGAAAGTGTCATCGAAGAAGCCATGCCGCATATTCCAGCAATTATATTAAGGTACAATTATACAAATAATCCTTGAAGAAATAAAAGATTGATACCTTAGAATACCTATTATTTCATTAAATGTTTAATCATAGGCCAAGTATAGTTGTACCTGTTTGGAAGGAACCATTACCTGGCTGGACAGATAATATCAATGGACCGACAGGGCTGTTAATTGGAGCTGGCAAAGGTGTTATTCGTACAATGTACTGCAATGAAAATGGTTATGCTGACTATGTACCGGTTGACATTGCTGTTAATGCTATCTTGGTTTGTTCGTGGAATTTCCTTTATTTCAAAGATTACGAGAAACGGGTTTTCAATCTAACTAGTAGCAATGAATTCAAAGTAGGTCAAAGTTGATGCTACAGTTGTGCCAACGAATATTGTCAATGTTCAAAATAATACTAATATGCAAATTTTAGATATCGTGGGCAGAGATTATTACGCGTGGTCGGAAAATAACGCAAAAGGTTCCCCTAAACAATGTCGTTTGGTATCCCGGTGGCAGTATGAAAAAATCAAGACTTGTGCACAACATATGCGTGTTACTTTTCCACATGATACCAGCTTACTTCATAGATTCACTTATTTTCCTTGCAGGATACAAACCAGTGTAAGTATAATTACGATATCCATCACTTGTTTGACCTTAGGCTTATTTGTTAAACTATTACATGGTTAATTGTTACTGTACACAGTATGTGTCGTGTGCAACGTCGTATAAAAAAAGGATTCGAAGTTTTCGAGTATTACGCTAATCATCAATGGGACTTCGAAAATTCAAATATGTATCAAATCAGAGATCGATTGAATGCAATAGAGTATGAAAAATATCAGTTACATGGGGACGATATGGATATCGATGCATATTTCGAGACTTGTATAAGGGCTGCAAGAGTTTTTATCCTAAATGAACCACCGGAGACAATACCAGCTGCTCGAAGGCATTTAAGAATGTAAGACTCAATTTTTATTTTTTTTCTTCAAAATAATGTTTTAATAACTACGTTTATATTTTTATTGCAGCATGTACTGGGTCGATGTACTCACAAAGATCATTTTCTTTGTCTCCTTGATCTATTTGTTCGCATCTTGGAGCGAAAGTTTTAGAGCACTATTAACAGGATGTTGGTCGATTATGGTAAAAGGATTGTCAGACTAGACCACACGTAAGTTAGTTCGTAACACTTCTAGTACCTTCATATTGTAAAATATAACCAAATAAAATTGAAGTTCTATTTTTTAATAATTATCTAGCATTATGTATCATATCAAAATATTTTCGATAATAAATATCTACTATTAAAATCAAATTTCCTTCCGTTATTTTACCAACAAGAACATGAAAAAAGGTAAAACACAGGGAAGACTGGCAACAACTTCTGCACTGAACGTGACTTTTATTTATATCAAATATCGAAAGAGAATTACTCCCTTAAACAGATTCCTGTACAGGTGGTTCGTAGCCTTCGGGTCTATCGACCTTCGAGCCGCTTTCTCCTACTTCCTCGGTCTTGCTGCCTGCACTGTCTCCGTGAAGTTCCAATAGTTTGCTCAGTTCAAAACGTGGTTTCTTCAATACTTTAACCTGTTAAAGAGCAAAGTTATTATTATAAACGCTGTTATTATTGCTGTATTTATGACAATGTTCAAATAATATGCGCGAACATACTTTACGAATATAAACATCGTGGAGCGGGTAAATGCCTTGCGAAGCCTTCTCGATATCTTTGGCTGTGGCGTCTGGCAGAAGTTTACTAACAACACCCTTTAAGTCGCTCTTCGTAACATCATTGGTAATCGTGTCTACCATCTTCTGCCTAATTTTCTTAACCTAAGCACGCAATCAGAGAATTATTTATAAATAATAAATAATTTTATATAAAACATTCATATCTCGTATAAAAATTAATCGATTGTTGCTACAGTCTATATCACTACTTCTTATAAAACAGAAGTAATGTGGTAAGCAAGTGCACAATTTCTTTCTGCAACATCGTGTAACACGAAAGTCAAATTATACTCTCGTGAATTATAATCAGTTGCAAATATTCAGTATATAATATCACGTAACTAAAATTACAAACCTGTGCATGCTGCGCGTAACATGTTTTCCTTGTGCTCAACTGATCTTTGTTGGTGAAACCGATGCAGAAAACTCTGAGAAGGTAGCCGTCGGTAGTTTTTACGTCGACGTTAGCTTCGATCAGCGTTTGCCATTTCTTAACCATGGACCTCAATTTGTCGGTGGTTAAGTCCATGCCGTGGAAGTTGGTCAATACGTTACGATGTTGAACATCTTCTGCGATCAACCTGAATTTACGGAAAGATCTCTCTGCATCTCCGTCGTTCTGCAAGTCGGCCAATGAGACTTCGAATACTCTGTACTTCAGACCTTCGGATGCGATCTCTGTAAAATATGCAAAGAGTTAGCAAGGAAACTAATTTGAAAGAAGGAAAATGATGTTAACGCATTAAGAGCACGTTCAGCGAGCAGAGCGCCGTACTTGATGCATTAACTATGAAAATTTGTAGCGACATCTAGCTTTAGTATTTCTTTGAAGCAACACTGTGGTCTAGACACTGCATTTTTCTTTTGCAACATAAAACGCCACAAAAAGTGATGGGAGCACTTCCATGGAGCTGGAGTTGCATACTATTTCTCAATTTTCAAAATATCTTACTTGTTCCTTGGGTTCTGTTAACCAATGTTTTGCCAACATGACGGTTGGTGAACATAGACGGTGCCTTGACATCATACCAGTCCTTACGAGTGAAAGGATCAACACTATAAAGAAAACACAGTTAGGTTACGCCTCCATGTTGCTCTTTAAGGTTAGAATAACAACTTAAATATATTATGAAACGAACATCGTAGATTTAATTCATATTCGTATTCTTAAGTATCTTTATTCTTAAATATACCGAATATTTCATTCATTAACGATGCTTTGAATAAAAAAATCGAGGATACACCTTAAAAATAGTATTTTAAATAAGTAATTATTTTTGAAGAAATATACGTTGCTGTTAGCTTATTTTTCACCAGAGTTCAGAGATATTATTAAAGGCAAGGTAACGATCGTGGAGTGTATTCTAAACACTCAAATAATATCAACGTGGAGTCCACATTAAGTACAGTACGTATACATCGAGGATGCAATTCAAAAACATTATTTTACGTAAGTAATTATTTTTGAAGAAATATACGTTGCTGTTAGCTTATTTTTCACTCGAATTCAGAAATATTATTAAAGGCAAGGTAACGATCGTGGAGTGTATTCTAAACACTGAAATGTCATGTGTACGGAATCTGTTTTAATTCAAAGCATCTCGCTAGGTAAAAGGCGAAATATTAACTTATCCTCATATCGAGGGTTTAAAGTTTAAAAGAAACATATTATAATTCACTTACATCTTCTTCTTCACTCCCTTTTTACCTCCTTTCGATAGTCCCTTATTTTTACCCACCGCCATGATTGAGGTTACAGACGAAAAGAGGCCCGCTCACACACCACCGGAAACTGGTAGAGCGATCTACGACTACGAGTTGTCGGCACGTACATGGACGCTGATTGGTCGATGCATTTCTACTTGCATTCGCTTTTTACAATCCTTTTTAAAAAGTGAATGGCTTATTGAATATTCGTTAAGGATTAGAGCTCACAAATCGTAATAAAATTTTACGTACTTATCCCTTTCATTTTCTTTATTCAAGTATACATAAGATACGTATACACGGTGTACCGTATACAAAGTACAACAAAGTATTTACATTATGGTGTAAATGCAGCTTCATCATTGAAATTATGTTGTACCACTCTGTATATTACTTCTTTATGCATTTGTGGCTTATGGAAATGTTCAAGAAAGGCTAGAATATAAAATACGATAGAATTTTGTACAATTTTCATTTATTTTGGATCTACAAAGGATGTTCTCATTAAAAATAGGATTTTATTCCATTCCACTTTCTTAAAATTTGTCGACAAAATGATTCCAAAAGCATTACAATCTAAAAAACCTATTCTTTCTAATATCTTCGTTAGTTTCGAATATTTGCAAAGATGAAATTTTCTTTCCGATATTACTTTAAAAAATGAACACAAAATGGACAAGATTTTAGTTATGAAGATTTTTCTTGGAGTTACTTTTGAAATCGTACTTGCACATTAACTCTAATCTGTTACAATGTATCGATGCATCTAAAACGTGCTCCTAGAACCGAGTGATTAAACTTTTTATCCATTACACATTTCCACATTTCGTATGTGCATTCGAAATAAGTACGAAGTTCTCCGCTAACGTTTAGTTATCACTTGACGTATCGAGTGTCGACAGCTGCTGGCCTTCGGCTGCTTTCAGTGCAATTCGAATTTTCGCGTGCGAAACGGTGGAATTTATTTTTTCTTTTACGCCTGCAAATGCGGAGCTCACTGTTCGTGTTCTTCCGCGATAAACTCTGCGGTAAATGAAACGATTTTCGGTGGGATGCGTTTATACGCGACGGTCATCCCGAAGATTTACGTCGAGTAGTTGGCCTACAAAACGTTTCTGATAATCATGAATCTGCAAACACTCTTTCAAGACTTCAATCCAAGGTAAAACCTCGCGCGTGAATTTACAGGGATTTTCCTCAAAGCCTGTATACGTGCGATAACGAACTCTCATATGTATATGGAGCATTGTGCAAAATAAATGAAAAAATATATATAATGTATAACAAGGAAGATTATTTTCTACTCACGGAAACATTTCGATTTGAGATTCTCCTTTTTGTTATAAGTCAGCAGCAGATCATTTGATATACGAATAAACCTGTCTATAATTAAATCATAATATGTCTTAATAGCTTAATTTTAGTTCGGGTTATACTTTATAAATAGGTCAGACGTGTATTTTAAACAAATGCTCGTCTCTCTTTATTCAGCAAATTTTGTCATTGTTCTGAGGTTCTTGACCTTAGTCGCGAGTCATCGATTTATACATTAAAAAAATGTATGTTGTGCAATCGGTGGAGTTATCTTTTTAAGTCATTTAATTGACAATTTTTCGAGAATACCGATTTCTACATTTTTTCGTTTTGTATTTCAAGAAGTCATTTTTTAAAAATATATATAAAAATCAGACGTGTCTGTGCACAATAATTTTAGAGTATATTTTTCGAAACTAATTTCTCTTAATTTTGTATTCTAGCAAATTTTTAGTGCATTGCTGTTTGATGATATTTACATCCCTGTTTGCTCTGCGACTGGATGGTTTCATAGAATGGAGTTATTGGTGCGTATTCACGCCGATATGGTTCTGGAAAAGTATGGTAATTTTGGGTGCTACCGTTGGAAGCTACGTGTGGTGGAGACATCCGCACGCCAGACTAGAAGGAGATGCCTATGTACATTACAAGGCAATGTTAATTACTTTGGCATTACACTTGATCCTGTTAATGTTTGAATTGTTAGTATGTGATAAATTAGAATCTGAAAGGCACCTTTGGATACTTGTATTTATACCACTTATCTTCATTTCGATAGTGTCGATAGCAGTAAGTATATCTCAATTAAGTATAAAACAAGTATAATTACTAGACTGTGGATCTTTACGCATTTACGAAGAAATTGGTTTGATGAAATATAAAACAGTAAAACATCAGAAAAAGTTAAGAATATTGTAATGTTGTTTTTAATATAACAGTCATTAAGGGATTAAATAAATTTTTATGCTATTCCTGCTACCCACAATCAATGCAAAACATTTTTATTTTGCATCAAGATTCGTAGTCTAACAATTACAATTGAAGTTTTGACTTTGATATCATAAATTAATTTGAATATTTTATGTTTACAGGTATGTATTTGGGCTGCGAAACATGATCGATCATTCGAACTCGAACTGTTCTGTGCGGTTAACGTACTGCAGTTTATCTTTTTGGCATTGAGGCTAGACGGTTTTATAACGTGGAGTTGGGAAGTAGTGTTCGTGCCTGTTTGGACACTTTTGAGCTTGTCCTTAGTGGCTGTACTATACGCGATAGTATTCGCAGCCGTTTTATTAAGAGCACCGCAGGTTACTGCCAGACAGAGGCGAACATCTTTGAATTCTGCGTTGGCGTACACATTTCTTGTGGTTCCAATCTCAGTGTTCCAAGTAAGTGGAATGATTCTGTCGATGGAATCGGAAACGATCGATACATTTGACTAATGTTGAATTTTATTTAATTACAGGTGTTACTAGCGAACAAATTAGATGGAGATATTTCATTAAATTATACTACAGTAGCTATGCCGCTTTTAATATCTCATGTAACACTCATTTTTATGTCTTTCGACGCGAAAGGTGGAAATAGATGTAAGTAAACATTAATTTCGTTTTATTCGAAACTTGAGATTATATGAATTGGTATTAATCAGCCATCTTAATTCATTTCAGGGTGGTTTGGCATTAGAAAAGATTTCTGTCATTTTTTATTAGGATTGTGTCCATTGCTTCAAGAATATGGTAATATTTCGTACCAGTCAAGAAGCGATCAGGATCAACCACCATCCGAGCCAATGGTTTCGGATAAAAATGAGAAACATATTAAGAAAATCGACCTAACGAAACCTGTCGTACCTATAATTTCGATCGACATGCCCGATTGATTATTTTATTTAGGTTTGTATAAAAACTTATTACGTGTTCACATATATTTGTGTCTTAAGAAATCACTAACGAGACAACCACCTTGCAGGATCGATTCAGGGAATTTGAAATATTTTTATCGATATGACTTGGTTAATACCAAGAGCCATATCTTAATAAGTAATAGACAGGTGCATGTATAATAGTGAAATCTATTATAAAAAGAAAAAAAAAAGGAAAACTATTATTTTCAGTACGATACGTCGTAATGAAAATCTTGTTATTGTTAATCTCATTGTGCGCCAAGGCAATCAGAACTATCCAGTATAATATTATCCTATTTTGTTCCTGGGGCTGAAGCCTTTCGCAGTAACTGTGAAGATTTCGATAGGGAGAACTCTACAAAATTTTGTACGATCAATTAATTAAGGAGACCGGTAAGAAACGAAAAATTTTATTGTCGATGCTAGACGAACGGCCCCTCGAGCAAATTTAGCAGTCGCAATGCTCAAAAAGAAAATCATTATGTCTCTTAAAGCTGCATCAATTTTTTATCTGTATTCAAACACTTAAATTATACGTAGAGAGAGGAGTTCTGCGACGCATGGATTTACTTCAACCTGTGTTATTTCACTCTTCCCGTTTAAACGAAACGCAGTCGAATCGTGTTGAACCAAAAGCGAAGTAGGACAAGTTCCAGTAAGTCCACCGATTGCAGGTTTCCGGTGTAGAGTAAGTAATCGACCCGTCCATTTGTTTGATTGCTCCTTCGTAATGATATAAGATAATTGTCGACCTATTTTGTTATGCCTGTTAATAGCGAAGTTACGTGACGATAGTATTAATATTACTTTGCCAAAAGTAGCGGTTACAAAGAATGGTGAACATGCCTAAGCTGGTGCTAAAAATTAACAATACTTTAGACATGTTTTACATGCGATTAAGACCTGTGTTGAAAATTTCGTTTAACTCTTAATACACCGTGATCTGTATGAAACGAAGCTTGGTTTAGAATTACTTATACTTCGAACCGATTTACAATGTAAATAGCACTCCAGGTTACAGGATTAAGTAACATTGTACAGGCCACATTTAAACAAATTGATTATGTACATAGTTAAGTCTCGGATATAATCTTTAGTTGACTTAAAATTACTAAGTATTAAGTCGTATACATAAAAATAAAATACTAATATAGGACAGACGAACACTGTGAACAATAAATATATATACATATATATTATATATATATATTGATCAGCTTCCCTTGTTTCTGATACAAAATAACAATACAAATTCCAGCATTGAACGAGACTTAACTGTACAATGCATGTAGCAAATAGAGAGCGAAGGGATTGTAGACGGAGTACGATGCTAAAATTATAATACTATATGCCAGACCTTCGAACCATTTTTTTTAAAATATCTTTTTGATTTATTACGCATATTTATGTCCGTGTTCATGACAAATAAGTTGACACATATAATTAGAAACGAGAGCCATATATTTATATTAGAATAATTTTTGTACGTGTTCCTAAAATGTTTGCAATATTTTTTATTAAAATATTCATATATTGATATTAGTAGATAGTCATTTTGATGTGTGCGTCAAACATGTTCAAAGGGCTCTGTTACTTTAAGCGATACATTTAGGCTTAAATTCTTTTGTATGTTTACAACTCGTGTTAGTTGCTTAAAGGTACCAATGAATAATTAGTGCATTTCCTAATTGATAACGTAACAAGTACGCGCCGTTATTATATACCAAATAATTTCAATTTTACCGTATTCGATTAAATGAACGGAGTCTTTCAACAAACCGAGAGTTTAATATGATGTTCGGATATTGAAATGATTCCGAATTACCGTACTATTGTATACGTTTACGTTGAACGCGTCGTTTTATACTGAAATTTTGTCGTTATCGTGAAGACTTTTGTTTACTAGAATTCGATCGAATAACATGCGCATTCGCGTCGAGAATGTCGAATGAACCTCCGATGAATGAAGAACAGGTGCAACGTACCTGGTAATCTATGCCAATCTTCAGGGGTGTGCGGGTAACCGAAATTTCGGGTTCGGGTCGGTCGGGTCGGGGTCCCGAAAGTTTGCAATATTCGGATACCCGAAGTTAAAATTGTATTTATATATGTCAGTATAATGCTGTTTTATGATTTTTTAGTTCAATCTTTAAAATAACAGTATTCTATTTTAAATTCGCGCGTAGGAAGCATAATTGCTCTACTTTTTCCGATACAAGTTTTGTTCTCGTGGCTGTGACAATATTTCCAGCGTCAGAAAACAATCGTTCGCTGGATACTTCAGTGGCAGGAATGCCAAGGTATGCCTTGCTGTTTCTACAATTATAAGTATGTAGTTCCACCATTCTATTATCTCAGTGTTAACTTCGCGTACCCGAATATCGCAAACTTTCGGGACCCCGACCCGACTTGACCCGAGGCTCGGGTACCCGCACACCTCTACCAATCTTTGAGCATGTTCATGTACTGCAAAAAAGAGAAAACCATTCGTTCAATAAGTTATGCGTTACGCGTATGCGTGTAAAATGAAAACTTTTTAGGATACAAAGTGAATAATGCTGATTTTTGAATGTGTTAACATGGTTTGTTGTAAACGAAGCGTAAATTGTTGAAACATTGGGTTCTTGATCGGCCTTATTGAGACAGGAGATCGGATATATATCGGCTGGGATACAAGACTGAGCACTTCGCATCTTTAGAATAACATCGGTAAGATGTAAAATGAAAAAATAAAATATTTGCGCGACTTTCAAGAACGCCAGCGATTAAACGATAAGAGCATTAATTGTTAACGTTAATAGATACCATTAATTATTAAGTATATCCAATCATTTATTGTGTTATGATGTAGAAATAATGTACATAGTCTGTTGTATTACAATAACATTATTGACTATATTATTAATTATTGTATATTATACATATCTACCATGAGCGACGATCGATAAATAAGTGGTGGTGATCATTTTATTTTATATACACCACTCGCAAAAAAGTACCATTATAATCTAATAAAGTTTATATTTTTTGGTATTAACAGACACGAGCAATTTTTACAATACGTGGATTTTTTCGTTCTTTTTCATCGAGTCGTGTAAAAAGTACAGATAGTTCGGATATACAGTGGCTCACGAAAGTATTCGAACGCTCTATATATATATAAATTAACGGAGACAATAACAAAATATGATTACAATTTTCCGCTGTGCTTGTTTCTCGTGAAAATTATCGATCCGATCCTAAACTACTCGCGGAGTATAAATATTTTTTTAACTGAAACGATTATACGTTACAGTTTCGGGTTTTATGACGATGATATCAAACAACGATTTATGAAATTTACAACACATACAATTTCTACATTGCGAGCTGAAATGATATTTCCGTGTTTTTCGCGTAATCGATTCATGTAAAAAAATACGAAATGGATGACTATACAGTCTAATTATCACTTACGCACGTTTCTGACGAATGCGCAACACTATTGTCTGCCATTATAATGCATTGTTCAAATTGATTTGATTACCACTAAAAACTTTCAGCACGGTATGTATTCAGGTACCCACGTTCGACCAAGGAGCTGTGAAATCTGTTTCGATAATTCCGTCACGTCCAGTTCAAAGTCTTCTATCAACGATGTTTCCCACACGTATAATATTCGCAGTCGTTCCGTGCATAGCGTGACGAATTCCAACAATCCTGAGCAACTGTGGTCAAGAGAAACAAAAATAATTAGCATCTAATGCATTTACTTCATGCAATATGAAGCAATAAATAATAAGGATTATTAAAGCAGAAACGTTACTGTAGTCTGTTCTTAAAATGAAAATACTCAAGATACATCGATACTCGTAACATAATCTATATCTATTCTATTTATCTCACATTTATGATCTCTATCGTATCTCGAATTTCTTCGTTCGAAAAAGCAGGTACATTTTCAAGAAAGAACCATCAACCGTGATACATGCAAAGAATTTAAGAAAAACATTATGCTTGCTGTGTTTCCTTTTTCATCTCATATATCGTTTCTTCTTTTCGTCATCCTCGATTCTGCGGGAGCTTATCGTTTATTGTACGTACGTGATTTCACAATCGCCCAAACCGACGGCGCTTAGGCATGTACATCCTTCGGCGATAGACAGCAGTGCTCGGTCAAGTTTGTCCGGTCCGTAAGCAGCAATAACTAACTCGACCAACCGAGGACATACGCAACCAATGCGCAACAATGTTGCTTCAGACGGTGCCTCTCCAAAGTACAAGTGTGTTATAGGAACGTAGGGAGCGAGAAGCAAACTCTGATCGTCTTCGTTCGTCATGTACGACGATCTAATTTGTTTTAGTAAAAGAAGACACTGTTATATGTACTTGTGTAAATTTAAAAGACAATGAATTTATTATTGAATTTATTGAAGTTGAAATCGAAGAGTTGAAATTAAAGAATTGAAGTTGAAATTGAACACACTAACTCAAACAAATAATACCAATGCATACGTTCTGTTATTTTATGGCTATATATAAAAATCACACTGTTTAAGGTTTTAAAGACGTCTTTTTATTCGTCTTGCTATTTGGGATAGAGCCTAAACAGTTATCGAATATCATCCTATAGTTAGGAAAAAGTGCACTCACAACACAAGGTTTACGTTCGGCAGCCGACTCGAAAATGTACACCAAGCTGTATCGCTGACTCGCGGAAGCGGCTTGATCTCCTGATGCACTTCCAATCGCAAGGTCTCCAATTGCATCTGTTTCTCGGAGCTTAGCGCTAGTAACAATTCATCGCTCAGCAACGAATACGAGAGACATAATTCTCGCAGGTATCGACAATAATTGACTAACGCCTGGATCCCTGCAATACAAACAATTTAATAAATCTTTGGTGAAATCTTAGGTGAAACGTAAAACATTAAAAAGATTCAATGAAAAGAATGTAGACAATCTTTATTTTGTATAAATATACAATACCTTCGGGTAACAATCGCGGATATCCTTTTATACGAAGAAGTTGCAGTGTTTTCGAAGCATCTTCGTCTTTCCCGGATCGATCCTTCCTTTGCTCGATCCCTTCTTCGTTCGATATCTTCATTATGGTCTTGAATTTATCATTGTCGATCTCCAGAAAACCAGGCTTCGCAGTACTCATTAGTGCCAGCATCTAACAACGAAGGTCAAGTAAAAATTAATATTTTTATCTCTACGTTACCTGTATGTAAAAATTTCTAAACTGATTCATTATCGTAAGAATAACTTATAGACTCTATAAACCCATTGTTTGTACCATATTTGTAGTCCCTTTTCATAAACTATCCAATTCAAAGTAATTATGTATTGAATTCGCGCGATGAAAGTGTTGTGTACATATTTTAATCTTTTCCGATTTATTTGAATGCTCGTTGTAATCAAGTCTTTTAACATTACAAAATTTCCACACGCCTTTAGTTAATTTGCCAATAAAAAACTTTTTAAATCACTTATATAACATATATTATAAATTATAAAATGTATTGTTACCTCCATGAAAATTTTTAGAGGGCTTTCCACCCAATGAGCATATCGATTAAAGAAATTGATCAAACAAAAAGTAAGATAGTTTTTTAGTTTGTGTCAATAGGTTTTGGTTGTAGGCAAGTATCAATGAACAGAATGGAATGACAAGTATTGTGACCGCAGTTGTTTATAGAGAACACCTGATCTGCTAGTTTCAGCAGAGGTTTCCTTCGAGTGCTTCGAAATTCGATACAAGCATAACGATACGGTAAAGTGCAGCCTGTAGTTTGAAAGAGGAGACATCCTGCGGCTAGTTTGCGGTGATACCGTTTATTCGATTCGTTTACAATGCTTTCTTGTGTAGGTTTATTTCACCTGATTTTTCCTTACAATTAAAACAGTTGCTAATTTGCGTTTGATTAAAATGTTAGGAGACAGTAGACTCGCGTTGAAACGGCGAAAGCGTTCGAGGTTGAAGAAGAGAAATTTCACTAAATATTTTGAATACTTAAATAATAAAATTATACATTTTCTATTCGATGAAATAATTAGACTCGTTGAACGCCGCTTGTTACAATTCGATAAGATTCATCAAATAAATCCTTGTTTATTATCTTCAAGAAGGAATCTAGATATTTTTCACTGTTTCATCTTTCACCTACTCATTTTTCTCGTAAATGCATAAAATCCGCAGTCTACCGATCACCCACTTGTTGTAGACAAACAAGAGCAAGGCAAGAAATCGTGATTTTGAACGAGAAGCGGTTAAAAACGAATGAGTTTGTTGAACCAAATCCTCGCCGGGATAAACGACCAGCAGATTCGAAAATGATTCACCGGTGTATCACAAGTTGCGGTCACCTGTCCGTCTACACACTCGAGCCACATCGTGAGCTTTTCCGGACCCAGGCCTAGGGCTTAATTCATGCAGCAAGTACGTGAAACGCAGCCAGAAGTGGAGATTCCTACAGGAAACACGAAATTCGCGTTGACTCCGAGAGTGCCACGCACCTTGGACAATTTTTGTGCAGGGTGCCGTTAACGAGTACAGCAGGCAGCCTCGGCGGGCTCTGCGCGACTGTCTTCGCGAGTGTTAGGCACGCGAAGGGAACGAGTGCGAACGGTGTCTAGGAAAGAGAGAGTACGTACTCTGATTGAGCTTGGTAGCGAGACCGTTGGCTGCCGCGGCCTTCGCGAAGGAGGTGCAGAGAAAAAGCGAAAGGACGACTGGAAAGGCATGTGTAATCGTTGTGCAACAAGCCAGCATTGATCGGATTGGGACCACGGTAGGCTCGCGGCGGTTCCCGGCGACTAGGGCATGCACGTGCTCGGTACACGAGACGCGCTGCAATGAATCAGACGCGATGTTGTCTTCGCAGATTCAACCCTCGGACGACCGATCATTCTTACAACCGGACTGCATACTTATGCTTTAAAAATAACAAAGATATTTGAGGTGACAACGTTAGGTGAGTCACCCTGTATATGTACCAAAAGTGGTATAAAAATGTTCTATTACCTGCCGTTACACAGGTTCATATGCATATAAATGAAAATATATCAATCTTTAAAAAACACTATCCTTTCTGCTTTAATATATATTATATAAATCGAATCCCCCCGAGTTCCGCTGTGACTGCGTTACATAAAGAGATGAACAATTATATAAAACAGAATTAATTACAAGCTAATCTCTTATTGCAATAAAAAATTGTCCACCCAGAGCGCAAGATATCCTTCAATTAAAATATCATGCAACAGTAGAAAACTACGGGTAATGGACTATGTTCTACAAGTAGCTCTGTTTTAGCTTACCGGAAAAGAGCTACATTCCATCGCGACTTTTAGGGTTATCCCTTTCGATGGATGCCATTATGGAATAAAACCAAAGATGTGTTCCTAAACGAAATATCGTAATACGCAGCATCGGTGTGTGAAATATCATAAATGACTATTTAATAGTTCGCGGGATTAACAAAATGTTTGTAATCTCTGAAAGGAGGTCACGGACTTGCCGGAGTCTGTTGCCGGTTCCCAGTAGACCATTCACGTGTTTTCTGTTGCGACTCACGTGTATCACGAAGAGAAAGGGAACTGATATAAATTACTACCTAATTAAACATCACCTGCCAAACACTCGTAAAATACAACGTAATAATAGTAATAATAATAACGATTATTATTATAGAGCTAAGAGAAATGATCGCATTCTGTATCTTAAAACTATGAAAGAAAATTTTTCGAATAAAATTTATTTTCGAACAAGCTTTTTGTATATAGCTAATAAATGTCAGATTATAATTTTTTCTATCAGCAATCATGTTTTGTTTTTTGTTTTAAGATACATTATGTTAGGAGGTACGCTAATTAAATGAAACACGAGAAGCGATAATTACCTATTACCCTGGCTGAGACTGAATCTTCCGTTCCTCCAAAACGGTGATTGGCGTGTAATCGTAGGCCGCGCGACACAGGCGAACAGGATGCTCGAAAGTAGTAGGCGGAGGAAAATTGTGTTTATTGGAAGCGAAACCCATTTACTTCTGCAATGGCTGGTCACTAGCATCAGATTCGGATGCCCCTCGAGCTTCACCTGAAACAAACACGCGTAACGTTATACAATGCTGTGATTGAACAATATCAACACCACTCTATCAACAACATTAGCTGACAAATTATAAATGTGTTACATGCTCCATTCTTAAATTAGAAATTTTTTATGTTTCCATGTTTTATGTCCGAAGAATGTTCTGAAGGAGTTCAAGAAATTTCATACTTGCAGTTGTTGCGCAATACAGTACCGAAAATTAGTGTACAGAAATTTTGTTGGAGTTCGTAAGGGACCTCGCGATACCATCGCTGAATGGAAGAAGTTTTTCGGTTTTCGATTGGCACGTAGCGCGTGAAGATCCACAAGAACCTCCGATCGGTCACCGGGAACGCGAAATATGTGCGGGATAATCTAATCATGGCGATCGAGTTACTTTTCTAAGCTGATCTTCCTTCCTCGGTGCTATCGACTAATTGCAAGTCTTTCTATTACAACTTTCCTTATCTACAGTCGAACGTTCGTGTGACGGATCACCGGACAAACAAAAAGAGTACTTCTTTTACCAGTACATACTTCGGAACAGTATCTATCCTACGGTCACACAGTTGCTATTACTTTTCGGTGCACACCCCTCCGACGACGGTGTGCAGAAAATGTTCGCGAATATTTTCGCTGCCGGTTCTTGCAAACCGGTCTCGACCTAGTGCACAGCATACAGTTTTCCTTCTGCCACTCGCGACGCCGTCGCACGCTACTAACACCTGATACACGTGTTACCGTGCTCACGTGCGCCGCGGCTATTGCTACCTGTATGCGTCCTATAGATACTCACGCACGACTATCTTATACAGGGTGTTTCACAAAGTGAACGATCCCGTGAAACTAGCGAAGCGAATTCACACCGAATCGGCTCATAGGTCCGTTCGTATTTAAATCTTGCGTGTACGATGCATTTACACCTTTAATCGAGTAGCAAGGGAAATATTTTAGTCATGGTCAGACCAGCTGATCCTTACGTAGCATGTGTGCCAACGACTATTTTGTAATTGTTGAAGTTACAAGGATGATTCCGGTAGAAATTATTCCATAAATTTCTTCATTCAAACACATATCGTTGTAAAAAATGCGAGAAATTAAAAAGAATTCGGTCTCGTAGTTTTTATAAACCATAATGTATACCACGTCGCATTTTGTGCTCGGCACGGTTAGTGTTAAATTTGATTTTCTCGAAGACGAAACTTTGGCTTTACGTGCATTCTGGTTTACTAGCAAAATTTCAAGTTTCTTTTTCAAGATTCCAAGTTTTGTTTCGACTTGTTTTTACAGTCGGATTCCCTCTCCGCTTCCGATTGAACCACCAGATCAGAAACACCCTGTATATCTTTGACGCGACATGCGTCATCGCCGTCGCAAGACGTTCTCTTCGCTTCCCATTCTGCGAAATATGTCGAGTACGGAATTTCTCTTGTACCGTGGATGAGTCATTTAGTTTGACGAAAAATGCGATTCTATGATAGACCTCGGTGCAATTCGAGCGGAACGAAAAATTTCCATAGAACCGCTCGCTCGGTACCCTTCCAACGTAGAACGACGCGCAACCACTGTGATACGATTTAATTTCGTGCACATGCACAACAACTAGAAATAGAATGTATTTATTCATTTCGATCGGATGCTACGGAAGAGCGTTACGTAGAATTGTACAAGAAATTTTTTCAGGCCGTTTACCTTGTCCGAGCCAATTAATAAGATTTCGAGAAGATTCGATGAGGCTTCCTACTCGCGTCTTCTACTCTCGAAGCTCACATCGCTTTCGGTCTATGTAATCGGATGACGAATTTGTTTGAAGAAAAAAGAAAGAAAAAAATAAGTGGTGAAAATTTTATCGAATACAGCGATATATTGGGTTGACAAGAAAGTAATACGTAGAACTTTAATCAATAAAATATTTCCCATTCTGTTCGATGATCTTCTGCCATCTTTCTAGTAGCTTCATAATTCCGCACCCATAAACATTTTGAGCGCGGAATTATGAAGTTACCAGAAAGATGGCAGAAGATCATCGAACAAAATGGAAAATATAAATATTTTCTTTCTTGCCAACACAATAGAATAAGTTCAATGATATTCGACGGATAAGAAAGATAAAAGATCCATGCCTCTACCAATGTATTTACTATTTACCCCGTATACGTCTTGTTGGTCGTTGTTCACTACAATTTCAGACCGGAACAGACCAAAGAAATAACTGGTGTTACTGAAGGTAATTTTTTGTAAAAAAAGAAAAGAAAATTAATGAATACCGGAGCGAAGGAAATGTACGGAAGAGGTCTTCACCTGCGAACGTTACGTTTGGTTCGTGACACGATGAACCAGCATCGAAGTGACGTCCCCGAGCGGTTGAGAGCGACTGAAATGTATTATGCTCATTGTCATCAGATGCGTTCGGAAGCGGTACAATTTGAAACACCTCTGAAATCAATATATTTATATAAGAGTCGTTAACACGACGATACAGTTCGAAAAATTGGTTAGGCAAACGATATGTACGTCAGTGATCCTTTTGCTGACGCGTTTGGAGATTACATAAATATACATAGGTTAATAAAAACGTGAAGCCGGGTTGATCTTTCGTATGTAGAATTGAATTAAACACGATTCTATGGAACACCATCTTTCCTTTACTCGGAATTAGATAAAACTTCTTTACTGCGTTTATTACTTATGAAAAGAGCGATATACAGGATACCAATTCAAGGATATTTTTAAATCGTTTTAGCCGCATATTCAAGTTCAGGGTAAGGGTAATTTTTGTGACAGACTATACCTCTGACCATATATATATATATATACTTATAGACCCGGTATAGGTATAGAAAAGACGAGAATCCAGTGAAGAAAAGATCAGTAAAAATGTGATGTCACAAGATAATTCTTAAGATAATTTTAAAATGGCTGACACGGCAAACCGATGCTTAAAATGTTGTAAATGTGATGGATTTATATGTAAAAAACATTCTGTAACCTGTATAATATGCGAAAGTTGTTAAATATGGCAGGGTGCTTCTTTTTATTTGTATAAAATACTTACTTGCGAAAAGATATATTTGTATCACGATTTTGTCGTTCCTTACAATTCTTTACGCAACAAGTTTGCACCGTTTTTCCAAATGTTTACGAAATAATGCATAAATATACTTGTATACCTCGCTTTTATATCGCTATCCACCATTCTGAATTATCTTGTGACGTAACTTGTGGGCAGCAGGTACTCTGTTATCTTGGAATACTGCGTTCTATGTATATCATATCCTGTTTGTTTACTTATGACTTATATAGGATAATCCTATGACATAATACCTGATAATACTATTTTTTTAGCCAAATAAAATCTTAGCGTATGAAATATTTATTTCGCCAAATATTATTCACCTCTGCTGTTAGACTCGCAATAAAATGGCGGGGATAGGAAACGCGATATCGGAGAGATAGCCGAAGTAGGCTGTGCCGAAACGCGACGTTACGGAAGGAAAATTGTATGTAGCATGACAATTCTCTGATTAGGATTTTTTGGAGCACTTCCAAGAATCAGCTCCTATTCGAAGCCCTCTGACGGCATTTTGTTGGTGTCGCCACTATCAGTACAACAACTAAAATAAAAGCATTCAATTCCGTTTCTGATTCACGCTATGCATTTGTGTCATCGTGTCTAACCTTCATAAAGACCATCCGCTGCGGTGGTCGTAGAAAATAAACCTTTTGACAGGCCAAACTTTTGACAGGTGCACCGTAACGAAAAAAATGGCAAAATGCTTTTGCCTCGGATATCTTCTCATATTTGTTATTATAAATTTAGGTAAGTTGCAAAACCGTCGAGGAATCGTAAAACTCCACTTCCAACGAAGAAGCCTGTCAAACTTCGATAAACAGCTTTCTTTGTCGTAAACCAAGTAATTCTTACGTATCGTTTTATTTCCAATTTACAAAGATATTCTTCTTCGTGCGGGAACGATTTTTCTTATCATTTATCTTCTCTTATCTATGGCACTTGTGAACTATTTATTTATCGATTCGGAAACTGTAATTAAATATGAAACTATGTTTCCAGTGACTGCGATCAGAGTAAAAGATATGATCTATATGTCTTTCGAAGGAGTCTCCGCCTGTTTCCGTAGACATAATGGAACGCATCAGTTCGGATGTTCTTGTAAGATTGTATACTTCGTATTTAGTATACTTAAGAAATAACTAAAAACACTTTTTCTATGGATTTATGCATGTACGTTATGCTTGTTTATTACAGCGAGCAGATCTGGAAGTATCGGAGTTGTTCATTTAGTCGAAGGAGAGGCCGACATCAGGTGGCTCGAACAGAACGCCACTGCTGGACCTTACACAGTAGTGCTTCCTTTTTTTATGTTCACTAGAAACTATTTATTTCGATTACGGAACACGAACAACATAAACGGAGTTTTATTAGCGAAAAATGTTAGTCAACCGTATCCAGATTCGTATTCTCCCGAGGACACTTGTCCGAACAGATACTCGGGATTCAAAAATTGCACCGATACTTCTCCTTGGAATCCACATGGTTCTTCGTTGCTTATGGAAGACTGGCCCTTCCCAATGTTTTATATAGAGGTTGGAAATAACTCTGTGTTCTATTCAAATTACATTACTTCTGTTACGTATGTACAGAATGTTATGGAATTTTTCATTTTCAGAACGAAACGAAAATTGAAGACGTAAAGTCTTGCTTCTACAAATATAATGCTCACGATTTAGAATCTCAGCGACACAGGCCGCTTTGCGCGCTAGAAATGAAATCGTTCATGTTCGCTGCTGTTGACTCGAGAACCTGCATTAGACGCAATGATTTTAAATTACATATCGATCCGATACTGTACTGCGATCCTTTGGGAGATAGAAATATACACTGGCCTTTAACTCCATTAAATAAAGAAAAAAATTCGATTGTATTAGTGACAGCTAGACTGGACGCATCTTCTTTATTCGATAGAATATCACCCGGAGCAGAAAACGTAGTAACTGGATTAGTAACACTACTTGCCACTGCCTATCACTTGAATAACCTGTTTAAAAATGCTACATTAATAGATAGTAAGTATCCTAGTATTTGAAAGGTACAGTTTATTCTCGAATAATTGTAACAATTATTTTGATTTCCTTTTCAGATACAAACGTCGTTTTCTCTTTGTTTAATGGCGAAGCATTTGACTACATAGGTTCCAGCAGATTAATTTATGATTTGAAGGAGGGTAATTTCCATGCCTTAGGTGGTGTAAAGTTGAAGTTCGATGACATTAAATCTGTCATTGAGTTTGGTCAATTAAGTACAGGAAAGTTGTATCTTCATTCTAATAATGGGGAAGATAATACACTAATAGAAAATCTGAAGGAAGCATTAGATGCAGTAGTTTTGAAAGATAGCGTCCCACCTACGTCGATACAGAGCTTCCTAAAAGAGAAGCCAGATTTACCAGCGGTTGTTATAAGTAACCATAGAGAGCAATTTGAAAACAAATACTACAATGGAATCTTGGATGATGCTCAAAATCTCGATTTTAACAAGTACGCCTGTTTCTTATTTTCGAAATGTAACGGTATGTCCAGTAATAATAAAACAAAATGTATTCTCCGCAGAAATAACTCGTCCAATGCCCTTACAGCTGCGTTAGCGGATGTAACGATTCACGTAGCTGAAGTACTTTACGCAAACGTTACTGGAAAACCGGCTGCACGTGCAAACGCAACCACTCGGCAAGATATTGAAAATCATATTTCCCAAATGTTGTATTGCTATTTGAAAAGTGCCAAGTGTAAATTATTCCTGGCTGCGTCGCCTCCGGGTGCTAAATTGATCAATCAAGTTCTACCCCTATACGTGGGTGTACACAAAGTACTAAATACTGCCACAACTTTGACGGGTCAGCTGCTTGCTTTCTTAACTAGACAGGAATTGAACTTGAACGAAACTGCTTGCTACGAGAAGCATCTTATTTGGATGGCTGGCTACAACTGCACAGGCATATGCATTAACTCTACTGTGAATTATAGCGCAGCCATGAGTCCAGCATTTATTATCGACGGTACGTTTCTCATGCAACACAGGCCGTCTGTCCACGAAGCGTCGCGACGCTTAGCGGGATAGACTCGTTTTCATAGGGCGCACCTCGCACCCTAGCAATCCTGGAAACGCGAGTCTAACCCTTAAATAAATACTTAAAATAAATAATATTAACATTTCGATGTGTCCAACTAGGTTACAACATGAAATTGAAAACTTATTCCACATGGACAGAGTCCATATGGGAAACGTTAAGCGTAAGAATGTTTTTGAAGCCTTCGGAAGGTACGCAGCGGCTTAGTATAATTCTTGGTAGCGTGGTAGCCGGTATGTCGTTCATTGTTGTGTGGTTCATCGAATCTCGGTCCGACATACTGTTTAACACAAGGTATGGTAGTCATATAAAAATAAATATATACTCTATGAGAGTATATTATTGTCGGACTTTTGTTATAGTAAACACAAAAATAATTGTTTTAGAAGAGCATCGGATGGCTAGGAACAAGCTGCGGACCACATATCGATGACCAGGTTGGATCGTCTGAAGAATAAAGATGTTCCAGTAACGAGTCTTTAATGTATGTGTGGTACGCCCTCGGACAATTTTTTATACCTCAAAATACTGATGCATATTCGACTACCGCCGTCGTTTTACTTCGTTGTTGTCGTGAGACTTTCGGCAATTATTTAATATGACTTTTGCACCTTGCTGTTATTATGTTAAGAACGATCTCATCCGTTCGCTTTGTCTTCGACGGTTCCTTCTTCTTCTGATTCCATTGCAAATGATAATATACAGGATGTGTCCGTTATGTTATGTCACCATTTTTTAGGCATTTCCGGTAGTGTAATTAAGAAATGTTTTAGACAAATTCTTAGGCATATTCTTAAATCTGAAAAAATGCTTTTTACGTAAAAAAGTAAAAATCACCTTGAAAAGTCAAGTGCTGAGAAACTTTTGTTTAAAACATTTTTTAATTACACTACCGGAAATGCCTAAAAAATGGTGACATAACTTAACGGACACACCCTGCATAGCACATTTTTTTTCTATGTGTGTGCTCTATGCGAAATAAGGGTGATATAATTGGTGGAGCCTTTTTCTGTATTCCAGCCAACATTTTCCGAGTATTGCACTAGTATCGCAGCGATAAGCAGGGTATAATGACACTAAAAAAATATCTACCGAACATTTGAATGCGTTGGAATCATTTTTGTACATAATAACGGGACGTACATATTTTACTTACACGATCAACGTAAATTAATACATGCAATGCTCGTAGTCTGAATAATTAATGAAATATTTTGAACATCTATTTAATTTCATCTCATTCATTTTCTCATAAATATTCTAGTATTATAAATGTCATGTCATCGAACCATATTTGGTAATATATTTAAGAGAGACTTCAACAAATTTAGAATATGTTTGTTGAGGTTTAATAAATAATTATTTTAGCCCCATCAGTTTTGTACTACTGAATTTGTCGCAATTTATATTTGTATCATATATTAATTATATCGACGTAGTAGCAGGATATTTTTCATTCGTTTCGAGAATCCTTGTTCACGGATTTTCTCAAAACTAGGTAGCTAATTGTACGAAGTGTGTAAGCGAAGTTGACGATGTTGTAATACGCGTAATCTGTAAGAAAACATTTTTGTCACACGTAGTAAAGAAAATTTAGCAATTCATCTCATGGACACCATTTCGATCATTATAAAAATGTTGAAGATGAAGTGCGGATAGGTTCACTACTAGAAATCGTTTGAATCTGTCTAAATTCTCGATATATCCTTTTCTTTAATTCTTGTGTGCTTTGAATATGAATACCTTTAATAATTAATTTAAGAATTTTAAGATTAACGTAGGAAAGTCGACGCGAACAAGAGACAAGTGAGACTAAAAAGAATATTTTACGAAGCATTAAACGATAACTGTAGGAAATCGCTAGGAAACAATATATTTGTATCTGTAACTGTTCGAACGCATTTTATAAATACGATGTAAATACGTTATAAGAAAGGCATGTCCCGAACTTTTCAATTCTTAATTACAATGTAGAATTTTTTATAAACAATTACCTGTGATTACTTGCGATTTCATACTTTTTTAAGACATACAAGTATGCGATTTGCGATGTAATTGACTGGTGTTTCGTCAAATATACAAATTACGTGTCCTTATTATCGATAATAAAGTATTATATATACTGTACGTTGAGGATAAGATTTGTTAAAAAGTCTGCCTAATGACCCGCTTAAAAATAATCTTTTCGAATTAAACGAAGTTCCATGTCTTAATAAAAAAAAAAAAAACAGGTCATTATTAACTGTAACAGTGTATGTAAATATTAAGTAGCACCTTAAGGATAAAATAAAAGTCGGAAAACATATTGCAAGCGTGATGGCATTTATTATCAATAAACAACTTATTTAACAGGACCTTGATGTACACGAGAAAGTATTCAAGTTGTTTGCTTATGCTTCCTTTTTAGTATGTACGTAGGTATGTAATACGTTTAGTTTATGACTTAAAATTTCACTTAAGTTAGGAATGGACCTTCGAAAGTCCGTTAATTTTTTAATATTAGAACATGCACGTACGCACGTATATGTTAGCAATATCAAATAGTACAAATATCTGTCAATATACATATATGTAAACATTTTTGGAAAAGTATAGAATAAATTGTTCTCTTGGCAAGATAGAATACACATTACAGTACATGAAACGTAACATGCTCGATAGAAACTTGTGTATAATTTACAAGTAGTAATACAATGTTCATGAAGGAAGAAGAATGAACAAATTACTGTAAAAAAAATTAATAACTGTATAATCCTTTATGAACTGTTTGTTCGGAACACAACGAATGGGAAGTGCACGTAAAGCCAACGTCGATTAGTAGAAAAAGGGTTGTCGTAGTAAAACAACTGCGTAAATGACAATGTTGCGATAGAAAATCGAACGATATTACCGAGGAAAACAACAGGAAATCATCGAATTTTTCGAAATGAAATTCTTTCATGTATTGCAGAAGTGAGAATTGGGAACATTCAAATATCCAAAGTGTTAAGCAGGTTCTTGTGCCAAAGACAACTCGCATTACTGCCTCGTTTTTTGGTCCATTCCTATCTTCTTAAATATTTTCGTCAGAGCTTGCACGTAAATTGCTAATACTGAATAACATTGTAGTTTATGAAGGTCCATCCTCCAACATGTACTCGTACGCGCTTGGAAGTACGGAAACATGAATTCTGTAGATTTTTAACATTCTCGAAAATTGAATACGACAAAGCAATATGTTTATCGCACGAATGATTTCATGTGCAACTATTTATGCGTGTAAGATTGTTTTCGCAACCGAAAGAGATCTACTAATTACAGCGTTATAATTCTATTAAAAACCATGCAAATTTCAAGAGATATCTAATAAATAAGGTAACAAAACGTGATACAGTTTTTCTTTCTTACAAACGTACGAAACAGTTTGCTTTATGCTTGTCAACAGAAAACGTTGGTAATACAATGCAACGAGAATGTTACATGTAGAAAGTCCATGGACCCGCTAGCAGCTTTTAGATGCAAGCTCTACAAACATACGTTCAACATCTTCGGTAAATGTTTCTACACATGTATGTGTGGATGAGTGTGTCTGTGTCTGATGTGTGGTGTGATCTTTTTAAGTATTTCATAGTTTTCAGTATACAAGTATGAAGTAGGAGGCTGGGCACCGCCCACCGAGTTATCACAGTCGTTTGGTGCCGCAGCACATACGTATACGTGGTTCAGCCTTACAACCTACCTCTTAGCCTATTGTTATTTTATAATTATAATTAGTCAAAGTACAGTATAGTCCCGTACTAGGTGATTCGCGATACGACTCGACGATTCTCTTAGTCTTACATCATTTACGAAAAGTGCACGTTATTGCTGGTACTTGTAAACAGCGACCTAATCATCAACACGAGCGATCGAGGACCTGTATAATTCGCCACGATCCGCTCAGGAAGTGAAGCAACGCAGAAAGTGGCGGATAAACCGATACCGAGTGTATCAGCTGTTTCTTTTTACTGTATATTCAAATCGACGCCGTTCCTTTTCTTTTTTCCTTATCTCGTTGATTCTCCACGTGTCCACGATCGCTCGATTTTCTCACTTATGTCACTACACCATATAAGGAGCTATACTGTAAAAGCTGTCTTCAACTGATAATATCGTTTTACTACGCCTCTCGATCAACTCGATTCTTCCGTCTCGGAACTTCCTCAAAATTTTGCGACCAGCAACGGATTTTGGAATCGGTTCGTCTAGGATGCCCGGAAAAAAGCTCGTGGAGCCACTAATGGAAGCACTTTGTGCCAGTCGGCTATGTACATCGATACCGGAAGAATTCAGGATACCAGTAAAATGAGAGTGACCTAATCGACCTTCTGTTTTGTACGAGACATTCTTCTCTGAGCGCATTGAGGACCGGTTGCATGATTTTGATTTCACTATTAACATGCTCTCTCTCTCTCTCTCTCTCTCTCTCTCTCTCTCTCTCTCTCTCTCGCATCCTAATGTTCTGCGCATCTATAACACGAATTCATGAGTCGATGGCATTCAGTTACGTGCTAATTGTTCATCCTCAATGCGTTGCAATCAATAGACTAGCTTCGGTCTGTTTAGCTATGTACAGAAGAAACCTCCGTTATTGTAGTTCTACACTTCTGGCTGAAACATTCTTTCAGAAAAGATCAACATTATTTAGTTGAAAATTGAACTCTGGTTGGATTGTAGATATACAAACGGGGAGCAAAGAATGATAGGGTTGATGAAAAACAGTTTCGATATAGGTCCCAGAAGGTGTCTCAGGCAAAGCAGGCCACCTGAATATCTCCTTGATTTTTAATGACACGAAAAAATTTGATGGCATAATTTAAATGGTATCGAAGGAGGAATGTCACATAGAAGAACAATTTCTTTTTGTCCGGTTATTTTTTCAGTTTTTTCAAGGTCATCGTTATTTTTTATCGGGAAAACTTATGTTTTTTTTATTCCATCCTGTTAATGACTTAAGCATATTCAAATGTATTTTTTAAGCCGCTATAAGATGGAATAAAGAAGAAACTTTTCCCGACAAATAACTAACGATGACCTTGAAGAAATGAAAAAATAACCGGACAAAGAAATTGTTCTTCTATGATATTCCTCCTTAGATACCATTTAAATTATGCTATAAATATTTTTCGTGTCATTAAAAATAAAGGAGATATTTAGGTGGCCTGTTTTGGCTGAGACACCCTGTAGAATAGATCTAATTGTAAGTTATAAAAACGTTTAACCGAATTCTGGACAATAATGGAGGTTCTACTGTAGTCGCAAGTTACACTTAGCAGTTTCGTGGAGACCACACAGAGAAATTGTGAGAGTGCTGTATACTATGAACCACTGACACCAACGTGCTCAAGGAAACCTGTGCATCTCGTTGTAGAAAGTAACCACGTTCATGTTCGCATACCCGAAAAGTTCCCGAAAACTTTTTCGAATTTAACGCTCCCGTAACAACGTATTCCCCGTTGCCGCTAGAGTTTTACGCAATCTGTATAATGCCATATAATTTTCAGTTCTACAACATGTGCGATAGTTACAATTGATCAAGCGTTGGAAATTCGAAAAACTTTCAGTTCGCTGCTAGAAACAAGGCGATCGCGCCGGGAATAAAATCGACCCCGACCCAAGCATCTACTCTACACTTTTTTTTTTATTATTTTTAATCATCGATCTCGGAAACGTTTGTCCATTTAGAATCGCATTTCCAAGTCAGCGAACGGTCTTAGGACAGGTTTCAACGGTTTCGAAGTGCGATGGACGGAACGCTTGGAAACAAGGACAATCGAAGACAAGTACATAGGAAGAACTTTTATAGATTATATCTACACGGATGATCATCGGTAGTTCGAAAACGATGACGATTATCGAATCTAAGAACATACACCGCATCCGCTAACGATTTTCATAGCGTGAAAAAGTATACAAGTTGCTAAGTATTCAGCACTCGCGATCTGGAGACTATTTCATTTTTTTGTTTGCTTAAGTAAAACGCAACGATCATATGCAGACAGCGAATGTATGAACACTTAATCCTAAGATGGCATGTGCTTGTCGTTGGGCTTTCTTAAAAGTTTTTCTTTTCCGTCTTTCGTTTTTTTTTCTTTCTTTCTTTTAATTCGAGTTCGTTTTCAGATAAAAGAAAAAAGGTATATCGTTAATCTTCCTCAGATTAAATCACTAATATTCTTCTCCCTTTATTTCTAACAGTTCTGTGTATAGTTATGTACAGCAGTACCACAATCTCGTTAAAACTGCGGTACACGCGTTCAAAGACGACACTTAGAGTTTAAAAATATAATCATCATATATTTAAAGTAGTATTATATTATCATTGTTGTTGTTGTTGTTGTTGTTGTTGTTGTTAATCGTAGTAGTATTATTAATATTTAATTATTATTATTGTTGTTATTATTATCTTGGAGGGATAGCACTTTGCTATGTCACGACACTGCAGAGCTGAACAAAGACTAAACGCGGAAGTTACCACGCTCTTCAATGGCACGAAGAATACAAGACCGAGATTACTATTATCTAGTGACCGATCGATCATCCGTTGCACAAAGGCTCGTTCAATCCCAAAAATAGTGCGAGCTTATCGATGAGATTTTCGTTTGAAACCCGGTAACCGATATAATTCGAAAGTTGGCTTCGCGTTTACGTTTTGTCTTGTTAGTTATCGTTGACCGATCGTTTAAAATATCTTGTCTATTACGTTAAGTGTAGTACAATATCATCGTAGCTTACTTTTAATTAGAACGGTTTGAGAACGACCTTTCACTCGACGTCGTTAATAAGATTTACTATACTATACATAGTCTCACTTGGACGATTTCAATAGCACTATAGACATGCTACGAATTTCTTACAAATGTATCTACTTCATGATTAGAAATATTAAGATTCCTTCAACTAAAAACACGTTACTGTTATTACTTTTACAACTTAGATTATGCGACATTCCTGCGTGAAAGAGTGCTCGTGTTTAATCGAATCTTTTTATGCGTGATATCTCGGAGAATACAGATCAAGAAGTGCAGTATAAATCGATGAATCTTTTAATCAAACGTCCAAATTGCATTTATCAAATTCAGAAGATGGATCACTGTTTTCTTTTCCTCTGTATTCATACAAAATTTACTTTGCTTGAAATAAAGTCTGATATAAAAATATACAAACAGCAATATCAACCTGTTTTTTTTTTGTTTAATCTCTTAAGTATAACTTGTTGAATGCAAACAAGTAGAATGCTCTGTGTCATAGATTGCATTATGGGAAAGATTCCAAGATAGTAGGAGATAGTAATTTTCACAAAGTTTCTATGTAAACGTTCATCAAGTCGTCAACAGTTTAAAAAATAAATTTGATTTCCTGTTAAAACGGAAACGAAATTTCCCGGGTCTAATTTACGGTATAAATAAATGATTTTCATCGATGAATAGAAACATCCAAACGAAACAAGAAAACTAAACGAATAAAGTATTTCAACAGTGTTGTATCGTCGAAAAATCAACAAAACTACGAAAGGGCGTAACAAATTACAAACTTAACATCTCTTTTGGCATAAAATAAGTTCTGAACGATTCAGGAAAATCATATTTCGCCTCCTTTTTTTTTTTTTTAAATGAAGAACAGGGGACTAACGCGGACGTACTAACTGAATTGAACATCAAATGTTCGTTCCATTTGAATCCTTTCGGTCCACAAAAATAGATGCGACAACAGAATCGACGACTGTTAGAAATCTACGAGTCCAACGATGGTAAAAGTAGATCGAATATGGTTAGATCCGATAAGAGAGCGTGATAACCTCGACCGATATACCCTTGATTTTCGCGAGAATAATTACGTATTTGACAGTTAAAGCGAAATCTATTCTCGAATACCTTAATACTGTAATGAGCAACTGGATTTGAAGGTACCGTAAAGAGGTTGACGTTTCAATGATCGACAGAGGTCAGTGAAGATCATCTTCGTCGCTATCGTTACCGTCTTTCGATCTATCGGCACCCCCCTCACCGTCGCTGGAGCCTGAATCGCTCCCAGAGTCTTCGGATTGCCAGCCGCCAGCTTGTTGTTGCTGCACGTGTTGCTGTTGTACAACGTGCTTCGAGACTTTGTGACGTTTTCCTGCCCGTTGCACCGGATCCGCACCGGCACCGTCGAGCATCGGCTGAAGGATTCGCCGACGCGCATTGATGAACCAATTGTTCACTTGCAACAATGTTAAGTTCGTTTGACTTGCGATCTGACGCTTCTCATCCTCCGTGGGATAAGGATGCTGCAAAATATTCATCAATTTTATCACCGTCGCTCCAAACAATAAGGCAAACATGAATCTAGGATCTCCTCCCGAAAAGACACTTAAGATACACGATCGTAACAGCTGACCATTTCATTTCTGTGTTTTTGCTGCTTGCAAGCCTCAAGTAATACGAGCGAGATAGGCTGTTATTATGACTATGAGCGTATCTCGAGTGTCTTCTTTCGCAAACAGTTAAACAAGCAATAATATTACCAGTGATTCAAGATTCTATCAGACATTACTACAGGGTGCCCTACCTGCAATTTCAATATTTAACTTAATATTGATAATAGAAAGAAACTAGAAGCGCGAGGACCCAAAAATGTGCGATTCCCAATGGTCGTAAGGGGTCGCGAGGGGTCGGGAAGATATCAGGACGAGACGAGTCGAGTTCTCGAATATTCTCGGGAAGAATCCCGAAAATTTTCGAGAACCCGACCCGATCCCGAAGAAACGTCGGAGGAATACACTATATTTATTTTTGGTACTTGAGATCTCACATGAAAGTTATGATCTTCATTATTATGTGACGGCAATAAGGACATACTGTCCTACTCGGAAAATGGCTTGCTTACCATAACATTTACTATTTCAGACCAAACCGTGTTTGCTTTTGACATTTCTGTTTACATTTCCTCTAATTAGATAGGGCACCGTGTATACTGCTATTGTCTAAAATAGCATCTCTGATCATTTTGTTCGAGTTCGAACCATACGAATGCTGGGAGAACTTAGTAAACCTATAAAAACCTGAGATACATGAGCCTCAAACATCTTGAATACTGTCGAATAAGAAATGATGTTGATTAAGATGACACGAATGTCTCGATCGAATAAAGATTACACAGATAAAGCGTATACGTACAACTAAATGTTCAAAGAGCCACGTTCGCATGATACTTGTAGCCTGTTTAGGTAAGACTCCCCTCTTCTGTCTTCCTTTTTTAGTGCTACTATGACTACCTCCGTGGGTGCTACTATGATTTGAAGTAGCAGTACCAGTGCCACAGCCGTCGTCTTCATCTTCACTGGGTGCAGGAGAAGGAGAACCCGCCACAGTGATATCTAAACACATTAAATAACATATATTTGCTGCTAACAAGTGTTTCACTAATATATTTCACCGAGATTTCACCAGACTACTCAATTTTCACAGTTCTTTATCAACGTAACATTTCTCGATGTCCAACCGAAGACTACTACGAACGCTCAAACAGTAAGCAACTATTTCTAACCAAAGTACTTTTCGTCGCTAGCGTCTCCCACATCGACGTATTTGTTCTCACGTTCTGGCAATGCAAGAAGGCCCCAATAACTAGCTTCTTCTAAATAAATTCTCTCGGCGGTATTCACACAGTCCATATCATCTATAAACGACAGTTTTTCGATGTATTGCTTATAAGAACATTTTCAGTTTTCAACTATTGTCATATCTTATCAAATTTTTCAAACAATTTGTTTTATCGTATTTACTACATCCTTAATTGGTAAGAAAGAATATGGGTAAAAGCTGGCAGATTATTTATTCTTATTTTTCATTGATTTATATCACTTTTCCCTAACAAAGTCTGACTCTCAACTCGCGCTCATAAGGACTTTATTGTTTAATCAATATTGATTTCATCTTACCAATTAAAGATTAATTCTTATTTCAGACAAGAATGCATAGAGAACAAACATAAAAATGTTGTTTCCACTTACTTATTCAGAACCTTGAATGAAAATTCAGTTATTAATAGACTGCAGATGTTCGTATAAATACATATTTTCATCATAAATTAATCAAGTACTGTTTATTTAGTTTTCTTTTTTAAACTACTACTTTAAACAATAATCCTGCTGCAGTCTTGGGACATTTTCTGACCTGATTACTTTTTCCAACAGACGACAGTCGCGCGTGAACACACACGGTGTTCACACAGTGTTCACGCGCGACTGTCGTCTATTGGAAAAGACTCCCTCAATTCTTTTATTTATTTCGTTGATTTAAACAACTTTAAGCATCAGAAACTAAATAAACGTCTACTATGTAGCTCCTGTATCTTGCAATCAATGCACATCATTTTCATTTTGCATCAAAATCTGCAATCTACTGATTACGCAAGACAAAGAAACGATAGTGGAAGGCAGAGAAGGTGGAGTTCTCTCGAAAAAGAAACAAACATCAGGGTAAGTTAAGGAAAAGGAATCATTGAGTTGGGAGAGTTGGTTAGACTTTTATTTCCCGAATGGTTTGGATAAATGGAGGGCCACGGTGTATCTTCTCGCGAAAAAAACAGACATTGGAGTGAATTGAGAAAAAAGGACTCGTTGGGGGTAGTGCTCACCTTGGCCAAGATACATATCGTTGACTGGTGCACAGGAGGTGTGAACCCCGATCTGCGAGAGGGGTGTGCTTCCGTGTACCGTGGAAGGCGACAGAGGATCGTCATGCTCCTGGCTGGAGGATCTGTTAGAACGTTGAGCAGTGGAAGATGATCGCACCGAAGGCGGCCTGTCGTTACCGGTTTCCTCTTGCGCGGCCACTTGACTCGCGCCACCGTTCTCCGACAGGGTTTCGCCTCTGCTCACTCTGAATCCGTTAGCTCCCGGCTCAACATCATTGCCTGTAGAAGACAGCACCTGGGAAATATATGTCGCAACTAGCCGTCAGAGAGCAGGGGTGGGGTTCTATAATATTCCGAGCGACGCGCAAGTATCGCTCGTTCTTTTTTTCTTTTTGTTAAACTATACATCGTGTGAACATTTGATTTCGAAACGATTCCTTCAAATACAAACCCTTCGAACGCAACATCAACTCCATATGCATATCTTTCAATGTATCACCCTTCACCCATAGAAAAGGACTATAAAGTGAAAACATGCTTCTTTGGTTACACACAGGGTGTCCCAAAATTTCTGCTGCACTTAGAAATTTGTATGGTTTTTAAAGCTCTATAATAACAACTTTGTTACTCTAATACTCAGCACAATCGATTGATTTAATGTAAACTATATAATATTAAGGCTTGTTTTCTCATTTTTAATTTCTAAAAAACTATAAACTACGAATTTAATTTGAATTAATGTAAACTATGTATGTATAAATATGTATATACTGTAATTTACTTCAGTGCAGCAAAAATAGATCTCAGTTGAGATCTGAAATGCTTAAATAAAAAAAAAAGAATGTATCTAATGAGATTCGAATCTAGTTCAATTAAACAGCGTTGACAAGACTATAATACTTTACGGGTCGAGCGTATTTTCACTTTTATGGTTCTCTTCTATTAATATTATAGTACATGCGGTTAGTTCGAAAGCTCTGATGAAGAGAACTTTACTGCTTTTACCCCAACAACTACCAACTATACAATGTACAAATCGAAAGATAATACAATTCCAATCAGAAGAGCATCCAGGGATATTCCTTTCCGTTGTTAAGGGGTTCGAAAAAATGCTAAGTTAATCGTAAGTGCAACAAAATATAATATTATTATTAATGATGAGTTATTCAACTAGTGGGATACAGCTTTGTTATAATTCCTCGGCAAGTGACTGTTAGATACTGCAAGGGTACAATACGAGGCTATCTTTTGATGTACCAACGTTGAATTTTAACGTTGTCCTTGATATATGTTGTCAAGGTCATTGTCTTCGGTGATCCCGACTTACTTCAACGTTTCGTCCACTGTTGAACGGATTTTGCTGCTAATTTTTTCGAAGTTGGGTTCACTCAAAGCGATGACCTTCTCAACACATATCCAGATGAAGATCACTCGACGTTGACACATCGGCTATGCCACCGTTGGCAAGGGTTGGGGGTTAAGAGAAAAACTCGGTAGCGTTCTCAAGATAGAAGATTCGCGATTCTTGCGCGCCACTAACAAAAGGATATCTACGCAGGGTAAGGGGGAACAGGCCAGGATGCCTTAACGATGAAAAGATATCTAACCTGCAAAGGACTGCTGCCATTGCTGCCACTCGATGGACCCATGTCGTGTCCATGGTGGCTGTAATCGCTGCGTAGCAGATTCTCGCTCTGCATCTTGCCCTTCAGGCACGTGATGTACCTGTTGCAAAAGTCCTTGCACAGCTCCTGAACCTTCTCGAGCTCGAGTAGGTGAATCCGCAGCACCTGTATCGCTTTGATCATCTACGGCGGGCAGACCGTGGCATAAGAAACAAATCAACCACGCGGACCGATCGATTTTCTTTTCATAGTGTACCTCGACTGTCATTTCATTCGCGCGGCATTGTCTTTGTTTTCGAACAGATTTTGGAAAATTCGATCCGGCACTGAACGTGTCCAAGCAAATATTCAATTATTCGGATGTGTGTGAAATGAGATAACAAGATATTTAAATATTTAACCCTTTCCTGCTTGGAAACTTAGTGCAATCATTGCAGAAAAGTGAAGATGAATGCAGATTTCAAGGATACTCCAAGGTCATGGAGTACTTTCAATTTGTATTCATTCTTTAGAGAAGTTAGTCCAGTCAATGAATACTCATCCTAGTTAGTAAGTGAACACACCAAAAGTCCCCACTCCTAGGAGGTGAGCGGGGTGCACGTAGAATGTAGATGGTCCCCTTTTTCGGTTTTCCGCTTATATCCCGGAACCTATGCGTCCTAGCGATAAGACCATTCTATACAAAATTAAAGCTGACAAAATGTGCCATAAGATTGACTCCATTCAGCTTTTCGCTATCTCGCATAGTTTCCGAGATATAAGCGGAAAACCGAAAAAGGGGACCTTCTACGTGCCCCCTGCACCCCGTTCACCCCCTAGGAGTGGAGACTTTTAGTATGTTTACCTCCTAACTAGTCCAAATAAAGTCCCGAAGTTAAAAATTGTGTTCCTTCCGTTTCCCTCTACAACTTTTCGTTGACTGGACCAAGTCATTATTTTGATTTTATCGCTACGTGTCTCACAGTTCATAGAAGTCATAACAAATTGAAATTTATACTGTCGTGGGCTTCGTAGCTTGTCTAGAGCGTTGAATTAAAAAGGTGCTGTCGCACTGCGTACGACACAAAGAAAGAACTGACAATTTTCGATCGGATTTTTGCGTAGATTTGTAGCGTCCAAATGGTTCGGAGACTTACCAAACCGTCAATTTCGGGGTCATTGATCAAGAACGGCTTTCGGTCTCTTTCTTGGTGTTGGACGAAGGCCTGTATGTCCATGTTGAAGCTTTCGGACGTAGAGTTGTCCGAACTCTGGGTGGCCTGTTCGCATCTTTCGAAAAGTAACGCGAGTAGCGGGAAAAGGGGATGCTTGTAAACTGCCCTTTTGTCCGCTTCGAACTGGGCCTGATCCTGATGGGTCGTGTAATCAGCCCCACTCGCAGGGTCCTGATCGTAGCCAGGAGTCACCATCGCTAGCGCCACGGCGGTGCTACCCTCTTGCATTCTGTAACACCATGTTTATCTTAGCTCAACCCTAAACGTGACTATTCCACATTACTTTATAAAAATAAGCGAGAACGCGTCTATCCAAATTTCTAGTAATTCCTTCATAATATACAGGGTGAGTCACCTAACGTTGCCACCTCGAAATTTCGTGTCGCGACGCAGCGCAGTCGTTCAAAAGCCTATGTATTAGGTTTCCGGAACGGTGAGGTGTTAAGTAACCGTCGACAGGCAAAGTGTTAAGTGGATAACCCTGTATTCGCAGCTGCATTGTGATAGCTACCTCGACGTATCATCGCCGGCAGGTTTAGTAGCAACTAGAAGTAGCAATACCGTGCTCGAAGAATTCTATATCTACCTATCATTCCTGTCTGACACCATCCATCGTTGCCCAGATCCTACGGGGCCTCTGATGCAATGACCGTTTTAATCTACCTGGTAGACCTTATTCACTGCGTAGCTCTGGAACAAAAGGAGAAAACAGAGAAATCAAACATACAGTAACGTCTCGATACATGTAACAGAGATGTGCACCGTACTTGTGAAAAATGTATACCCAATATGTACCGCTGCGTGCATCCCTCGAGGGACCCGAAAGATCGATAGCCAAGAGGGGTAAACGAGTAAATATGATCCAAGTTGTATCGTGTTGGGGATCATTTTAAACAGCAAACCGTCACAAACGTGATAGTCAAAGTGCCGTACAAGAATGGTCGAGAACAAACAAGCTTTACAGTGACCCCCACAAATATTCGGACACTCTTAAAAAGGCGACAACTTTTTGAACTTTTTTGGGAAGCTAGAGCAATTAGTTTACTACAGGATGCGAAAAAAATTTTTTCAAAAATTGCAATTGATCGGAATTGTGGAAGAAATACTAATACAGATTGTCCAAATTTTTATTTGGCTCCTGTCTCCTGCAATCGATGCATACATTTTTTATTTCGCATAAAGATCCGCAATCTAGTAATCAGTAATAACGAGAATAATGGGTTTAGCCCGAAGATTAAAATCGTAAAATAGAGACGAGAATTGCCGGCGAATTCGTATAGGAAAAAGGAATGTTGGTGCGAAACTTGGGGATTTTACCGCGACCGGCGAACAATACGGTTTCGTTTATCAACGGTATGAACGAATATCATTTATTCGAGGATACGTTCGCAGGTATTTTGGAAGGGAAGACGCGAGAGTGAGTGAACGAGACGAAAAAAGAATGCGAAGGAGATAGAAGAGAACCGTCGCGGCGCGACGCGGCATGGCAGGGAGAACCAAACGATGCGCGGCACACTGCATTTAAATGTCATCGTTAGACGGTCTCAACGCCATCAGCACTGTTGCTGGCACCAGTTCTGCTTCCCATTCCGAACGTTCCTTTTGAATTTTCCCCGATCCCCATACACGTCCCCTCGGTATGAATAAATAAAGTACTGCGACACTCTTGGTGACAAAGCAGCGACACCCAACGAAAACCGCAGCTATCCAACCGAACACACTTATCAGACGCTGAGACAGGAAATTTGGTCAGCGAAGAACTTCAATTTTCTCGCAGACCGGCGGAGAACATCTTTCGCTAGCTTCTCGTACTTCGCGTTTTCGTTAGAGCTTGAAAGAGTCGCCCAAGCTTTGAACACTAAACCTACCACTGCCGGTCAAATGACCGGTTTTATATTTTTCATCTTACAATTATTGAAATTATCAAGTTGCTTATATGTGAATTGATTCGACAAATTTCACAAAATCTAAATAAGTAGCGCCTTGTCATTTTTATAAGCTAACACATTTTAATCGCTTTTAGTGCTCGGTAGGTTTAGTGTTAATAGGTTCTATTTGAAACACGCCCCAGAGAACTGTTTCAAAAAACGTTCTATACAGAGTGATTTAAAAGAAAGAAAGATTAAATAGACTTTTTTTTATCCTAAAGAACAGAAAAGTCACTTGATTTTTAAATCCATCTAATCAGAATTAAACGTGCCTTGCAAATTAATCGAATCGTTAGAGTACATTGTATTCAAGTTACATTTGTATTACGGAGACAACAGGCTCTAAATAATAAGTATAAATTCTAGACTGTAGTGTTCGGTAATAATAAATGCAAAGTAGCTGAGATTACAGTGTTCGCGAAGTCAATCACCGAACTCATTTAACGAAAATGATTGCCACCTTAAACGACGAGAGGTATGTCGTTTTCGTAATGGGGGGTAAAAAAACCAGCAAAGTAGACCTTCCATGTCACTTGAATACCTTTACATGTTGCTTCCACACTTTGCAACCAAATGTTCTCGGTGTACGAAATATTCCCCGAGGACAACCTTAATATCACAAATTATTCGATCGATCATATGAGGAATATTGCGAATCACCCTGCACATAATTCTTCATAATTTCGCGTAATAGCTGCGAATTTGCATCTCCAAATTCATTTAATAACGGAAAAAAGGAAATACGTGCTGGGTGTGTCGTTATTTGCGAACACAACTCCGAAAATACTTTAACAACGTATAAGTGATAAAAATGAGAATTACATTACCATAAAGTCTATTTCTGTTTCAGATTAATTTAAGACATTTTTCATTAACTTTTTTATAGATGTTAGGGTAAATGTTTTACGAATATTATTACTGGCGATGAACTAAATAATTCTTGCAATGCAGAGTATTCGCAGTTCCTCCATTTCGAAACATGTAATTATATAATTATCCAAGTATGCATTTGAAAAGTTAAGAATTCATATTGCTGCTTTTGTAACTCTGAGATAACAAAATTAGTTAATTGTTGGAAAAATTATACAGTTGTTGAAGAACTATGCAAAATATTTTCGGACGACAATTTATCCATTTTTATTTGACACTTTAATTCCTCTAACTAATTCAACAAATTATTAAAAATTATTAAAAATAAAATGTTTTAGCTATTATCTATGTATCTAATCTGACTTCTGAAGATCGAATTTCTGGTACCCTCAGTGGATGAACTTTTTACAAATATCGTTTACATCTCGCGGCCATATAACGAGGTATTACTGTGCTAATGAACAAGTCGAGCATTTTATATCATGATAATGCTGTGGTGAAGAAAATTTTTGATCGAGATCGATGTTTTCATGCGTGGTTAAGCGAAGCAGTGTGCGACGGATAAGGGCAGTTGACGCAATAAATATTTTCAGCATTTGCCGATGTAAGAAGGGTAGACATCTTTGTGCAACAACGTAACGTAACGAAAGAGGAAGAGACAGGTATGGGGGAAAACGGGTCGCAAAGGGTGTCGTCGAAGGGAAAGAAGGTAGCACCACCCTAGCAGAAGAGTCAAGCGAAGGAAGAAGTAAAAGGAAGGAGACGAACGGAGAGAGGGGGGCAGAGAGTACCATTACTTGCAAGTGGTGCTTCCACCACGCTCGCGTCTTTCCGTTAAACCCGATATTTATTGTGCCGGTCGCCTCTCACCACTTTCATTTAAAAATATTATCGCTGACGGTGAACGGTCAGTGTGGCTCGTTCTCGCAGCTGTGTCCACGCATAGAATCGACTTAAACGCGTTCAAATTTCCCATCTTTTTCCCGCCTTTCCACCGGCCACCCTCCGACAAACGCCATTCGTTGAAATAATAAGTCGAAATACGTCTTAACGTTCCATTCATTGCCCCGAGACGTTTTCCCTTTTATGCAACTGTACGGGAAGTTTCTTTTACAGGCTGCTTACGTAATTGAACACTTTATCGATGTTCCCGGGGGAAATTTTAATTCACTCTTTTTTTATTACCACGCTTATATTAACTTGACGTGTTGTTGTTGTACGCGTCAAATATTGTAATCGAATTTTAAACCTCTTCCCGTACTCCAATCTCGCTCAATCTCTCTCAAATATTAGTGAGAGAGAGAGAGAGAGAGAGAGAGAGAGAGAGAGAGAGAGAGAGAGAGACTATAAAAATAAAAGCGTGAAGCACACAAATTTATATTAAATTTTTCTATCTTTTCCGACACTAATTCTATAACAGAAGAAATTTTTAACTAATTGTTTAAAAATTTGGGGAAAAATATTATTAATCATTTAACTGGACTCGGTATTTTATGGAAAACCAGAAAAAAAATTATTTTTTCCTTTTTAGTGCATTTTAATATAAGCGTGGTTTTTAAAAAGTTTTTTATATATATTTCATTATACGCAACACAATCGCGTCCCTATGGATTCTCTCCCCGATATGGAATTTACTAGACTGCGGATATTGTGCGCACTTACGTTCAAAATTACTGGACGGCACTTTTAAACGGCGGGAGATTCAGAGGGTTTAACTTGCCAAAGTTATTGAACCGAGTAAGAAGTTGATATTTGTATCGAGTTTGCTGCAATTAAGATTCTATTTTCGGAAATGCGGAAATGTTCCTATTGTTTGCGTGACGAATTGCTTTGCGGTGTCGTGAGCTTATCGTAAATTCTGCACTTTATTCCGATTAGGCCATTGTTTTCGATTTTGTTGTTTTATCTTTGCTTTTCGAGTTCGAAGATACGATATAAATAGAGTCAACGAACTTTAAACGAACACCTGTTGGCGAACAAATAAATATCGCACTCTCTTAGCATGTTTTTCTCTTCTTCTTTAATCCTTAGTTGGTATGGTGACATTTCGGTGACGTAACTGGTATCGCGGGGTCATTCGTGAAACATTGATGGTTTGCATGTATACCGATAAGTAGACAGCGGATCTTTATGCGAAATAAAAATGTCCTACTTGAACCACAACAAACTGGAGTAAAACGACATAATTATAATTTATGCAGTATGCAGAGAGAAGAAAAGAAGTTGCCTAGCAACAGGCATAGTCAACAATTGAAAAAGCTGCGGATCATCAAAGACCCAACGATGCAAACTGAGGGTTAAACAAACTATTGGTAATTTGAGTATTGGGAAATTGTATTCAATTAACTCTCGCGGTGTGTTCACATCATTGATTAATTCATGGTCGCCGCATGGAAATGTGTTGACAGTAAAACTACAGTAACGGGACGTTATAATTTACGAGTGTGTATATCGATGTGTATGAAAAATGACCGCATAAAATTGATTTGCAAATGTATGTCAGCTTTACGTGAAACTTGCACGTCACAGCGATAACATGCAGTAGCTGACATGAAACAGATAACGAGTAATCATTTATCAAAATCATTCGTTATAACTCGCAGTATATATTGCTTTGATGCACCAGGCGTAGGAGTATGTGAACATACAAATTGACGATAGTTAACCTGTTGTGATTTCGTAAAAAGCAATCGTACAGTAATAAAAATAGACTCGTCTCAAAGCTTGCAGATTCTTTCCATTGAATTATTTTAAATCATCTCGTAGTCTGGTGACAATATCGATCATCCACCTGAGAAGGGTTGAACTCAATGACCCCCACTAACGATCTCAGAGACAACTCAGATACAAGTCCCAGGTCACTGCTTACCGAATCAAATTTTTATTATAATTCTGATATAGAAGTACCATCGATTAGTTGGGCATGCAAGACAGGCAACAGTTTACAAACAAACGAAAGTACACAGCGCTGTATCTACTACCTGTCGCTTCCCTCTATTTTCAGTGTTGATGATGTCACTTGCCCGCAGGCAAAGTTGAGGTGGGCGATCATGCTTGCGAGAGTCCAGTTACCCGCTCTGGCTTTAATTCGTGTTTTATTTTTCCTATAACGGTAGCTTTTTACGAGGCTATTATTATTTTGACATAAATTAACAGTGCTTTTTTTATTGTTTGCTTTCCCCATTTTCCGCGTTGCTGCGCGAAACGCGAGGCACACTTCTTCGTTCTACTCCTTCAAACGGACGCATTCTATCGCTTTCGAATTCTTAGGCGACGCGATGGTATTTGAACACAGCTGTTGCCGGACATGAAAGCGACGCGTATGCTCTAACGAGTCGACGAAAGAGAAAGAGCGAGAGAGATCCGACGCGCGACGCAGGAAAAATACTACCCCGGTGATCTATAATGTCCATCGAAATATCGTAATCGACGGAACGTTCGCGGTGTTGCGCTCCGCGTCAAGCTTAGCACGCTTTACGATCTGCACTTTTCTTTATGACCCTACACGCGTTCGAAAGTACTTGTGTGTCTTTTATCTTGATCCGCTCGAGTTACGGGCAGCGATGGGCAAGAAGCATTTCAAAAAATACTCGAATGACAAATACATTACCAACTCATAATCTACATTTTGTCATATTGCTCACAAATATTTCTCAGTGAATCGAAACAAACCGGTCAAATGACTGATTTCAGATTTTTTAAAATTTAAACAACCATACCATTGCATTGTTTTCAACTGAATAAAATCATCAAGAAAAAAAAATGTCTATGCGGTTCCTGTGTTTTGCAAATTGATATAGACAAGTTTTATCGTGCATAAAAATTCGCGGTCTAGTTGTAAGTAAATGTGCAACGACGCGTCAGGTGACACGTGCCATTAAAAACGAAATCGTTCGTTTAAAGTTTAAGCGAAACGAACTGGCGATAACTTTGGTATAATGATAGTGTGTGTGTGCACTTATCCCGCGAATCACTACACCACGCGTTTAATGTGTCGATTTCTTGTAACGGACAAATAATTACTGTGACACTGAAACAGGCAATTAGAAGCAATCAGGGAGTGAGAAGCGATAACTCGAATCGACAGAAGACGACATGTTAATTTGTCAAAAGAAGCTACCGACTTTCGACGTCACGGAACGCCAATACATTGAAAAAATTCCGAAAGATAGTTACATGAATAATAATAAAAAAGAAAATGAATGAGCTTAGATATTAAGCAACAGAGACATCGGCGATAAATATTGAAATTACCTATTCTAGCCAAAAAGTGTATAACATTCGAGTATCGGATATCCTGATTTACTCTTACAGCTGTAAAATACAGTAATTGGCAAAGAAGCAATAAACCATGCTTTTACGATCATACATATACATATACATATACGAGACGAAACGAAACGAAACTTTAACCCTTTAAGTGCCAAGCAGGTTACAAACAGACGAGATTTATATTCTAACGAAGAGCCGTTTATTTACTTTAACGAATAGCGCGTGAAGTTGAAACGCAAACGAATATTATTTAGAACGAGTGTATTCTAAAATCTATATGAACAGTGACTACAGACTCCCTCTTTCTTAACAGTAGCAAAATTCATGCCGAATCACGCGAACACTTTCCGCAATTTAGCACAACGATTTATGCAACGGAAATTTTTCTAGGCACGTACTTTTTTATTTGGATATAAATTACAATAGACTTCCGTATAACGCGTTCATAAAATTGTTTAAAAAGACTGTTAAGCACATATATCTTCTACATACGTTTACTGCCATACACACACACACACACGAGATACGTGTTTACAGTCTTGTTAAACAATTTTCTTGATCGCGTTACACGGGAGTCCGCTGCAGAGATTTATTTATACGGCAGACTCCTGTACAACGAGATCTGAAAATTATTTGGGCAATATGTGCATGCACATATTGCAGCACAGTGGTTTTAAACAAATTGTTACTTTGTATATTTATAGTACATTTACTGGCACACGAGATACGTGTATGTAGTCTTTTGCGAAGAGTTCCTTTGATCGTGTTACACGGGAGTCCACTGTATAGTGTAATGTAATGTAATGGAAAGAAGGTTGATGTTTGAACGGCGTACGGACGTGTTGAACGAGAATATTTCACCGCAAGAAACACACATTTAACGCGCGCACATACCGACCTGGCACCGAAAGAGTTAATTATGACGAAGATGGTATCCCGGTGGGCGAGCGGAGTTGTTTACTACCTGTCAGTCATCGGCGTATTAAGCCGGCGCGGCGCGGCGTCGTGTCGTGTCGTGTCGGGCCAACAAACCGACGAAGAAAAGAGACTCGCAGAGCTAGAGAAGCGCACCGGATCGTCGGCAGGCGTTAATGCGAGGCCAGAAGCTGTTTTTCTTTCTCCCTTTCATCGCTGTCCCGACACGAGATAGCCGAACTGTCAGTCAAACGTTCGATAACCAATGGTCGACGATCCCTACTACCACAGCACGCCGGGGAAGAATCATTTTCATGCGAAGAGGGCGTAGCAAAAACTACAAGAGGCCACCGCTGCCGACGGCGCCGATGCCTCACTGCTGCGCAACGCTCTACCTATAGGGTGCTCGATAAAATTTCTGCGGGAAATTCGAGTTCGACTCGACACTTCTTTCCAACCGTTACCACCCCTGTCAAAAATTATTCTCTATTTCCATTTTCCACATTTTTTATACCGGAACACCAGCCTACGCATTGGAAGCGAGCACTGGCTGACACCATTGTGCTTCTTCAAATTTCTAGTCGGTTTGTTAATAGATATCGCTCATTTTCAAACAATTTATTCTCAACAATGCTGAGAGACTACTGAGTGGGGGTCAGAATAAGGCACGTTTACCCTAAGCGAGATATACGAAGACAAGATTTACGAGACACAAAAAGTTACACTCAATCTGAAAAATTCATTGCTGTTAATAATTAATTTTTGTTATTTACCAACTTAACATAAATGTGAATTATAGAAATACATAATAGAAAAATGTCTCCATTGAACGTTTTCTTTAACTCGAAGAAGAAATTCTACAGTTTTGCATGTTATTATAAAAAGTAAATACTTCTCTATCATAACTATATATGTACGTAATGTCTTTTATTTAATAATTCCTGTATGTGCAAGTCGCTGCGAGATTATATGAAAATGTACATTCTGTTATCGAAAGATAACGAATAATATTTCATTGATCTAATACGGAAAAATGTATACAAAGAAGTTCCCGAAGCACGACATCGCAAGCGAAGTTTACGCATGCGTGCCACGAAGTATGAGTAACAAAGGTGTAAAAGTCTTACCTAATTCATGTGCATAAGAAATTAATTTGATTCGAAATGTCGATAAAAATTCGAGATACATACATAGTTCTGAAAGACGAACGTAAAGACAGTTCTATTTCGTTGTCTATGGATGTTAGAATAATTTCTGCAAAATGATGCAAATTCTTTTAAGTGATTTTATGGCCGATACAGAGATGGTAAAGTTATTGAAATTTTTGGGAACACCGATCACATGTTGCCGCGCGTAATGGTGGCGATTTTATTACATCCTTTTTTCCGCTACAAATTCTTTGAACGATTTCAACCGGTTTCCCTGACATGATGTAAACATCGATTCGCTCGGTGCACGGTGGACATGCTTGTATTACAAACTTCTCCGTTTACCATTTGACGTAATTTGTTTAACATGCATTATTCCGTTCTAGATCAACATTCAAACAATTTGTTCGAGTTGAATCGATTACGATTATTGGTAGAGTGTTAATTAACAGAAACTGAATGAAATTAAATCAACTCATCATGGTTGAACGTTGTTATTTTTTCAACTTCAATCTGTCAAAAAATTTCTCTCATAAAACTATGGTTATTTTAATTATATACATTTTAAAACACATCTCTAATTAATATCTCTATCAATTAAGTCTTGGCAATTTAAAAATCTAATAATAATTTAATGTACATTAAAGTAGTAGGTTAAGAGAGATAAACGAAAGAAAACTAAAAGTAATGAAGCATTAATAAGTAGTCATCCAAGACTCGGTACATCGCGTTAATGAGATCACATTTAACACCGCCTATAACGTTACACCCTTCATTATCTACCTACGAAGCAACGAAGCGTTGTAATAATGTTATTTTCCTTGCGTACACTCTGAATTGAGTTGAGGATTTCTTTATTCAAAACCAAACAGTGCATGAGGAATATAGCCACCAGCATGCTCTGTGGGTTATTATTTTTCTTCGCATTCTATGCCAGTTATTGCATTTATAAATGTGAAATATTTAATATCTCGGTGTTCCTCGATGCCCGCGTCGAATTCAATTTATTTTCATATAGGTTAGAAGCGGCACGTAATTACGTGAATCTACTTATACGAAAGAGGAGAAAATATGCGGCACATTAGATGTTCAAGATGCATTCAGAAGAATGTGATATGAGGTATTGTGAAAATAAGACGCGCATCTCAATTAACCGGAATACACTGATTTTCATGATCAATCCAAATTCCAGCTACTTCAAAACTTTATTTAAATAGAAAAATACGACGTGAATCGTATTATGTAAACGTTCTACTTACACGGTCATATGCACATTGAAATCGGTACAAATTACAAATCAACAATGCTATTGTGTTGGTAGTATGTCATAAGAATTAATTGATAGAGGATTGCTTTCACCCTTGTAATGATATTCTTCTCGCTCAGTTTAGGAGGACATACATACATATATGTAGGTACAAGAAAATTTCTTGTCAAACGGTAGAGTCGATGCGCGAATGACGTTACAAAAGGGTAACGAACATCACTGAAAAATTTCACTGAAATACAGTCTTCCGGATATTCGACGATGCAGGTAAAGTAACATTGGGAATGGGATGAGCAGAGATCGCATGGTACGCATGATGTCATCTAAAAAAAGTTGCTCTCTGGAAGACCCTTGACAATATCGATCGTATCAATCCGCAATTCTGTCAAGGCAGACCGCGAGAAATGGGCGTTCACGGGGGGGCATTGCGCACAAAACAAGTTTTTCGCGTGTATCGGCGCACCAGGAACGAATAAACGAACCTAACCTCACAAATTCGCAGGTGCACTACTGGGTCCAACGGGGGATTAGCCGATGGAAATCTGATGCACGATAACAGCTGTCTCGGTGACACTGTTCCACGGTTGATGATCTTTTTCCGTGAACTTACCGTTTCGCGAGGCCGGTTCGGACGTTTCCAACGGGAGCAAAACAACACCGACAAAACTGGTTCGAATGTATCCGAAAAATATTTCGGTCGGCGTGTCCAAGACTCGTTCGAAACTGATCGTCCCTTTTTCCGTCCACGTGATACGCCGCGAGAGCCGACTGTACTCATGTACCGACACTGGTACTACAGTTCACTGTTGCATTCAACACAATCGCGTCTGTTTACCACTGGTCACGTCGCACGATAAATTCAAGTAATCGGACATTTTTCAACATGCTTCTCCACAATCCCCGTCTACTCCTTCCACTGACACGTCTTTTGTGACGTCATCGATTCAATACTTTTCGTGAAGGTTTTGCCTCGGTCGGTACACAGGATCGCCACGAGGTGGCGACACCCACGCAATTGCTTGTCTATCGCGGACATGTTTTAGACAGGTGCGCGATATTTGAACTGGACTATCTCGGAAAAAAATTCTCCGAAGAAAATTCTGTGGTTGTCAGAAAAAACATTAATTGAGCTTTCTAATATAGGATTCACGTATTTACCAGAGAGAAAGTTATAAAAAGAAATTCGAAGGGCTCGAAAAAATAATGCAATTTATTTCAAAGGAAATTATTAACATACATGTTTATTAGACTCTGTTTAGAATAGTCATCACGTTTTTGATACGATAGGTTAAGGGGTTAAGTCTGATAATAATAGCGAATGAATTCGAAGAATCGAGTGAGTTCGAGCTCTCGACATATTATTAAAATTATTTGAAAAAAGCGGCAAGTGTCTACTTGATTTGATTGATAAATCGTCATTCAATAAAGTACTCGAATTTCGAAAAATGAAAAAAAGTGTTAACTGCAAAGGGATAATGTATTTGGTAGATTAGAACGATGAATAACGGCGACTAGTGGTATCTTATCACCGCGTTCTTATCGGGGATAGTTGGTTTGATACAAGAAATCCGTTTTCAGTACTCGGTGTGAGGTTCCAAGGTTGCTCATCGCACGGTGAAACATGGATCGCCGATTGTTGTACGCGTTTGTAATCGCTTTTGCAGTTGTAAATTGCGAGGATACGTCGACGGAAGCTACCCAGCCTGTCACGGAAGACACGAATACCAAGCTTAAAACGGCACAGGAAGCTACACCGGTCGTGAAAACCAAACTGCCTCGTTTGTGTATCGTTTGCAATTGTACAGGTACCGTGAAGACGTCTTACAAGGATTATCGCGTGTTAACAACGTGTTCAAATATAATCCCACTCGGTTGCATTTCAGTTAACAAAGTACGAACAACAATTGTCTAATTGTTCCTTTAACAACAGGCGATGTCATCGATTGCAATAAAAGAAACTTGACCGATCATTTCGAAGATTCTGAATGGCCGGGCAACGCTATCGCAGTGATGTCACTCGCGGAAAACTCGATAGTGCACGTGACGCCGTTTCCGAAAGTTGCAATAGAAAAATTGGTTCTGCGAGCGAATCAGATCACAAAAATCGACGACGCTGCCTTCATGAAGTTAATCAACCTCACTGAACTTGATTTGAGCCATAACAATCTTTCCGCAGAAAATTTGAAACCACCTGCGTTTGAGGTCAGCTGAAAATTACAAAGATACTCGTTAGCGAGCCGTGCCCGCAGTTTCGTTCGTTAACGTTGCCACTCGTTCGATTCGTTTATTATTTTCTAATCCCTTGGATTGAATGTGCAATTGTAGTTCTTGCACGTAATCTTCTATTAGTCATAGTCTGTTATCTTAAATGTTTGAAGCTTATTACACACCTTCTAAGATAATGGATTTCCTCGAAGGAAATCCGAACACTGTTTTGTTGTAATTGCCAAACGTGATTCTGGTAATTGGTTATTCCGTCGCGATACTCTTTTAAAGAATGATTTGCAAAACAATGATGAAATTGAATATTCAATGAAATTATTAACGAATACCGTTTGTTAACTTTTCGACGATAATTTTTAGCTATGTCTTATTTTATTTTCGTCATTTGCTACGCGCGGAGGTTATGTTTTGATTGAAGATTGAAAATTATTGAAATTTCTAGGGTAGGTTTTCAGTACGATATTACGAGCCATTAACAAATTTGACAACGTTGAGTCTGGCTTATAACAACCTGCATTCCCTGCATCAGGATCTCTTCGAGCATATGCCACACCTAAAAGTACTTGATCTGTCCCATAATTTGTTCGAGCAGATTGATCAACGTACTTTGCTATCAATTACCACTTTATCGGAATTAGAAGAATTGAATTTGAGTTACTGTGGCTTAAAATCAATTCCGCCTACTTTCCTTTACAGTTTAAGGTGAGACTTTCTTTTCTTTTATTACGATGTTTTTATTAACTCGTTCTTTTGTCTGTCTGTTTGTTTGTTTGTCTGTTGGATACTTTTGCAATTGATTTTAAACTAACTTCCCGATGAGCTAGAGACTTGACACTTCAAACATAGCTTAAAACTGGATGACAATGCAATATTTTATCGGTTCCTCGATCGAACGTTCTACATTCTACATCTATTTAGTCTGTTCGAATTTTCGTACGTTGAGGTAAACGGTCTGAACGCCCGCTGTTCGTTCTCGCAACCGCTCGCGTTTGTTTTCGATATGTCGCGATCGCAATACCGTCGGTGCTCATGCATACACACACGCTTGATCGCATATTCGCCAATCGCGAGGGATAACGATAAATTCTGGTGACTTTCTACCGTGCAACACTTTCATAATATTAACGATGACTCACGAAACAGATTTCGAGATAAATTCTGCTTGAACCCCGTCATTGTTTATCTTGTGAGAATCTAATCTCGAATAGTTTATTTCATATAAAATTTCATTACATATTTTACATTTTTATCACACTTAAGACTACCAGAAGGAGTAAGTGTTTTCAATTAATTAGAATTATTAAGAAAAAAAATGTCTACGTGCTCTCCTCTGTACCTCACAATTAATACAGACAATTTTTATTTCGCATTAAGACCCGCAGGCTATTTACAGTTTATCTAATATAGTAACGTTCCAGTAATATCTCAATTAATTGACTTTCTTTAGGTATCTGAAGAAATTGAACTTGAGTGGCAATCAGATCACCGTGCCCCCGACCGACCTCGGCGAAGCACAGTCTCTGGAGTACCTTTACTTGGATGAAAACCCGCTGCAAATTATCAATCAAAACAACGCGTTTCCGAACATGTCCAAGCTAAAGGAACTGAGTCTTTGTTGCATGCCACATTTGACCGTAATAGAACAAGGTGCTTTTTCAGGGCTGGCGTCGCTGGAACATCTGCGTATACAAAATTGCCCGAAACTGGAGACGATCGACGAATACGCCTTTGCAGTTCAGGTACATACAACCGATTTCGATGAAACTTTAACAGTGCATAAAACTCACACAGATATACAAAACGTATTTGTTAAATTTTCAGTATAGACCCACTTAAAAAAGTTGTAAAATGCAACTTTTAGTATTTTTTCTACAATTCCGATCAAATTGCAATTTTTGAAAAAATTTCTTTTCGCATCCTGCAGTGAACTAATTGCTATCGCTTCTCAAAAAAATTCAAATCGCATAGTCCAATATTAAAAAAGTTATCGTCTATTTTAGAGCGACCAAATATTAACTCGAGTCATTGTTCATATATTTTCTACAATGATAAATTAATTATTCAATCTTAGCTGTATGCATACATATTTTTTTGTAGTTTCTTTAATATCACGAAAACGTTTGCGATGTATTTCTGTATTATAGAACATACCATCGTATTTTTAGTGACATTCAGTAATGAGTTTAAATGTTTTACAACTTTTTTAAGAATATATTCTGTTCTGATCCAAAGTTGCTTTCGATACTTTTCAAAATCCAAATTTTAAGTGTCAAGTATTAGAAATGGGCGTAGAAGATTTTTCTAGAATAATTTTAATAAGTCACGCAGTATTTAATAAGTTTAATAAGTTAGTCCTTTAATGTTTTTCACGGTTTTGCATTTCGTCCACACATTTTTCTCATAAACGCATTTTCGAAGTGATCTAGAATGAGCTTTGTCGCGATTCGATTCAACCGCGTTGAATGAGATGTTCAATCTTAAAGGCTATTATACTTGAAATGATTGTAGACGAAGGAATCCGGCCAACCCGAATGGCCCCCACTGAAGAAACTGGATTTATCGGATAACGCACTTCGATATTTGCCTGCGCATCTCGTGGGAGCGTCATGGGATACGCTCGAAGAATTGGATCTGATGAACAACAAATGGAGCTGCGATTGCGATAATCAATATCTGGTAAGTTCGGGCAATCACGATGTACAGAGTGTCCGGAATCATTTTAATTTCCATGAAGGACAGTTCACAGGAGAGTCATATTCAAGCTCATATTTCTCAACATTTGAGAATATATTAAGAAACTTCGAGCTTAAAATATCATCGATTTTTTGAAGTTGGTCAACCGGATTCCAATTCCGAGATCTTTCGTTGCAGATTGGAACGTTGCTACCGAAGGAAGGGGAGAGACTAATGGGAGATAACATTAACAACCTTACCTGTTCAGCGCCACCGGAACACGCGGGGAAGAACTTGACTTCGTTGGCCAACAGGGAGCTTCGTTGTTTGGATATGTATGGTGCAAGACCCGAGAAAGATGCGACGATTCTCATCGGGGTGTTGATCGGTGTTCTAACTGCCACCCCGATTTGTTTAACCCTCTTCGTTCTCTGGCGTCGCGGATTCTTGTTCTGTGGCCCTTGTTTTACTGGCCCTTGTGCTCGTGGCCCTGCAAGCTACTCCCGAGCTTTCTACAAGAGGGCTACCAACGAGGAAGACCTCTGACGTATTGGTTCCTCTTCGTTGAATCTAGTCGATAAACAAATGTAGAATGTCGAGTGAGGTATACCGACAATTATCTTCACTTTTTTCTATGTCTTTTTTAAAGTAAGTTTTCACGGTCACCTTCAATTTTTCCATGTTATAAAAAATGACATAACTGTCGTCCACGCGATAGGACGTAGAGAGCGCGCTATAAAATATTGACTACGTCACTGATCTCTGGAAACTGGTGAACGTGAATAGGTAACGTGGACCAGCTGCAGCATTATATTTTATTTAAGTTTAAGCTAAGCTCTAATGACTATTTACTTTTAATGACTCTTAAGTTTGCAAGACCTTTCGTAAAGAGAAACTGAACGCTAATTTCATCGTATTTTTCATGTTCACCAAGTACCAATAACATTGTGCAATATATGTGTAATATATTTACAATGTATTTTAATTTTTACATGGTTCATTCGCCTATAAAAACATTCTTGTACACTAAGATAAATGTAAGGACTAAAATATAAATGTATCAAGAGAGAAAATTGCTGTACGATATAATTCGTCAAAAAATCGACAAATGATTCCAAACATTCGGTTGACAGGGTACACACGGCAGAACATCGATTAATCGGCCGAAATGGGAGACAGACAGATCGGATAAATTGCAACCCAGTGGATGATAAACGAGACCCGAGACGAAATTATGAAAAGCATATTCGAAAAGTAAAATACATAGCACGTTTATGTAACCGGGAATGTATTCCACTTTACAATACAGTGTATGTATGTATACGCACACTAATTTCAATCGACAACACGCGCTTTTGTTCAATACGATGTTAAGCTGAAAATTGTTTACATTGAACATGCATTCAAAGCCGGGCCATTAGAGTATAATTCTGTGCGTTACACAATTTTCTTTGCTAAAATATCATAAAACTGCTCCGGATATCCGTCCTTTGGATATTCAATTCAATTCTATTCATTTTACGAATAAGAATATGGATATAGATATGAAATATAATACAGGAAAAATCTTAGAAGCCTTTAAGAATATTCCTACGCTATTACCGGCTTATTAAAATCATGATATCCAATTTTATAACGAATTAATTATGGACAGGGGTTGTAGTATCATTAAGAAAAGAACTAAAAATGTCTACGTAGCTCCCGTGTCTTGCGATTAGCACAGGCAATAATTTAGATTCGCATAAAAATCCGCAGTTATTAAATGAGGCGAAAAGGTTCAGATTTTCGTGCAACTCTATGAGCACGCCGGTGATTTGATTCGGAGCGTGGCGGTTAAAATTCGTTTAATCGATCCGAACTGAAAAATATTTGCGAAAAACTGCAGCTGGTCGGGTCAGCGTTTAAATTGAAAGTATTCGATTTATTGTTAAAATAATTCGGGTCGGGATCGCCGTGATTGTATCCGATTGAAGCGGCACGGCATACCGAGAAGTCGGAAAAAAACATTCGTGAGGACCACGTTGTAACCTGTTTAGTAAAACGCACGTATAATGATGCAATCATCCGTAAAGCTGGACCCGTATTCATCCCTTGTATTAGAGGGCCTCTGCCACGGTGACGGCAGAAGGGAGAGGAGGCGCGTGCCGGCATTTAGACGGGGTTGCTTCCGCGATTATTGAGTAAATTAACGTCCCGGTAATTTTGTTACCGACGCGTGTCCATTCATCCGTCCCGTCGTTCCCTCGATGGTGGTCTAGAATCCACGGGCAGACCCCGACGTCGATGCCAAAGCCGAAAACCCGTCCACAAGCTTAACGTTGCCGAAACTATCCCTACGGTGTTCCAGAAACCGCTTCCCGACGACAGCCGGGACTAAATAAACCCTCCAGGGACTTGTTAGACCAAAAATGAGCAAGACAGTCTTTTTTTCCTCGGGATGATAATCGCGAGCGAGTTTCCACGCTCGGTTTGCATCCCCTAATTGCCACGCTACCGAGATTCTTCAACACCGAAACTTAAACTCATCAAACACTGAAACTAATCGATGCATGTAGGTTTTCATTTTTTATTTATTGCTGATTTTATTCGTCATTAGCAGATCTTTACGCATTTATGAAGAACTTGGTCGGGCGAAATATAAAACAGTAAAGGATGAGAAGAATTTAAGAATCTCGTAATGTTGTTTTTAGTGTAACTTAAAGTCATTAAGGGATGAAATCAATTTTTATTTTATTCCTGCTTCCCACAATCAATGCAGAACATTTTTATTTCGCATAAACATCCGCAGTCTAGTCATTAGTATCAAAAATGTTTTCTATCTACTATTTTTTAATTTGTTTCAGAGTTCTCACGATCCCGTTGCACATTTTTCTCGCGAGCGCATAAATGCCGCAGTCCATTTATTAGACTCGTGGGTGTTCCCGAGAATAGTGTAGCTAGGATTTCATAAAAGTTAGCGAAACAATGCCTTCGTATAGATTTTTTAAATAAACAGCGTATTTCGGTGGAACACGCTGGCAACTCTGACGTGCGCCTGATATTATTATTATTGTAAATTCGGTACCCGGGTAGGTAGTTTCGTGATACCATAATAACTTTGTCGATCGGAAGGTTCGGCTGCACGAGAGGGACGCGGAGGATCGAAGGGTACATCGACGTGCAGCGATACATCCATTTTGAACGTGCTGTATACACCGTCCAATAAGTAATCTAATCCGGTGCTCCTGCTCCTCCTGATCCGCATTCTCTACCCCTTCAAGATTCGATACAGATGTATTGACTCGCGGAAAGCTTTCCTACACTTTGACGCCGGAACGAAGGATCAATACGGGGACGGGGGGAAAAAATTTTTGAATATAATACTCCCCAATTTCGCCGAAGCGAACCAACCTTGTTTCCGGCGCAGCCAGTCGGTACAGTGAAAACGAATTCGTTGCTTTCGGGGATGTCGTCTAATTTAGTAATGGAACCAGCGTAAGGGTATTTTCTTATACTACCGTGCCTGGAAATGACAACATCAAGCCAAAAAATACGGGTGCAATCGAACTCGAAGAAAAAGTATACGCATATGAAATGCAAAAGTTATCTCAAGCGTTATTATTATGATTTTTCTCAAGCCGTGGTGGTTCGATGAAAGCGCACTTCCAGTTATACAGATTCCGAGTTTTACGGATGCGAAAAAACCGCAGCATTCGAGAGGCAGCTTCCATCGGAACGAACCAAACGAGAACAGATATTACTATCAAAGTCCACCGCGAACTCGTCAAGTGTCCGAGCCGAGATCCGCGCAAGGAATGAAGGGGCGAAGGAGGGTGGTTGTGAAACAAACAAAAGGAAGAATAGAAAGGAATACCTGGAAATCGTTACACGAGGGGTAGCACGGCCGGTCGGAGGTGGTAAAAACGAAATACAATTTAAGCGGTAGGAAAAGCCACCTCAGAAGTGCACGCGTGAACGTCGTTATCGTGCACTAGTCAATGTGAATGCGCAATAACACGGGGCCAGCCGCGGATATAGAAGAGACTCCTCTCTCCCTCTTACCCTCTCTCGCTCCCTCCGGTCTCTCACTCTCCCTCCCTCCCTCTCTCTCTCTCTCTCTCACTCCCGTACTCTACCCAATCTCTTTACCGTCAATTCGAGGGGGTGCCAGAGGGTGAGGATTCGCTTACCCCCGGCCTCGTGGCCATGGAAACGTCGCGTTTGGTGCCGCCCCGGCGGATCCGCGGGGCCAACCGTTGCGACGACGAGCGTCGCGACGCCGACCAATACCGACGGGTGTCGAGGCTCGTATATCCGGACCGAGGTTTACTCTCTTCTTGGCCAGTTAGAGCGGGTTGAGGGTGGAGATGATCGCGGACGGGGGGTTGTTGAATCGCCTTGAATATCGCGCACCGATACTCCCTGAACGTCGCCGAACGACGGCCGTCCGGTCACTTTTGCCCGCGGACTTTCTACTTCGGCCACCGCTTCTTCTAACCCGGCTCGATCTAATTAGTACGTCGCGACGAACGCGACTTCCGGCCTCGTCTTCGGCCCGGCACAGACTCCGGCAACGTCCGGTGACCGTGATCGGAACTCGTCCACCGACATTCTTCCGCTGAAATCTGTTCGACTGCGCTCGATATGTATCCCCGTAACGCACCCTCCAAGTGGACTCCTCGTGACTAGATCCCCGGTGAACATACGGGCGACAGATCTACCCCCGCGATCTCCCTGTAACGTTGCGTTCGTGTACTCGGACGCAAAGACTTCCGATTGAACGTCGACGATCCTTGTGCTTCGTGAACGTTGTGCGGAAAGTCCGAATGTTCAAGTTGTTCGACGGATTGGATGTTGGTAGGAACACCGAGGAGCATTCGTCGATGAACAAGCAGTCGTACGATGCTTGAGAAACTTGGGGAAGGTTGCGTGATTGTTGAAGGGGTTCGACGCGCGCGGATTACATGACAATCGTAGATACTTAGGGTACGTGATAGTTCGGAGTCAATTAATCGAGCTTGTCGGGTGATCCGACGCACCTGCGTGGATCCTTCTTCGTTCTTACCCGAAGAACTATCCGAAATTAAGTATCTGTTAGATGAACAACAGACATCTTCGTTGGTTTACGTTAACAGTTTGCTACGCCAGTGATAAGTTCGTCCGAAACAGCACCTATCCGTAGACTGCGCCAGAGAAGATTGTTACAGCGTCCAGAAGTTTTGCGTGGCCAAGGGTGTAGAAAGTATACAAAAGGAAGACTTGTGTTGCGTGTTGAGTGACAGAAAGGGATTGTTTGTCGAAGAATGTAACGACCATCCACCACCGACGGCAGTAAAACAAGTGTCCCGCGAAGATGCAGTCCACCTGTCAGCAACAGCAGGCCCAGCCAGGTCAGAATGGTACCTCAGCCAATAGGACGTCGTTCCTGATCGAGGACATCCTCAGCCGCGGCACCGTGCCCCCTCATTCGCATCATCAGCTCCATCATCAACACTTGTCGTCGAGCCACGGGGTCCAGCATCCCCATTACCAGCAATTCGCCAGTTTACTGCCTGGTTATCCATCGGCACCACCCACCGCGGCCTTTTTCTTGGGCCCCCTTTTCGGTAACACTGCGATGGGGGTTGGAGTTGTGCCGGGAGTCAGTGAACTCGCGGCCTTGAAGCACTGCCGACGACGGAAAGCGCGAACGGTGAGCGATTTATTGCACCTCGGACTAGCCTGACAGTGGGTCACCGGATGATCATCCTGTTTCTCTATGTGGTTTATCGATGGAGTGGTTACTTGCTGGTGATTTAAGCTAGTTGATATGCAGAGTTGGGCAAAAATTTTTACAAATGAAGATTTCGAATAAAGTGGGTTTTAAACCCGCTGTATTCGACATTTTTATTTCAATAAAATTTTTGCCCAACTCTGTTGATATGTAGCTAGTATAACCGCCTTCATATTCTTTATTTTTTAATTATTGAAATTATATAAAGATACTCTTCCAGCTCTCAGAAATTAATAAATAAATTTTTTTATTCGAGCACGTATTGTTATAAAAATTGTGAAAAATCTAAATAAATTCAGTCTTGTCATTTTTGTAAAGCAATATATAAACGACACATTTTGTATCCGGTACGGTTAGTCTTAGTTAACCCTTCAGGCTCGACATCCGATTTTTAGTTTATTCCTGTTTGTTTATTTTTATATAATACACCAAGACAGACTACATTGTACATGCTAGGTTAACACACAGACAATATTCGTGTGCGCATAACGCCATCTTCCTTTTGCACGGTAGTAATACGGTTTGTTGTCTTAGCTATTTCATTAATCTTCAATAGGTTGTATTGCTCGCGAACGTAAAAATACGCGCTTATGATCTCTCTTGAAAATTAATGATAAATAAGTTAAATGTTGTCGATGTGCCTGTGGACAGATGACACGACGTCGATAAGGATTTATTTAGTTTTGGAATATACGATTTCAAGGACTGATCAGATATGAATAAAACAATGGTCTTCGAAGTATCATTTTTGTAATAATAGTTGCATAAAGCGGTTTTTGATTTGAATTTTACGTAACACACATAAAAGAGTTGATGTTGCATCGTTTTTCTACCTTCCGTACAAAAAAAGTTAGCATCGATACGTTTCCCTTTTCTTAAGAATCGTGCTTCGCAAATTATCATACTTTTGAGAAAATTCTCTCCACAAAGGAAATCCAAAATAGGTCAAACTTTTTTTCAGAATTTTAAGCGCGAAATCAAATAAGCTAGAGGGCTGAAATTTTATTCAGAGGGGGTTTTCTTGGTCAGCTTTCGAATCTTCATCTGCAATTTCTGATTCAATGAAATTGTCGGACGTTGAAGTCAAACTAGTTTTCCGTGTAAAGATTTAAGTATTAACGAAACGCTTTCGCAGTAAAATGTCAGAAAACTCGGAAGATGGTGAACAAATATCCAGAAAGATATTTAAACACTAAATTTCCTGTTCCCGATATTAAACTGCGATAATTTCGCTAAGAGAAAAAGACAAAAAAACGAAACAGTACAGCAATAAACCTAGATTCATTTTTAAAGTTCGAAGCCTGCGTTTTCATCCTTGATTTGGTTGTCCTTGAAGAGATTTGCATGCCCAAACACGCGACGCCCGATGATTGTCCATTGTAAACGAAGATACGATTAAGAGGGCGGCTATTTAGAGGCTCTATTCCCTTGTTCCGTATTTAGGTGTTCAGCGATCAACAATTAGCGGGTTTGGAAGCAAGATTCGAGGTGCAGAGGTACCTAAGCACGCCGGAAAGGGTCGAGCTTGCGGCGGCTCTTCACCTCTCGGAGACCCAAGTGAAAACGTGGTTTCAAAACCGGCGAATGAAGCACAAGAAACAATTGAGGAAATTGAGCACCAGCGCGGGCAGCAACAGCAATCAGAATTCCAATCAGCCGTGTACCGGTCAATCTGTTTCCGTCACGTCACCCGCCGGTGAGTAAAACATTGTTCGTCGTCTTCTTTTCATTCTTTTTTCAATATCCACGTCGAAGGGTTAAAAAGTTTCATTGCCGAGCGCGTTTAAAAAGATTCCTATGAAACGGACTCCTACGTCCTCCTTACAATCGAAAATAAAATAAGGCAAGTCCAACAAAGATGATTCTATTTTGCGCTGATGAAATTTCACGTAAAAAATCAAATACGACATGCCGAACGTAGATGGTTTTGTTTGTACATTAACTTTTATAATGCAACCAGACTAAGCTTAATAACAACGCTGACCCGCTAAACCTCGTTCTTCTGCGCTGCTTTTGTGTTATCAAGCTTACTTTTAATCCTCATACGTTCCTCAAAAATAGTTGCATATAAAAGTCTAGAATATATCTCACCTATTTTTATTTTACACTTTAAAACAACAAGTTATGTTTCGTTTGTACCGTCACACGAATTATTTTGCAGTTGCAAGCATAGTAAATTGATGAATTTTCACCCTGAGGAACGTATGAGAGTTAAACGAGAACTTGTTGGTCGAGTTATTAGGAGTAATTATAAATAATTCGCTATGTTCAGCCACGCTTGATACTCACTTTTTAAGAAATTAACGTCAGTTTTGCGAGAGCCGCTCGCCAGAGAGCATTCGCCGCCATTTTTAAACATGACAGAAGAAGAAGATCGGTTCTTCCAGTTTCGGTTATGTTATCTGTTAAAGAAAGGTATACCTATTCTTAGAGAACACTTTCAAATGATTATTTCTACATTTCAATAAAGAATTGAGCGTGCACGTGTGCGAGCGACGAAGCAGCGACAAAGTTAAAGCGTATAATATGACGTGTGATTGATAATGAAATTCTTCCGCGAGTTGATGATAACGAAATCTTTCGTGTTATGCGATCAGAGACGCGGAACACGCGATCGTAATTTCCGAGGAAGCCAATAGTTGATAAAACGGAAGTTAGCCTTCTATTATAAACTCGATGACGCTTAAAATTTTCGCCCGTCGCCTCGGTAATGCAAGCGTTTAATTGCAATTGCAGAACCTATGCAATTTCGGATCCGCGTCACAATGCGTAATTACCGCTAAACACGTGTATCGACTTTTCGATAAACAGTGTGCACACGCGCCCTCGCGCCCACGCGCGCTGCTCCGCATCAATTAGCTTGGATTAACAGCACGATCTGTCCTGCATAATCAATTATCCATAAATCATATTTTGTAATTTCGACAGGGTAGAAAAAAAACCGACCGAAAATGTTCATATTGGTTCCCCGCGCGCGAAATCTTTTCCTCGCTCGATTTTCGTTGCGAACAATCATTACCGAATGAAAGCTTAAAATTCACATTTAAGTACTTATTAATGACAATATTTGTGTTCATTATTTTGTAACGCTTGTCGCATATACAATTACAAGCAAAAACTGTGATCATACACACTTTAAAATAGAATGACTTTTTTTATGAATGTGGACCAAACGACTTCAATGTCTCAGTAAGGCTAGAAGAATTAGTTTAGTAAATGATGTCTGAAAAATATGTTGAAAAAATGCATTTGGTCGGAATTGTGAAGAACAATAGTAAAATTCATTTTTATGACTTTTTTAGTTGGGACAATGGGAAGATGTGTTTGGTCAACTCGTATCCGAAAATTTCATTGAAATTGGTTAATTGGTTTACGAGTTATAAACGATTAAAAGTGGCAAAACTTGCAATTTTTTAAGATTTTCGGCCGTACCACTTTCGATCGTTTATAACTCGTGAACCAATTAACCAATGTCAATGAAATTTTCGGAGCTTATATAATTTATACGAGTTGACCAAACACATCTATTACATTTTCGATATAGGGTCGTTTTCGATATATGTACATACACAACGAAGGTAGATTGTGGCACAGTCTTTACAGACATCCCGTATCGACAAACTAATTAGACAAATTATACAAATCGTTAGAGAAATATAGGACCGCGTGATCAACAACCCAAACATTTTTACTTCCGGTCGTTCGATCGTTTACCGAGCGAGCGGATGCACTACGCTATACATACGTATAATAATAATTGTGAAAAGTAGATCGCGGCTTGTGTATCGCAATTAAATCGTTATTAGTATAAACTTCGTAATTGTGATTATCAATTTGCATTGGAGCGCGGCCGAGCAGCGTCGGAATTTCGGTGTACGTCAAATAGTTCCCCAGGTTATCATGCTAATGGACCATATAATGCAACCAAAATTCGGCTGACAATAAATTACGCAACTTTAGTTAACTAACCAGACCATAACCGAGCCCGCCTGGGACTAGAATGATTAACTACCGGTTGCCTGGATAATGATCGCTTTTTGCCGTACGATACCCCGCAATTCGTATCCGGTTTAACGGCGTTATCGCTTACAATATCGCGACGAGTACCTTCGATCGAAAAATTAATCGCGCGGATCTTTAGTCATTTTATTATTAAGATAATTTCACGATTGTTGAATCGCGTGTAAAATAATTTAGGGTAAAGTCAGAAGCAAGTTTTAGCTTCTTTTTTTTAAATCGTTTAAATCATCTTCGGCTTTCTCAAATAACTAAATAAACAAAAGCGAATTTTAAACACGACTGCAACTTTTGCCTACCCCTAATATAATTGAAACATAACGAAAAGATTTAAAAGTTGGGGATTTTACTTTCTCAATTGTGTCGTTCCAACTTTCTACTGCTATTTTTATTCGAAGTATTTGAGAATTATTAACAAGACACACACGCGACGAGTATTCACAATCATTTTACACGGACTTCGTATTTTCAGGGATTAATCGACCATTAAATTTTGAGCATGGCCTTCGAATGAGAATTTTATTGAAAATCGCTTGATCCCATCAGTCGCCGCTATTGGGTTACTACAGATTTTCCTGATAAATTTTAACGACGTGATTCGATTACCATTTTTACCATAATGCGACATTTCCGAATTCGCCGGGGAGATTTATTTCAAGTTAGAAATATGGTTTCTTAAAAGACATGTTAATACAATAATTTATTCTTGATACAGAAGCCGATTCTGTAATGAAAGTAATGCGAGAACAATTATTAGTTATTACTAGACCGAGGGTGTTTATGCAGTTTACAATTTTCGTAAATGAATTTTAAGGAACTCGAATCAAATAAAATCTTATTTTCCGAGGCCTCAATTTTTTAATATTTTCAGAAGCCATAATTGCATAAAGATCCGCAGTCTAGTAATAACACATTGGTAAACAAAATATGTGATTATTATTAGGTCTGACAGAAAGTTCTTACTGTTTTCGTTATTCCGATTTTATAATAAAAACCGGAAGAACTTTCTTTACATCCTAATATTTCTATTCAAACCAAAATACAACAACTTAAAAAAATATCAGGACATTCCTCCAAGTTTTCGATCGCGCTGTTCTCTCTGAAAGAAGCGTGGAAAAAAGTCTCATTCATTCCTCGAGATTCGACAGAGCTGTGCCGGTTCGAAGAACGCCATTGAATAACGGGACGTCTAATATAAGACAGCAGTGAAAGCGTTCGAGTGAAAGACAAAAATAATTGTAGCCCTCCCTCTCCCCGCGCCTGCGAAGGAGTTGAACTTTCTTCTTCTTCAACTACCATCGTAAATGATCGCCGGTTGTAACCAGCGAGGACACGGTCCCGAGTAATTCCCGAGCTGCGGCGCATCTGCTCGTAACCTTCGGCAAGTTCCTCGTCTCGGTAGCCAAGATGGCTTCGTTCGGTGGGAAGGGCTAACGAAGTTAGTAGACATCTCCTTGGCAGCCGAGAAGAAGGGGGTTGTAAGGGGTGGAAAGCGCGTAGAAGATGAGACCGCCTCGCCGTCGTCGTCTAGAGACTCGAACGGATACCGTCTAAGGAACCCTGGAGAGTTACGGCACCCCTTCGTTCCTCTCACCGCGTTGTTCCTCGCTCTCTCTCTCTCTCGCTCCCTCTTCCTCTCTCTCTCATTCGCTTCTTCACCCTCTTGCCACGACGTCTCGCGCCACCCCCTCGTCTTACCTCTTGTCTTCTCGATTCGGTCTTCGAGAAAATTAGTCAATTATCGGCTAAGTGCTCGGCCAGACCTACATTCACGATTCCTAGCCACCGAGGCCCGTCGAGGACCTTACTTGTATATCAGCATATATCCGACCCAATTCAATTGAATGAATTTTCAATCCGTTTGCCGGCTCCGTTTCGACTAGTACTGGGTAATACTTATTTGGAGAAATTAATACATAGTCCAGTCGGGTCCCATTCCTGATTCCTGATTTGATCGACAACGATTTTGATCCACAACGGCTTGAGACGACCACACTGTGTATTATAATTAGACTGCGGATTTTATGCATTTATGACAAAAATGGCCACGTACGATTTAAAGTAAAAACCAATTTTCATGCTACTCCTGCTTCCCACAATCAATGGAGAACATTTTTATTTTGTAGGAGAGAAGAGAAGATACATTAATATGTGAAAGCATGCAGAAGAATTTAAGGATTTTTTAAATTTCCACTGTCGAAAATTTTCAATTTCGCGTCGCCTCCGAAAAGATTGTATTGTATTTAAGTTCCTATGTGCATCCACATAAATTAAATGGAAATTATTTCATACTTTTTAGGTTTAATTATTTTTAGAATCGTGACGAAGAACATATGGCTAGGACAATGTCCAACTATTTATTCAAATCGTACGTGAAAATTCAGGTGATTAATATCGATCCTGAAGTTTTCAAATAAGATTCAATTTAAAGTTCCGTGCTCCATTTACGAAACTATTAAAATTCTACCGACTATCTGCGATTACTGCGTAGAACTCGTACTGTGAGCTTTAACCGATTCTGCGGCAAAATTTCCCTCGTTCGGCTTCCTGTTTACGCGTTTCCTGTTATTTAAATAACTATGCTGCGACGCTGTGATTTTCCAGCTAACGTTCTACGCTGCTTTATAATCGGCGGTTACAATTTCTGATTGAAATTTTGTACATTTTCTCTTGCCGGGGTGCTATACATATATTATACATATAGTAAAAATCGCACAAAATATAAACAACTTTAATCTCGTTATTTTTATAATACCATACACATTAGTTACATCTGATGGTCGATGGACGGAAGAAGACAAATCGTATCGCTAAGGCTTTAAACCAACACCTAATATACGTATGTAAGATTTCGCTGAATCTGTTCGCAGAGAGACCGGTGGATTTTTCGCTGAGCGGCGGCGGCCGGGAATCTCGGGCGAGCAGCGACGCTCCCGTGGACTCCGACGACGACGAAATCGACGTCCTCGGCGACGAGACTCCGTCGCCGACGAGAACGGGCAACGTCCACGTTTCAAGACGCGTCGGTTCGCCAACGAGTTTCCATCAGATGCACCCCCATCCTGTGAATCTGCCCCATCAATCGCAACACGGCCAAACCATCCAACGCCAGCATCGCTGAAACAACCATAGCCGGTCGCGCATGGTTCTCAAAACTGGAAAGAACATAATGCATTCGTCGATTGCACAGTGAAGCCATCGCGTGTAAAACGTTCGAGTGTAACTAGATATATATAGAAGGATAAGCAGTTCTCGAACGGAAGGCGAAGTGACGAGAATGAGACTTTAAGGACACACGGACGCAAAGGATTCGAGGTTTGCAGGATTAGTTTGAAAATGGCAAAGTTTATTTCACGACTAGGAATCGCGTTAGGGATTCGTCGTGCAGTGTAATTTCTGATTCGGTTATCTCGGAACGATTCTGCGCTGTCGATTGTTCGTTTCGTGCGGCAACGGCGAGTTCAATCCTATACAAACGAGTCAATAATAGTAAGAACGGACACACGGTTGATGTTCGAGAAACAGAATCGATAGAAAAATGTCGTCCCCTCCGTTACAATAAATTTCTAGCGGGCTGCGTTGTATTCGCGCGAATGAACTGTTCCACCATTTTGTTTTCGTAATCGTTTACCGAATCCGCGAGAGAAACGGCACGCCCGGGGACTCTCTCTCTCAGTGCCATTCGACATTTGTGATCGAACTAATCGTACCTAAACGATGCTGTGTAAAAAGAAGGGTGAACGGATGGAGAACGGCGTGCAAGAGAAAGAGGAAAAACAATGTAGAAAGTGTAAACGTGTAAATGACTCGCTGATCGATTCTCCTGCGACACTTTTTATAGCGGAATGCCGTAATTAAAGCTAGTCTGTTTTGTGTCACTTTTTATAGCGAAGTAGCAAGTTAGCCTGTGGTTCAAGTTGAGATTAAAATGTCACGATGTAACACGGTGTACTTCTTTGCCCTCCTTAATCGCGCCTTTGCGGTTGCTCGCCGATCAACAAACTTGCCAGCATGTGTTGCGAGGAAGCAGCATATACTAAAAGTCGGGCACGTAGAAGGTCCCCTTTTTCGGTTTTCCGCTTATATCTCGGAAACTATGCAGCCTAGCGATAAGACCATTCTATACGAAATTAAAGCTGATAAAATGTGCCACAAGATTGATTGCATTCAGTTTTTCGCTATCTCGCACAGTTTCCGAGATATCAGCGCTCAAAATTCTTGTTATTCAAATGATGCTTCTCGCATGCCATATTGCTTGAAATTGTTGCATACGACTGGAAAATCTTCGAGCGCTCATCGCGACTCTTCTTAAAACTAAAAGAACGCTCTTTCAGATGGCACCAAAAATCGGGAAGTATTGTAATTCGAATTCAGCCGGAAGTTATGATCGTAGGAAAAAAGGGGTAGGAACTTATTTGCACACCTAATATTAACGTTTTGGATGTTTGTTACGTCGATCGAAGAAAGAGCTTCTAACGGGAGTGAACTGGTTTCACATTTTGGACCGCTACCGCAGGTCCATTATGGTTAAATTGATGGTTTAAAGCGCCACGATTGACATTTGATAGCGTCTCGGGTCAGGAGCGACGCGCGTGTCTCTCTGGAACATTACCATTCCACTAATTGGCAGCGTGACATTTCCTGCTCGTCGTTTGGGACATTTTCGTGGCTCGACGTGGCTCGACGTGGCGCATGGGCTAAAGAACCCCGGTTGTTAATCCTGGCTTAATTTCTGGCCGACATCGCCGAACGACCCTATCTATGATCAATTAGTGAATCATACTTCGCGCTTTACGCTCCTTGGAACGCTTGCGCAAATAGCTTTGATAGACTGCGGATCTTTAAAATACAAGGAAACCCGCGCACCAACGATCGCATCAATTGCACCGTTATTTTATCAGATGATCGCATACAGTGAAACGAATTTAACCCTCATCCGTCCCTCGTGTCAATTTCACACAGTTTTTCCGAAATAACACTTGGTGACTTTTCTTTTATTGTTTAAACAATCATAACGTATTAATATTGCTGTAAAGAACAATTCAATATGTTTCAAAATAACGTTACGAAAAATATGTTTCTCAAAGTCACGTTTCTCAAAAACTGTGCGTCTAGGAGAAAAATTAGGAGCAGGTTCGGAATCAGCGCAGAAAACCCTATCAGAACCACCCAACAGTAATTGTGGAACGAATTTGGTGTTGGACAGTGTATTCTACGAAAACGGGAATCGACGGTTGGCGAGCGAAGGATCGATATTTATATCGTTCGTCGGACGTAGGATCGTTCGTGGATGTCTTTAGCTACCTGTTGCCGAAGGTCTCGAGCCGCGATCATGTCTGGCAAAGAAAGGGGATGCTGGTGGATGACGGGCAGAGCGTTTTCGGTCGGGCACCGGCATAGGCGGAGTCTGCGGAACACGTCGTGCTTCCAGTTGGGGTGAATCCTAATACCCAGATAATGGGAAGTAATTGCGAGGGATCAGAGCGGAGCGTAGCTACTCTCTCTCGGTTCAGAACCGTATATAGAGAGAGGGTGGAGGTGTCGGCGAGTTCTCATCCCCCTTGTGGCGCTCGAGATTCGTTGGGGGGTGGATGAAAAGGACGGTCCAACAGACGAACACGTACACGTACAGATACGTAGGCACATAGAGAAGAGAAGGGAGGAAGCAAGAGTAACAGGGGATAGAGAGATCGTCGAGAGAGAGGGAGAGAGAGGTAGAGAGAGAGAGAGACGCAGAGGTCTATAATCATATTATCGAGGCAAAATCACGGTGCACATTCTCAAATGTATGGTCGATGACAGTGTTTTGAGAGGAAAATCGGGATTCGTCATCCTTCGGTACTTCGTATACATTGGATTATCTCGTCGAGCTTCCGATTCGAAGATTAAGACGCGATACACGAGCCAACGGCCATTCTTTTTACCTCGAAACGGTGGATTTACTGGCTCATTCCGTCGTCTAATGCGGTTTGTTATAGCGTTAGGGTGTTAGAATTGCTCGATACTGCATCGAACAGCTAGCTGATCCAGTTTGTGCAAAATTGATGTTTGTCTTCGTCGATTGCAACACGTAGAAATCGAACACCTGTTTTCTTTAATCGTTTTATAAAGTTGCAAATTGCAGATCGATATCCTCCAAATTTTCTTACATTTAAAATGAAAATGTTCATCAGCGATTGAGAGCAGCAGGAGTGAAATAAAAATACATTTCATCCCCTGACAGTTTTTTACGCCTGAAAACAGCATGACACTATTTTTCGATTTTTCTAATCTTTCACTGTCTTCTTCATAAATAAACAAGCGAACCATTAGAACCGTTTTTCTATGCTTTTGCGTATTTCATGAAATGTCTTGAAGGGTAAAATGTTATTATTAGACTGCGGATCTTTATGGGAAATATATAAAAATCTACATCGCGATTACAAGCCGCAGGAACCAAATGAATTATTCTTTCTTCTTTTAATGATCTTATTAAGCTGAAACGAATACACGTGTCTATTTTTCTCATAGATGCATAAAATCCGCAGTCTAGGAGGCACTTGCGAGAAAGATTAGCGACAATAATTTGAGAGAATAAAAGGCTGAAAAGATTCGGCGACATGAACGTGCTCTCGATTAGGACAATTAAGATCGACGCGAGTCGATTTAAGGATAAAGATCGACAGCGAAGAGCGGGGGAAGAGAATCGGCGATCGTGTGCCGCGTGACTAGAAAGGGGTGTGGGATTGAAAAAGCAAGTGGCATCCCCGTAAACTAATGAGATCACGGCCGGTGCATTTATGACGTTTATTAGATTCCGCTAAGACGTCTGTTATTACGGTGTTGTAAATAAAGGGGGATGATTCGCGCGCCCCATGCCGGTTTAAGGGAGCCGGAATGCGGGAAAAATAATGAAATAAAGGACAATGAAATGGCAGGTACAATGGCCAATAGGCCCTAGGACGGATGAGATTGAACAAGGCGGCGACCGAGCACAGAGAAGGTAGAACGGTGGGTGGTTGAAGCCGCCGGGAACTGTGCGGGGGGTACGGGGCGAGGCGAAGGGGGTTGGTGTGCGGACTAAATGCAGTGGGCGTGTTCCTATTACTTTCATTATTTTCCGTCATAGGGGTTCGGCACCGATATGCGCGGTGTAGGATACTGGCAGTCCAATAAACGCCGGAGGGTAGCTCCGAATTTACCTGCTGTCCCTGGTGTGTACCCTTCGACTAACGCGGATAACGATCAGGCATATCCGAATGATAACGCATCCGCAGTCGCTTTTACGCAGTACACAATAAGTTTAACGTGTCCCGAGGCCGACGCGGTCCGACAAGGCGGTGATTCGCGCCGACCGAGCACGAAAAGTGATTAAAATGTTTTAGCTTATAAAAAAAAAAAAAACGGACTAAAAAGTATAAAATAATTTTTCCTAGCCGCATACAGGTGCGTAACTCCATACGGACTGTGAATTTTGAATAGCTATGAAAATACTTGTAAGATTTAAAACGAAAAACGTGGGGAGACAAATATTGCATCGTCATCCAGTTCTGAGCTATGTTTAAAATGTCAAGTCTCTAGCTCATCGGGAAGTTAGGAATAAGGGTTGTCATGGAAACAAATTCGGAAGATCGAAACTCTTTAAGCGACAATAAAAATTTTCTTCGTCAATTACAAGATGCAAAGCCATATAAAAATGTCTTCCTATCTTCAACGATTCTAATAAATTGAAAATAACATATGGATGTTTTTAAGTCGTCTTAATGTTTTTACTGTTTTAAATTACAGTCTAGTTATGACACTGCTACGACAATGAAAAGTTAAGACACAATCGAGTGTACAATAACGGAGGATACAGATTGCAGATCTTTCTGTAGTTTCGAACGGAATTTCATAGGTAGAGAACACAAAGGGAAACAGAGTGACGGAGAATAATCGCGACTAATAGGAGCAGTTTCGTATCTTCGTAACTGATCTACGAATTTAAGTCGGACGTTAAACTGAATCCATTACGAGCCATAAAGTGTATAACACGAAACAGTATGTCGTAGGTAGATCAAAGGGGAGGAATTATAGTGAGCGCTGCGAACCCCGTGGCTGCGTTGTAATCCCGGCAAATCAAATTACTTTTACAAGCAGATAAGATCTACGAACGTCTCCACAAAGGGTCGATGAAACTTTCTAATCGAGCAGAACTGTTCAGCGCGTCGATACAGATATGTATAACCTCGAGCATTCGCTCTGCGTGTTCAAATACAATATATAATATTAGGATATACACTCCGATATCCGAACTAATAGGCTAATATTCGCGGATACTCGTGTCCATATATTTACAGTACAATGTACTTTCTCTCGCGTCAATTTTTCGGAATGAAAAGTTTGTAAGCCATCGGTAAGGGACTCACAAAATATTTTCTTCGACTGGAGTTTCTCATGTTTTACAATACCAGCGAATCATATTTACGTTGCAAAACTCTCGAGTCAAGAGAACTTTCTTTTAGTAAATTACAGTATGAGTAAAAGATTGCAAATCGCGAGAGATTAAAGCGTCGAAGGGGGGGTTCGGATGAGAAGTTTGTAAGCAGCGGTTTAGAGACAATAGTTGTTCCGGTTGTAGAGAGCATGGGGGTGCAAGGTTGCTCCGGGTAGATTTATTCGGAGGGTTCGCTGAGACCCGTGGATTGACACGCGGCGACGTCTTGACAGCTTGTTAGGCTAACGGTTGGGTACTGTTCATCGAACACGATGCGCTTGAGCCTCTTTACCGCTCTTTAGCTTGACATTTCACTTCTGATCAGACGTTATACCATTGTCTCCTTGTTTTTCCTCCTTCTTTCTCTCTCTCTCTCTCTCTTTCGTTGAGTCACGAATTCAGGCTTCTTACATCGAGCATTTCTTCGGGGTATTTTCCATATCCCATATAACATATTCCTCCAGAGAACTAAATTCTTTCAATCTTTTACTGTCTTATACATTTCGCCCAACCAATTTCTTCGTAAATGCATAAAGATCCGCAGTCTAGCAATAAGTAATTTATTAATTACTTTACATTTATGAAGTACAGTTAAGCGATTCATGCTGCATAGAACGTGTTCTTCCTCAATGTTTCTTATTTCTTGTACAGGGAAATAGGATTTGCACGGTGTTCCTGCTGTAGAAAGGCGGACGATGCGGAACGCATCGCATAATTTGAATCAGTATAATTGCACGTGTTATTTCTGCTTCCGAAAAGGAGAAAAAGAGAGACGCGGAGAGAGAGAGAGAGAGAAGTGGAGGAAACGTGAGAAGGGGAATGGGGAAAGCGGGAGAAAAAGAGGAAGAACGACACAATGGTAGTCGAGTCACCCTTGTTGAGATCTTGAGAACTGGAGAAGGATCAGGATCGACGAGCGGAGGATGTTCGTGGTGGAAGGAACGGCATTACTGCCCACGTGCCATTTAACTTGATCACCCTGGGCAATCTGGCCTCATTTCAACCTCCGGTTACTACGACACTTCCGCTAACAAATAACATTGTCGACGACCCTGCGGGGGCGTTCTGATTCGATTTGCACACTGTGAAAGCGTGCTGCTCGAAGAGCCGGCCCGGGAGGGCAGAGGATGGTTCGGCGATCGGAGAGACCGACAGAGACGGATTCGTGAAAGGAATGGATAGGGGGCGACGAAGGGGTAGGAAAGGGGAAAGCGAGAAAGAGGGTAGGAGCGCGAAATTACATATTATTGATATTTCTCGAAGCACGTTTCGTGAATAATAAAAAAGAGGAGAAAGACGCCGACGCGACGCGCGACGCTTTGACATCCCTTGAGAATCGCGTCGGTACATTTTCAAACACATAGTATAGGTAAGGTGCCCAAATATGAACCACTTTTTGTTGATGTGTATTTATTGATTATTTTAGAATGTTCTTTTCCGACCAAACAACACAGCTTGGGAAAAATATTGTTTGTTGTGGTGCGTCATTTGCAGGTTCCAGCGACTGGGGTTCTTAATATGGTACACCTCGAGTCCCTAAGTGTCACCAGTTTTGCTCCTAACTGTATAGGTACAATAATCGGCAATTATATACAATCACTTATTGTGGGCCCTACGATTAATCACATTTACCGTGCCATATACGCGTACATATGTCGAATGTAGGAATCGGTGTTAAACGAACCCCTGGCCTGGTAATACGAGTGTCTGTACCGTGGTTCTTGATTCGAAGGGGAGGGTACGGCGCCGGCGACGGCGACGACGATGTTCCCGAGGCCTGTAAAAGACCTTTGGTCTTTAGTTCTTTATCGTATCCTTGTCGCTCGATTCGGTGTCTATTGAATACCCTCTCGATGTTCGGTCGTCTGGTGTACGTGGGACGCGGTGGTTCCCTTCGGCGTGGCTGGTGTGTATATCGTCGATTTAATAAGGCAACCGGGTAGACCCGTCACATTGTCATCTCGAATAAATCTCCATTCGAGCCCGGTCTAACCTCTTAAAACGGTAAAGGACCTTTGGTCTTTACTTCTTTAAACGCGGTGATAGAGTGGTTGAAAGGTGAGGACCACTCGAGCGGTGCCGGAAGAGACGCGCGAGTACGGAGTACGATGGAAAAGGGGGGTTCGGCGGGGCTGCCTTTATGCCGCAGCAACGAGGGCCACTTCAGAGGGCAGGAAGCACAAAGGTGAGGGCGACTCCGTGACTATCGCTGAATCTTCCGCGGTAATTATTTTTAAACACGTCCTGGAGATACGGATCTTCAGTGGGGCTCTAGCACCCGAACAGCCGAGTAAACTTCTCGCATCTCCGTAGACTAACTAAATAACCGGACTAATTAGGCCGTACCCGTGCTTTCTGGCACGTTGTCGTATCTCCCGTTCATCATTATTTTCCTATCCTGTTTCTTTCCTTCGCCCACCGGTGGCTCCTTTATTCCTTCCTCCCAGTCACACTTTCTTGGGCCCCTTCTTCTAGACCTTCGTGAAATACCACCGAAATTGATTCCACGCCACGAGGGGAAACCCCTCCATCTTCGGCCTCGACATAATTTCTCTGGATCCAAGGAAGAACTTCGCAAGTCACAGTTTCGACTTTGAGTTTATTCATTGATTCAGCTCTTACCAGAAAAAAAGTCATTAAAACAAATTCTTAACACTAAACCTACCACTGCCGGTCAAATGACCGGTATTATATTTTTCATTTTAAATTCTAAAACATTTTTATCGCTTTTAGTGCTCGGCAGTGCCGCCAGAATCGACCAAAACTGGTCGATTTTTCCTCTATTCCTTTTCCCCTTCCACAAAAATCCGAAAAAACATTAATTAATTGGGAAAACTTATTGATCGTCTGTAGGGGGCCCCTTTAGATCGCGACTCTCCTGTATCTCAGTGGCCAGATACACCTAAAGTCGAAAGAAAGGTCGAAACGACAAGACAGGTAGAAGAAAGCACACGGTTCGCATGATTTCTCCCATATTTATATTATTTATATTTGTTTACATATAATATTCCATATAATCGTAATGGTAGTAGGCAAAACAGTAGTATTTGCACGACAACAAAACAGTCTTAACACTTTACCTACCGGAAACAGGAATTTCAATGATTGTGTGCTGTACCAAAAGAAAGCATAGAAATTTATTAGATGACGTTGTTGAGGGTGACTTGTTAGCTCACAATGAAAATTAATGTCGCTGTTGAAGGTTCCATTCAAAAGAGTTCAGCCATGTATCATAGATTTTTCAAAATTATGCAATAATCACCGGTCGGTAATGTGTTAAGTGGCGAATACGCATAGAAAAGATAAATCAAGTGGTCAAGATTGCGGGGATGATGCGAGGTGTAAAGGTGTGTGAAGGGTGCATGTCCAACGCTCGGGGAAACAAGATTGCTGTTGGCTGTTGAGAGACTTCTCGTCGATTCATTTAATTTCCACTTTACGTAGGGGAAGTAGTTAATCCTAATAGGCGCTAAACTTGGCTCGTTCGTCGTAGCATCCTACCGACTATTAATCCTATTTTCTGTATAATCACGAGAATCCGAAATTATTAAAAATATACATCCTATAGATGTACCGTTAATGCGCATTATATTGTGCAGAAGTAGTACTCTTAAATAGATGCACCCTAGAGACGTTTGGTTCATCCGTTTCACCTTCTTCTTCTTTCTTTATCTTTACTTAGGCATTATTTAAATACCGCTAGCTAGGCCATTCCTATTACACGCGTCGCGTCGCATCCGGGGAAGCGGCTATCGAGGTTTCTCTTTCTCCCGCTTTCCTTTTAAATACTTTCCCCTGATTATCGCTAAACGGGTTTCTTCTTCCTCTTCTTCTTACTCCGTCAACGGGATACGCTACTTGTGCATGCATGTCGTTCACGACTCGTCGATGAAGAGCGGTTTTTATCGAAACGGAAGAAAAAGCAACGCCGCGGTCTTCGGAACGATCGATTTAAATATCGATCGCTCGACACCGGCCGCAAACAGAACGTCGTGGATTGGAATGCAAGTTGTTCGGCGTTTCATAATCTTTCTTATCACTGATTTCATCGACTGCAAACGCGATAGGAAAAAGTTATTGTCTAGATAAGAAGGTGGACTGCGAGTTTTATGCAACGCGTACGTATGTAAAATCGAAAATAGTACAATACTACTTTCTTTTCAGCTCGATAGAAATATTACAATGAAGAAGCCTTCGTTCACCAAAGTTTGCGTAAAACAATCGCAGCCCACGAGTGATTGTAAATAAACCGAATGTTGATTTTATAATTAGAAAACATGGAAATTGCAATTATGTACAAAGTAAAGTATTGCTTGTCCTCGAAAGAGAGTATACGCTTATTCGAACAGCTGTTAAGTCGGATTACTCGTTTAATTGTTAGAATTAAACTATTACATGCTATTTCCCTTGCACTATAGATTATTCGTGTAATATTTCGCTTAGTTCTCACAGAAAATGCAATGATGACGATTTATTTCCAAGGAATTGCTTAATATATGAATTATATTTATTAAAAAATCAAAATAACAGTCAACAGAACATTGGCGTGCATTGCGAAGCTGAAAGGGCAGACTTGAAGATGGAGACGCATACACGACCGCCATTATAAACGAGCACAATACAAATTAAAGTAACAATATAACAGTACTCTTTCCTTAGATTAAGTTGTTAATTCGGTAAAACGCTCGCATTGTTATTTTGAAAAGTAACGTGTTAATTTGTTCTCTGTAAAAATAAAAAAAATTATATAATTTTTTTGCTTCTATATTGTAATCATATTTTGCCATGGAATATGTTAATGCTACAACTCGCAGTCCTCGAACGCAAATCGTCACAGTGATTTTCCTGTCTGCTACAGAAACGTTCGGCTCGATACAATTTTTAATAGCTCGCGAACGTTTTCAAGAAGAATCACGGAGACTACATCGAACAGGAGAGAAACGCTATTCGAGAAAAGCCGATTCGACGAAGGAGTAAGTGTTCTCTGTCTCCGAATTCATTATCACTACGCTGCTAAACGCGAATCGTACGAGATTACATCGCGGCGTTCTGACGTCGAGCTCCTAATATACGAATTATCACTTTGCGTCTAAACGTATCTTATTCTCTTCGACGCTTCTCACTCATAACCATTTCTCCATCAACATTTATTAAAAAACATTATTTTCATACTTTTTCTTTTTCTGTTTGCTCCTTTCGTAAAAATTTCGGTATTTCAAGGTGAAATAAAACCGAATTCTTTTATTCAAGCGATGCACTTTAATCAATAAAACATTTTCATATTTATTCTTTTTGGCAGAAGATCATCGAACAAAAGGGAAAATATCTTATTCGCTAAAGTTCATTGCTTGAATAAGAAAATTGGGCTCTATTTTCTCAATTCTTGCCAACCGAATACATTCGGTTCGCCCTTGTAAAGATTTCGATAGAAATGACAACTAATTAGACAGACTGCGGATTCTTACGCAGAAATCTACATTTTCATAGAGAATCTATGAATTCTATGAATCTATAAATTCATTAGGCGGTCGAGAAACTAAGTTTGCGTTAAACTTTATTCGCGAGTTTTTATTAAGTGTACCCAGCGTGTATTAAACGCATCGTTAAGTATTGAGTTGCAACATGAATAAGTTTGCAAATAGAATCCACAGTCTCCTAATAACTCTTAAATACCGTGAAGAGCTCAAATAATGTGTCTGTACTTGGTCGTTCCTTTTGGGTTACAGAAAAACGATTGTTATATGTATCGTACACTACCTTGTTATTGCAGTTTCAAAAAAATACGCAAAATATTAGATCGCGAAGGTTCAACACTGCGTACGGGGTGATCTGAAAACAGGATTGCCGAGTTTTAATGCCCACAGACTCACAAATATAATAAATAATGATTGTACAGGTTCGAGAGAATCAAATCTGCTGGATTTCACATTTCAATTGTTCGTAAAAACCTGATAGGGTTCCATTGAAAATAAATTGATTGAATCGAACAAACAATGTATGTATGCAGAATTAATCAATGGAGCGTTCAGCTTTTGAAAAAGGTGAAACAGGTAGGATGCACTCAAATTGTATAAGCTACGTTAAAACAAAATCGAATTTATCTTATTTAGGACAACGTCGTTCATTTTTAAATAAAGCAATTTCTTATTAAACAGTCTCATGAATAGTACAGTAGCTGTCCGAAAGATACGCTTCTTTGTATTCGTATTTCTCCGCTGTCAACCCAATAGATGACTCATTAACTTGAGCTTTGATCTAATCAAAGTTGCGAACAGAAATACAACAAAACAATCACGAAATAATAGAGTCGCAGAATTTTTATTATCCGTTTATTGTTAAACCGTAAATACTGTCAGCGATTAAATATTTTTGGACGACATTGTACATTTCTGAGCCAGCATATACCTTTTGTATTCACAGCCACGCACAGTTCGATAAACGATTGAAACATTTAACCGAGAGGAAAAATTGTGAAAAACACATTATCATTTTTCTGAATACCTCTTCGAATTCTTCGATGTTGTTTTCAGGTCACCCGGTAGATGAAATTCGTGCGATGCAATGGGCGAAAATGTATCGCGCGATTCCGCTACGATCGTGCGATTTGCTTTGGTGCCGGTAGTATGAAGATTTGAGCATTTTCAGGATTACAAATGGATGATCCCGCGAGTTCCATGCTTTTAGTCTTAGTCGGTCGGAGATCGAAATGTACAACGCGCTGGACGCTCTATCGGATCTTTCGAGATAAATATTGTTAATTGGTTCGTTAATAGGGCTCTAGAGATGCTATCACAGTGGTCGGTGCTTCTGTGTCCGTTTTGATTTGAAAAAAATCTACCGAATCAATTTTCATGTAACCAACTTCATAGTTTCAATAATTGTGAAATGAAAAATATGATACCGGTCATTTGACCTGCAGTGGTAGGTTCAGTGTTAAACGGCAGTTCGCATGCCGTTGCTTCGCAGAGAGGGAAATGAAAAAACAAGATTCAAGTCGGAGGTTCAAAATATTTAAATGAAAAATGACCAAATATAACGAATAATCAATATAACGATAAGAAACTGCAGTAGAAACTTTTTCTACTATATTGCATTGACACATGTTGCACAAGAAATGACCGATTTTAATTACTGCATCTGGCAGCTGCACTCTTAGCTGAACGTAACCGTGCATCGCATTGTTGTCGAAATGAAAGATTTCATTAGATTGGACAATGGATTTTAGCTCCGTCGATTCTTCTGCGTCAAACAATGGAAATTTCAATTGAAGTTTATAATTAACGTTCATAATTTAAACTTCAATTTCAATTTCAATTTTGTGGTGATTTTAATTGAAATTGTTATTTTTATTACACTTTTTATGTCAATTCCACATGCGTTCTTCTAACAAAGCTATTTATTGGTTTGACTTTAAACTCGTTTTTATCGAAATCTAATTTTACTCTTCCCTTCCCAATCTGGTTATTTCACTTTGATATACATATTATGTACATCTTCCATCCTCCCAAGAGGATCAATACTTGGTCAGTTTACTTCGATGTATTAATTGTATATTTATTTAGTTTATGTCTATTACAGCCAACAGTAACACGAAGTTGAATCATTACGTCCCAGATTGTAAGATTATTGCAGTCGATGGAAAATATTATTTCAACAAGAAAACACAGTAAAAAATTTGAGCGTATCCGGGGTTAGTACAAATATCGAATGTTCAATTGAAATCGGCCATTTAATATGCAACAACGTAACAGAATTTGTTTGAAGCGGATGCGGAGCATTTCTGCACGAGCATTAGAAATAGAATGTTAAATCGTCTCCTGGCGACACTGCAAACAGCCGGTTCCGATATAGTAGTAGTCTTGATATATTATCATGCAAGGTTCGCTGTCGATCGACACTCAAAAAACCAGAGTATATAAATTAATATATTACATGTCGACTAAACGGTAATTAGCATATACAAAAGACAATGCGATCAGACCGCCGCGGACCAGTCCCCGGCGGCAAAGAAAATTCTGTTCGACGCGTGTTACAATCGCAATGCTTACTTTAATACGGTGAATTAAAAAAAGAAAGAGGAAAAAACAAAGGAGAAACAATAGCAGGGAGAAAACAAAACAAAACGATTCCTCTGCGATCGTCGTGAATCGTGGACGTCGAAAAACTCGTCGAACGTTATCGAAGCTCTTACGGTAAATGAAAAAATAAGAAGGAAGGAATAATACAAAAATAAAAATGACGAAATGGGAAGAAAAACTGAACACGGACAGCAACGAGTAGTGTAAATTCTCGGTAGTAATCGCTATAAACGGTATAACATATTTTTTAAAAAAGAAAAAGATAAATTTCTAACTACGTGCGTTACATCTTAGCTGTGGTAAGCGATCGCTGTGAAACAGGAGAAAACGTGTACGCGAAACATACGAAATCGAGAAAACTAGGCGCAGAAATCTGACTATACATATGTAGTAAGATCCGAGAATTCGAACGATCGGCTCGGGATGTAAAAAACAGGATCATGTTAAGAGATACGTTGGCCGTAAAAGCGTGGAATGATTTCTATCTGTCTGCGGAAACCTCTCGTAACGACATAAAAAGCGTAACGAATAAAAGCGTTTTCAATTCGCTAACAAAGATTTGAAATTCAATCGTTCCGGGTTCTTATTTTACAAAATTACCATTCGATACTTTTGTTCAGAATGTGTTCGTTCGTATTCTTTATGCGCGAACTATTCGTATAATTTCTATCAGCAAACAAACACGAAAACTTTCGTTCGATTTTATCCGCGATATAAAGCTAATTTGTAGAACACTTGAAACGACGTCATTCTCCATAATGAAAGCTTTGTTCGGGTATAAATAGAAATCACTGCACACTCTTAATGATAACAAATGTAATCGACGAACGGTAACAGTGCGATCGTAAATTAGACCTCCGTAGAACAGATTTTGTCGATCCTAACAAAGTATCACTGGTAAATTAATATCTTTCCGGTAATATAGTCCGGTAAATGTCTTGTTAAATTCATTAAAGCTAGATGACTAACCAGTTGACTGTCAAACCAACTCTAATATAAGAGTCCCACAAAGTCGAAATACAATATTTTAACAAAACTGCAACTTATAAGGCAATATTTATCACAGCAATGATTTATTTCAAGCTCATGGGTCTTAACTAAATTTGTTCCATTTGGTATCTCTCTAGAAATATTCGTTTTTAGCGTGAAACCAAGAATAGCGTATCCTATATTTGCTTGGCGAGACAGTCAAAGAGATAAGTAAAATATTACATTTGTAATGCCGTTGGAAAATATTTCATCGATCGTTTTTAAAATTTAAGACATTCATTGAAAGTGAAACTAACTAAACGTTACATTAAAAAATCTGAATGTTAAAAAATCATTGATCATCTTGAAATGTCTTAAAAATCTGGAGAAGAAATGTTTTTTATCGTTACAGGCGACCTTCAAAAGCGTAACTTTACACAGAAGGGGTTTTTCTTGCAACCATAAGCGACGGATGCATAGTTCCGCTCACTTACGTACTCTATCACGTACAGAAGCTGAAATACTCATTTTTATCTTTTTTCACAAGCTAAATTAATCAAACTCATGTTGTCGATTCATTTATCGCGATGCTTAAAACGTTAAAATTTCCGCACTGGTCTAACGTACGATCACACTGTATTTTCTTTGCCGAGAGTATCGGTTCGACAAGCATCAACTAAAGTTACAAGAGAAAACGAAAGTTTGAATTTATCGTTCAAGTGAAACCTATCACTCGATTACAATCAATTACGAAGGCATGCGCGGTTAATATCTATTCCTTTCGAACCCTTTGCACCCGGTATACGTATATTATCGAGACCAAATCGAACGAACAGATTCATAGAATTTTTCTATTTTATAGTCGACAGTATAACATTCTTCGAGCAAACAGTACGACGCATAGAAAAACGAGAACGCATTACAATATCATAAACTTTATATTATATATATAGATTTATATATGTGTGTATATATATATGTATGTATATATATCTCTCTTTTTCTCATTTTCTCTTATACACACTCACACGAACAGAGACGCGCTCGCGTGCACGTCATTCGGAAATTTTCTTTCTTCTTCTTCTTTTTCGTTCGTTTAAACGTTACAGAGTATTATATAGATTTGTTCGTTTTCTTTTAAACTTAACTTCGTAAATAACATTCAAAAACAAGTTCACCAAAATTGGCGGCGAAAGAAAGGAAATTTCGCGTGCAAAGGGTTTTCACAACGAACTCCGTCTCGTGGACCCACGACTTTCTGGTACATTTCGAATCGATCGGACCGGTCGATTAACAGAACAGCGCCGACAAACATAAAAATCTAATCAAGAACATCTTTGGGAGCAATAACAGTAATGGAAAAAAAATCATTCGTCGTAGATTCGATAACAATAACAGAAATAATAGCCTTAATACATATACATATATCGTTCAGATTATACGTACGCGTTACATTAATAAATTAAGAACATTCAAGCTATCGGACTGTTCTGTTAACAACAGCGATAAAACGAACGTTCTCTCGCAATCGATTGCAGCTTTTATCCTCCTAAATATCGTCGTAACACTGGCAGCTCTAATTCAACTCTGCCCAGCTTCTTTTATGCTTTAACCGTTTGCACTCTAATCATTCGATAGTATACGATAAATAAATGCACACGTTTCGGAGTCTTCAATTCTTAAAACGAAATTATAAATAATACTAAACGCACGTGATAACATTCTTTTTTTAAAAAAATCGAAACAAATTCAAACTGTATTAAATCTCCGAAGCAAACAATGAAACAGTCTTGCGTAAATGCATTTCAACGCATGAGATTACTCGTGTTAGTTTTACTTTCAACGAAGACCATAACAGTTTTCTCTGTTATTCAATTGTAATAGTAAATAAAATACTTTAACGAATAAGAAGTTAATACAATGATGAAATTCGTAAGTAGCATACGATCGACTCAAGACGATAGTCGTAAAAGTTGTATTAGAATGGTAGTCTGCTTTTACAATTGTCGTTACACCTTTGACCAATTAAAGTCTGTTAATTACGTCGTAAAATGAGAAAGTAGGTCTCATTCGCATTGAAATCCAAGAACGAGGATCTTTTAAAAAGGTATGAATGACCATTCATCGTTATCCAATCGTGATTCGTTTCCCTTTTCATTTTCCTCGTACACAATATCTTTCTATTTACCGGTAGGAGTATTTACCTTTGAAAATAATAATACTGAGTTCTACAAGAAACATCGAACCCCGAGGTCCATCATCGTCGTCATTATCATCGTGACACTAACCTCCGAGTGCAAAGGATTAAACGCGATCGGTACGATCAACCAGGTTCGCTCTACCCATCGAAATACGTGATCGTGCGATAGAGGCATTCGCGCGGGAAACTCGACCGTTTCATAAATATTATCCTTAATATCAATGAAGGGAGGGTCTGGATGTTCTCTGCTTTAACCTAGCTAAAAACGCTTGCTCCCCGTCGTCCTCCGTTTTCGACAATATCCCCCGAAAGCTTTCCGATCTGTACTTGTCCCTCAAGAACGTCCGCCTTTCCTCTTTGTACTTTTCTATCCTCTCCCTGCATTGCGGGTCGCCCAGGTCCAAGCCACTGAGATTCTTCAAGTGTGTTTTATCAGAGTTGCAGGACATGTTCGTCCCAGCTCCAACGTTAGGCGTGGAACTGTGCTGCGAGTCCTCGGACTGTTTCACCGGCAACGAAGTCTTCTCGGTCATTTTATTAAATTTCGCTTCGTCCAACGATCGACTCAAGGACGCTCTGCTAGCCCTAGCGTGGCGCGCCCTCAAGCATGGCGGCAGATGCTGAGAATTCAATGGCGACTCCTCGGACTTGCCTCTGGCAGTGTCCAACTCCTGCCTCATTTTTCGCTCCCTGACGATCTCCCTACCAATTTCCGAGTCGAAGCTCCGTCGATCCTTGCTACTTTCGGTTTCGTACCTCCTCCGCGGAGGAATGGTCAGGTCGCTGCCCATCATTCCTCCGGATAATCTCTGCAACGCCAGTTCCTGTAATATCGCTGCGGTGTCTCGAAGGACTATGGAATCGTCCACCGGAGAGGACGCGTTCGAGAAGGTGCAGGACGAGTTCAAGGACGTCGTCTCGGACGCGCCTTCCGGAGGATGGGCTATCTCGCTGGGCTCTGCAGCGTTCTCCGAAGGGATCACCTCTATGTGTTCCTGCGGCTGAGTACTCTTCAAATTGTTACACTTCGAGTTCTCCTCGGCACGCTGATACTGTTTGTGCTGCTGACTATTCGGAGCTGGTTCCTTGCGCGAGATGTACTCGAAACTTTGGCACTTTTCCGGCTTCTGGTTCGGGCAACGCGGCTTATTATTGTCGGCGAGGGATAAATCGAGGTCCTTCTTGTTCGGCTTGCTCGAGAACGAGCGACGATCGCTCTGGAACTGGGACTTCTGGTGCAGCTGCAACGAACGCCGGATGTCCTGCTGCTCAAAGTCCATGTTCCTCGAGCCTCCCTGCGAGTTCTCGAACGTCTCCTCCCCGAGAACCTCCTCCTTCGATGAATTCTCGTTCCTATTCAACGCCTTCGTATTGTCTAATTGCGCGTAACGAACGTTCGTCATGCCGACGGTGCAGATCTTTTGATTCCCGTTCTCCTGGTCGTGCATCGAACAGAAATTGTTCCCGGAGTCAACCAAACCGAAATTCCCCTGTCCGTTGAAACTGGCGGACGTCCTCCGAGCAGATCCATTGTCACCCTCTAAATCTCTGTCGACCGCGTCGAAGGTCATGTCTCCGGACTCCTGAGGAAGGATGGGACTCTCGGTCAAGTCACTGGCGCCGATGCAAGACGTGTCCGTGTCCACGGTTGAGCCCATCGTGAGATCCAAAGAGGTTCTAGAGACGTTCTCCGACATCGACCTCAGCCGAGGCGCGTCCGTCGCTATGGCAGCGTTCACGGTGCCGTCCAGAGGATCCTTGGGACTGCTCGAATCGCTCGTAGGCGTCGCGAGCGACCCGGTTCTCTCGACTATCACCCATTCGCTGGAATCGTTCGTGTTGGACGCCATCTGTTGCGTTTCCGTGTTGCTGTCGCAAATCACAAAACCGGAGTCCGGTAAATCCTCGATGGTCTGCTCGTAGGACATCGGGGAATCGAGATCGGTAGCACTCGACAACGGCATCCCTTGCAATTCGTTTCTGTGCGCGTTAGAACTTCCAGCCAGGTCGTCGCCGTTCTGGCAGCTGATCGATTTGTTCGACGAATTGCTCGTTCGCGCGCCCAACGTGTCTCGGTTGTCGCTGCGAGACGATTTGCTTTCGTCGGTCGGATACGAGGAACTCGATCTATTTCCTGCGTCCTTGCAGACGGACGTTGACTTGTTTGATTCTACGTTGCTAGGGTGGGACATTAGCCTATCGCAAGGTGTCATCTCCTGGTCTAAATCCGATACTGCTAGGTTCGACTCCTTCGTGATCTTCTGAGCCTTGGAAGACTCTTTGCCGTCGTACGCGTCGACGCGTTTCTCGTACGTCATTATCCTCTCGCAGGACTTCGCGTTGCTCTGCCCCTCTAAGTTTACGGATAACCTATGACTAGGGTCGGATGATTTATCGGAAGACACGCTAGTTCTGTTCAGCTTGTTCGCGTTGCTCTGATCGTCGTCGATCTCTAACGGTAAGGTGAAGCTTCGGAAACTTATCCTAGGACTGTTGGCTGGGATGGGTGACGCGGAGTGCGGTGTGCCGTGTAGCGTAGCCGGTGTCAGCGGCGTTGATGCTTCGGACAACAGCGGAAGATACCCTGGCGTGGGCAACGGGGATGGGGTGTCCATACTGTGCACGTCTGCGGATACCATCACCTGCAAACACATAGTAATATAAATATTTATAGGTCGACTCTGTTGAACCCTATGACTCTGGTATAGGCTTCAAACTCACAGGAGTCCGAGGGTTGACTCAATGCTAACAAAGTTATCGTATCACATAGAATGTCTAAATACTAATTCGGGCCACTGTACGTCAGCGACCCAATAATGACTACTCGACGGAGAACATAGTCTCCGAAAGCAAACAGCTAATATAATCTCCGTCCGAAGATAGTACCTGATCGGGACTTTGGCTATCGATGAAGCGCAACTCGACGTCGCATTGCAGTCTTTCCTCCAATCTCGATCTCTTCCTCTTCGAACCACCGGTATTAGCAGTGTTCTGCGCCCCTTCCATTCTCTGTCTTCTCGGCGACGCCTCGACGGACGCGACACCTCCGCTTTCTTCCTCGGAGAACATCCTCATCTCCCTTTCTTCGAGATCGAAATTAAGCTGTATCTCCGAGAGGTCCAGGGGCGAGGTGGGATTTGGCGCATCGGCCAGATGATCGAAGTACGAGTCGTGCGAGACGGAACGACTGTGTCCGCAGGGCCTGGCCGGCGGCGGGCCCAGAAGAGGTCCCAGGCTATCCTCACCGTCCAGACTGTCCGCGCTCTTCACCGGTCTCAACCGTCGCAAGGAGTTTAAGGAACTTGGCACCGTTTCTGTTTGAGGTGGCGTGCCAACTTGCCTCGGTTTCCCCCTGGCACCCGGACCACCCCTACCAAACAAAGCCCTCCAGTTCAACGAGGGCGAACGCTTAGAGCCGTTTCTCTTCCGCGGCAGCTCTATCACCGTGTGGTACTGCAACGACATTCCAGCTGGCCCGGCGCCCACCTCTATGTAATCCGGCTCGCCTCTCAGGCTACGGTTTCGAGCCTCCTCCAGGCTCAACAATCTCGCCGGTGTCGTAATTGCCAACGATTTCGGCCGGCCGACCGGACCGTCGCCGAAGATTAATTCCGCGTAACAAACTAAGAACTCCGTGACGACCGCCTGCACGCCGACTCCCTGCAACGCCGCCACGCCGCCCACTTCCAGCTCCTTGCACCTCAACAGATTCGGAGCCCACACGATCGCGATGTTCCGAGGCGTCATGCCGGTCTCCGTGCCGCGGGCTGCGACTCGCACTAGATGCCGCATCAGATACTCTAATGTTCTGGGAAAAGAGATACCAATTTCAACATTCTGCACGCTTCGCACACAGGCCAGAGTTGAACAAAAATGATTTCTCGCCCTGTATATTCTATATTCGTATAGAAAATGAAGTACCTGTAATGAGGTGGTGGTAATTTCCTAACGGTGTCCCTCATCCGCCTTAACCTTTCCGCATCGGTGTTAGCCTGAACCGCGCTAACGAAAGTAGAATAAAGCTGGTATGTACAGAGTGGATTCGGTAGCTCTCTGAAGTACATTTTCAATAAGGACGCCACCGAGTGGATGTCTTGTAAAATACTTTCATCGGAATGCAATGCAGGGACACGATCCTCGTCGAACGCGTTTCGTAATCTCTGAATGTTCGATGTCACGCCGCTTAGACGGTATATGCCATCAACCAGGCCATGCTTCTCGATGAACTCGGTGCAACATGTTAGAACGGTGGGCACTGCAATCGCAAACATTATTCGTAAACTAAAACTTGTCTGCATTAATTACTATTTGAAAAAAGAATACCAGAACATTGTTAGCAAGGGAAATGGTATCCACGTACCATCATGACCCGAATTTAGCAGATGTTCCCCTAAGTCACAACCAAATACGCGCTCCTTCAAGATTCCCGATTGTTTCAACCGCCTCCTAGAGGGTCTATTTAGAATAAACGATCTAAAGAAGGCGATCAGCTTCCCGTGCTTCCTGAAGACCGGCTTCACGGGCAGCTTCGACCTGACTGTCGTCGACACTGTCAGATGTCTCGGAACTTTGTCTCCTATCACTGCCACACATTCAGCCGGGAAAAATCCGACTGCGAATCCGTGCTTCCCTCGCCACCACGTGCTTTCCCCTGGAGGAGGCATATCTATTACGGATATCATGTCTCCGACCTGAAAATCAGAAAAATCCTACGTCAGACACAATTCTACTTCGATGCAATTTATTATAGAATCTTGCTCGTCTACGAATAGACTGCGGATTTGATGCATTTAAATATAACAAAAATGAGTAGGTGTAATTTAAAACGGCACAAACATTAGAACAAATTTTTAAAAACTTGTGTACTATATTCTACCTATTTAAGCCAACTTAAAGTCAGCTGATACAGTGAGTGTAGAAAGTATTCGTACACCCTTTAATGCAGTATAACTTTTTTATGATTGTACCAAACGACGTGATTTTTTATAATTAATTTACAAAGTTACATGCAAAAATAAAAAAGTCATCTTTTAATACTTTTTACACTCACTGTATATCAATTTGCAAAAAGAAGAGCTCTTTCAGTTGAGACCGCATGGTTCGTTAATGATCTCGAGTATCGGAACCTTATATTGTGACCATGATTGATCGATTACCCATCACTGGTTGGACTCCCGGGAATTATTGACTGATTTCTTTTAGTCGAACCGATTTATATGGCAGAGGTAGAAACGCCGGGCGCGATTGAGATACGCAGAAAGCTTATTATTTACAAGCCTAGTTTTGTCGAAGGGAAACACCTGAAGCACATCCAATGGTCGTAACAGTTATTCATACCGCTTCTGTTGCCCACGCGTTAATGTTCCGAGTGAAATACAGGCTACGGTAAAAGAAAAATACGAATATAGTGGGATAGAATGTGATTGCTAACTAAGCGCGAAAAGAGACCATTAGGTGAGTACCACTGTAATTACACTGTGGACGTTTATGCGCTTCGGATCTGTCGAAATATGCAAATAACACATGTGAAGTGTGAATATCCGACGTGTGAGCGCACGCGGGAATGTTGGCAATATATGCAAATAAAACAGCGGATGTATAAGAAGTGTATTGAAAATTCTATCTGGTTATTAAGATCTTGAGGACATGTTTATCGATGAAAGATCGTTTAGGAACGGAAAATTTTGAGTTCGCGACCTCCACATTTTCTCAAACATAGTAATTTACAGGGATGAGCAAAACCGATCACACACACTTTAAATCAGAATAACTTCTTTATGAATGCACCAAACGACTTCAATTTCTCTGTAAGTCTAGAAGAATTAGTTTAGTAAATGACGTCTAAAGAATATGTTGAAAAAATCCATTTATTCCAAAAATCCATCGTTATTGGCCCAGCTAAAAATGATGTCGTTTGGTCCATTCCTAAAAAAGTTATTCCGATTTAAAGTGTGTGTGACCAATTTTGCTCCTAACTGTATATATATTTTTTGAGCACGAGTATTTTATATCAAATTAATCGCAAAATTCAGAGCTTTCCAATGATATACAGTTCAAAAGAAATGGTCACTGAATTAGGTTGTAATGATACAATAAAAGAATTACGAAACAGAAGGTCGTGAATTTAGTTGCCAACCGAATATAATGTGCTTTATTGTAACACTATTTTAATGGTACGAACACTTCGCCAGCTTTAGTTGTACTGGAATAGTATTCGTATTATAGCATTATCACGTGGCTACAGATTAATCTGCGTTGCAACCGCATTTGTTGTCATTTCCTGGAGCATTAATCGGTAACAAGTATGCGAACGCTCAGTAACCGATATACATAGTATGTTACCAAGTGAATAATATAATCGTGTAATAGTATAATAGTTCATAAAGTATATAATAATATCACACTGTACATTTTCTCTAAATTGGTTCTGTACGTGTTCTGCAAAACGTGCATGCAAGAGATATAAGATAAATAAAATATGCAAAGGATAATGAATTTACTCATTAGTAGAATAGTCGAATTAATAAAACAAAATGATCTAATTCGTCACAATTCAATCTTTACACACTTTACCTACCGTTGGTTCATGATTGAAATTGCTATTGCCGATGAAGGATCTATTAACCCTTCGAGGACGAATGTCGTCATACTGCCGACATCAGGTCCATCTATTTAATGTTTAAAGTTGCAAACAAATAATTCAATTATTGCAGTAACAAAAGATCGGTATACATTTATATCCTGTTCCCAGAACTACAGACTCCTATATAGAAATTAGCTCCCCGATGAATATATTCCGAATATTTAAAAAAATCCTCGCCCTCAAAGGGTTAAAAGATCCTTACGACGAATCATAGACTTTCGAGAATGATGAAATAATCGCCGGTAAATAATGTGATAACACTTTACCTATTGGAAGTCTATTAGTAGGCTTTTTAATGACTGCACTGTGTTTGAAAATGTTTCGAGTAACACACGAGTCCATTGAGGAATTTCAAGATAATTTAACCCTTTGCACTGGGTTGTCCTAATCAATTACCAAACATTTAGGTATTGTACGAGGTAGTACACCAATTTCATATCCACAAAATTTCAAAAATCATAGGGAATGGAAATGTGTAATTTTCCAGTGAAAATAGCTCCGAGTGCAAAGGGTTACAAACAATTGAAACAGTACAAATTCAATTCATAGTCGATTGTAAAAATTTATTGACTTGAGCAGACTGCTGTTTTTACGCACTTATAACAAATATTTTATATGTGCGTTCTGTTGTTTCAACTGATTAAAATCATTAAGAGAGGAAACACATTCTTATTTTATTTTATTTTGCGTAAAAATCCGCAGTCTGGTTACGAATGAAATCGCTGTCACTTTTGAACAATTTCGCCTCGAGAAATTCTCGACTGCTGATCTTTGATTTTCGAAAGACTACATATTAGAGAATCGCTCGTATGTAAAGTGTTAATTTGTTATCTATCCTTGCAGATACAGATGGTTTTAACCAAAAGGCAGCGAACTTATTTGTACACCAAAGAGAATGGTAAGATCGTGAATTTGGGCAATGTCTCTGTAGAAAGTCTCTTTTCTCACCTGGAAAGATATCTCATCCGGTGCCTGAGCCACGTATGGCCTAACTGCATAAGCTGCGGCCACCGCGGGCGTGTTAATAGGGCATGAATCTGACTCTGGGACGAGGATTCTTCTTCCTCTATTATCTAGTTGCAACCAATTCAATACGGGGCCGCAATTTAGGCCTTCATGATTCAGCTGGGAGAACCGATTCAGGTAATCCTTCAGTATATCACAGGTGTTTTTCGACCGAGTGTCTGGAAGCTTGGTCAAGGAGGAGAATTTCCTGTCGAATATACAACGGTGCAGCTGCTTGTCAAACATAACAAAATTATCGTAGGATCGTTGCAGGGTCCAGCATGCGTCCCCGGATGTAACTCTGACCGCGTAGCTGTCGGATTCATTGGTGCCTTCGCTAAGTGAAACCTGCAATTAAACAATTCCCATTGTTTATTTCTCGTCCGATCAACTCCGATCCTTAAGAAGTTCATGCTTATCATTTTATCGAACTACGGATTTTATGCAAGTGTATAAAACTGATCGAGTAGAATGTAAAACAGCAGAAAGGAAAACAAATTGGGTCTAGCAGACTAAGATTGGTCCAGCGGCCCCACCCACAATTTTTATTGATATTCTGTGGAAAACAATGGTTTTAGGTTGATATGATACCCTTAACTGTATAATTTTTTTCTCGGTTGTTAATTAAGATAATCAGATAATAGATAATCAGCAGTGGGTATTGCAAGCAACCCTTCAAGTCACCACTTCCAAAAAATTCAAGAACAATGTTCTGGTTGGTGGAACATAGTTAAATATTGAAAAACAAATTCTTACGACTCTAATTAATAATTCTTATCAGGATATTAAGTCCCTTCTTGATCAATTATTTCTTTTTAAACTTGTCTGGATCCGATACACTGAATGTAGAAAGCATAGAACTTTGGAGGTTCTAGCGGTGAAACGGGTCGCGTAAACCGTTCGAGCTGTTTAGGAAGTAGATTGAAAGACTTAACGACGACACGGAATAATGATGTGTAACTGACCTCCAAGGAACTGAGCTCGACGTGCTCGTAATGAAAGTGAGCACACTCGTCCAATTTCGGGAACCGTGCAATGCTGCCCATGTTGCTGCCCGAGCTGACTGGCGTGCTGAAGTCGTCTGTCCGATTACATCCTAATCCCTGTATCAAACGGAAATATTGATCTTCATCAGTTCACGTTATCCCATCAAACATTGAATCTGGTAATCAAACCGATTATTACAGAAATAATCCCTGGAATCGGTTTCACGAAAGCGCACATTCAAAGATACTCGTTTCCCTTACTAAAGTCGTAAAGGAAGATTACTACTGCATCCTCGCGCTGATTCCAAAATTAACGGGGCACTTGTTATTTCGATATTAATCTTAACATGAATAAGCAGAAGCAGAACAGAAATATCAGCAGTGATGAATTTGAACGCAATTTCATGGATTTATATCGCAATCGACTGAATTGAACTAGGAGATAAGATGCATTAGATCGACGCATTTCAAATCCAGACTATTTCTTCGATTTTTCGTTCAGCACAAAAGCATGCCTGCCTACAGGATAAACACGCGAGTTTATTCCAACTTTATCGCGCCCTGGTTTTTAATAAAACGGTCCATCCGAGGCCTGTGAACGTGTTTACGACTCGCATAAAGAAAGTAGCTCGGAATAAAATTCCATCAAAACGTTTTCCGTGCCATTACGCGTTGATTTATCGCCGGACGAAATGTTTACACATACGAGATCGAGCCCCGTATTTTTAAACCACTCTTTTTACACGGGATATCTCGCAGTACACAAGATTGATTTCGTTTCTAAAATATCTACGAAACCTTCTAGTTTGTTCGTGGATAAAAGAATTCTAAATCATCGACTCGTCGAGATTCGTCAAATTATTGTCCTTCGCGTTCGTTTAAGTAGTTATTATTCAAAGTTAAAGATCGTCTGCATTGACTGCAACACGTAGGAACCAAAAGCGAAAAAATTTTTTTTAGTTACGCATTTTTTCAGTGCGTTTTCTCGAGGTCGGTTTAATTTTTTTAATAAAATTTTTTTACTTCACACTTTTTAGTATAACGAGCAGAATTTGTAGAACACCATAGAATGGTTTTTCGGTCTTATTGGTTATTTGCAATAAAAACCGCAAAAAATGAAAAAATGCATTTGTTTTCAAGGGACCAATCGGGAGACATACCCTACGAGATCGAATTGAGTAACCTCCTCCTTTTTCGAAGTCAGTTAAAAGGAGGAATTTATTTCTCTGTTTCCAATAATTGTAATATTGGAATGAAAAACAGTATCAGATTCGTTGTATAGTTTCCCTTTCCCAAGTTTATTTTATCCGAGCTCTGATGGTTGCTCGGTCGGTATCGACAATATTGCCTCGATATAAAATTCGTCCGAAAGCAAGCAATGAAACTGAATCTACCCGTGTGCTTGTTTCCAAGTGTCGAAACAAAATTCACTAACAGCGAGAAATGGGAGTGGACTCTGAAAATTTGAACCGTATCAATGACCCGAATTGTCCCGCGGCATCCTCGTTAGCTAAGTCCTCCACACGTGATGATGACGATGATTCATCTGAACCGTCTTCGTTCAATTGCCTTCGCAGACTGCAACCATTTTCTCTCAGCTTCGGACGCGACGCAGCGAAACTCGTTTAAAGAGTTCCTTACTTACATAATAAGATCATTCGAATCGCGCTCGGTTTCGCGGTTCTCGTTTCTCTTTAACGCTACTATCCCTGGCAATAATTATTCGATCGAACGGATGTCTACCATTGTAATAGTTAGATTGCGGGTTTTAGGCATTTGTGACAAAACTGCGCAGCTGTAATTTGAAATGCAAGCAAGATCAAAAGAAGAAACGCTGCGTCTAAGGGCTCAAACCCCAGCTTTCAATGTTCAGTCGCTACGGAGACGACCGATTACAAACAAACGGACATTTACATTTTTATTTATATAGATAGATAAAGATCCACTGTCTATTTATTACTATAACAATTACTCGGCACTTTTCCAAAATATCGAACGATCGGAAAAAGTCGGTTTCTCGCATCGAGTTCATCCTGGTCAAAGAAATGATTGACGTCGGAATTTGGAGCCGCCTGTGCAGAAAATTCGCGGCGAATCCGCAGCACAAATGTCTAGCAGCGCTCGCATAAGTACATAGCGAGCTTACTCATTGACCTTGTCTGCCGAGGCAGCAGCCCGGACATCGTCATCTTCAAGCTGAAAAAGCATACAGAATCGCGCCTTTCAAATTTCTCTCGGCGAATCGCTCCAGCGTGCCTTTCAATCTTTCAGCCCCGAATTGTTTGGCCGACTGATTCGTGGCCTCAAACAGAACTAACGGGTTCACCATTCCGTGAATAATACGGCATTTTTTGCAATTTTCTCGCAACTTGCGCGGCGCGGCCGCAACCGGGTCAGTCGAGTGTCTCTTTCCCTCTTTCTCTCTTTCTCTCTCCGAGTCGCGATTATTTAGTCACCCGTTAGTTTTATTTCACGTTTCCTGCGGCCCCGTATCGAATAAATGATACCCATTTATCGTTGCTCGGAAATTAATCGAAGAGCGTTATGCTAACGCTACGAATAATGAACCGGCTAAAAGGACTGGTAACGTGAGCGACTAAACCAGTTGCTAAATGAGTTTGTAATTCCCCAAGCAAACGAACGCGAGTTTCTAACCTGCACGCAGGTTCTCTCTGCAGGTTTATAGAATAAACGATCTGTAAATTGTCGATTGAAGTAGCCATTCTGCTAATACTTAATCAACTGTCTCTGCCATCCTCGATCGAATGAAACCAATAACCCAGCGCTAGCTGCCGCCGCTGAGCTGATTGTTTTAATTGATAAAAGCGTAGCAATTCAATATTCTACTACTATAATTTCTATTTTTATCGATTTTTCATCATTAGACTGCGGCTTTTATGCATTTATGACAAAAATGGATACATATAATTCAAAGCAGCGGACATGTTGAAAACATTTAATGTTATCAATGTACTAGTTTCAGCTTAATAGGATGATTAAAAGAAGAATACAATTTACATATTTACCCGAAAAAAGTCATGAAAATAAATTCGAAAGGCTCAAAAACATAATGCAATTTAACCGATGTCCTACGTATGTCGAAGCATTAGTGATGAAAACTTTAAATGGCAATGCGGCGTTCTTCCTGACAACCACAGAAATACGTCTCGCAATTTTTAACGATTTTGTTAATTTTAGCGTAGTCCATCGAACCCGGAACGTCAGCGAAGAATTCGGAGTCGCCCGGCACGTAAAACGTGCAACAATGAATCCATTAAGAAGATGAACGCGTCACTTGTTGGCGATGAATCAGATATACGGGTTTCGTCGCGTCGCGTCGGGAAAAAAAATCGGAAGTCAAGCCCGGTCTTTCAGCCACGTACAAGGGACTTCCTCTTTAACCGTCGGCAGAAGTGGTGGAGTAGGCTTTCAATTATAAGAGCACTATCAATTATCTCGTTTGTCCAACAAGCTTAAGTCTCACTGCCACGAATGCCCCGACCTATGAATACGTCGGCGAATAAAACACGAAAGCCGCTGGTGCTTTTACTACTTTCCCTCCCGGTCCCGGTCCTGTTCCCTGTCCCCGTGCCGCATGCCGATGATTCGTGAACTCTAAGTGGACACACGAGGAATCATCGCACGGATTTTCTGGATTATCGTCAAGTCAACTAAGAATTGTATGTATAGTGCTGTCGTCGATACACTTAATTTTTCCAAGTCAAGATTGACTTGAGTAAACATATTTTTGAAACGTCAATTCAGTACAATTTTAACCATGAATCGCTTCACACCGAAACAACGCGCCGAAATAGTGACGCTGTACATTGAAAATAGTCGTTCAGTTGGGTTAACTCAACGTTGACATTGACTGGCCACCCAGATCTCCAGATTTGACCCCTCCGGACTTCTTTTTGTGGGGTTATTTGAAAAGCAAAGTGTACGCCAGCGAGCCTCAGACCATTGACGAGCTCAAGGCAAACATTCGTGCCACAATCATCGCTATACCGTCCGAGATGCTCGAAAAAGTGATGGAAAACGCAGCGAAAAGGGCAGATTTTGCTTTGGCCAAGTCTACTGACCAGTCTACCTATCTTTTATAATAACATCACAATATTTATTTAAAGTTGAAACATATGTTTCTTTTTTCAAAACCATGTTCCTCAAAAACTGTGCGTATAGGAGAAAAATTAAGATCAGATTCGGAATCAGCGCGAAAAACTCTCTGTAAGAAGGACCCAACAGTATATTGGGAACAAATTTGGTGTTGAACAGTGTAATTGTTCTAACTTCTAAAAAATGTGCCAATTGTTTGGTCCACTTTAGAAGAAGGTTTTCTCTGTTGAAGAGTGAGCGAATACTCGTCTGAGTCAGCGTGTATCATAAACGGTGCTCTCACTTTTCGCTGGAAACAGAGTCAGAATGGAATCGCTGTCCGCGCGGTGAGTATCGACGGGCGAGCGGGGGCGGGCTCGGAGACGCAACTTGTCTTATTTGGGTCATTGTATTTTTTGGCAAAGCCGTGCCGCGCCGCGCCGCGCCCCGAGGCAAATATCGGGGATTTTATGTATATGTATGTATATAAACGAGCACTGTTCTCTCCCAGCTGGTTCTGGCAATCGCTCGGAAACGATCGTTCCGCGCTGCCTCCTGGTTTACGCTTCTTTAAGCCCGCCTCGCTGCCAATCCGCTATCGAATTTGTCCACAAATTTCTTGTATACGCGGAACTTGCGCAATGAACCGCAGCGCCGCGCCGTTCTGTCCGCGAACATAATCTGCACCCAACCCCCGCCGCCAGTTTAGTGGTGAAAACAAACGAAAACGTTCCTTCTCCTACTCTATACTATATGTATATATAATAGTTTCGAAGAACCATCGATTTGTCCCTACTGCTTCTCGAAAAGCTTCCGGTCTTCTACTCCGGAACTTAAGAAGCGTTTTCCATTTTACCACGCTTATATTAACTTGCCGTGTTGTTGTTCCATGCGTCAGATCTTGTAATCGAATTTTAAACCTGTTCTCATAGTTCAACCTTGCTGAAATTTTGTATACACACTTGCTTTCGATGACAATAAAAGTATTGTAGAAAATAAAATGTATTTAAAAAACTCTTCAAAAACCACGCTGATATTAAAATGCACTAAAAAGGAGAAAATAATTCTTTTTTTTTTCCTGGTTCTCCATAAAATACCGAATCCAGTTAAACGATTAATAATATTTTTCGAATATTGTCGAGGTTGAAATAATTAATAATAATTAAAAAATGTAGCTCAATCGGACAAACAGTTCCTGAGATAAAAAATTCGTAAGTGAGGCCCGTTTTCTCCAAAATGGGCAGAAATTGCAAATTTCGAAGGCCTGTCATTTCTAAAAAAACATTCGCCATCGGCAAAATGATGACTTAACCTCCCCCCCTCTCTGGTTTCACATGGACTACAAAATATTTCATTTAGAACAAAAGCATGGAATCAATATTCTTACGAAATCATTGAATATCTGTAATTTAGAAAACAGGGGGAATGACGATTCAGGATACAAAGGGTAGAGAAACGATATGGTTGTCTCCTATCCTCTATCGCATATAGTGGAAACTTTCATTGCCTGCTTATTAGTGCTAATAAAAAACACGAACTTTCATACGGTACATAACTTTCGTGAAATCCCGAAGCGAAACCGCGAGTACACGTGCAATTGCCATATTCGGGACGAAATCACTGTCTTTTATTTTTTATCGTGCCATCATCAACGTGGCAACCGATTATGGTTGCATAAAAGTAGTGCGCGCGTGACCGCGGCACTATCGCGGCAAAATTGAAAATATCAGCTTAGAAGAAATCGCTCGAGCGAATTTCCCGAGGATGACACGGAAACGCGTGCGGACATTAATGCGTTTCGCGATCGATAAACATCGAGGAATTTACAACACGCGAAAATGTCCGAGCAGCTGCAGTTTCTCCCGTTAGTAGGTCGACGAACTTTTTGGCAGCGTTTGAGCAAACAGTACGAATGCTGCGGGCGCAGTCTACTTCCACGATCTACGTTTATCCCTCTCGATAGTTAACAGATGCAGCCGAGTGCCACTGCGCGAAACAACGGCTTGCAGAATATCGTTTTCACCCTTTCCTCCGATATACATTGATATAGTCGAGTGATTCAATGTTTACTTGTGAATAAACATATTATTGTATGGCATAGCTCAACAGGTTAGTCCTAGCCAGGTTCTAAGCATTTTTAGTCCGTGCATAACATTTTAATACAAAATGTATTAATGCCTTCGGCGCACTGGTTCGATCACTTTTTTTACTTCAAAGCAATTTTGCAATTTTAGTTAACCTTTCGACGTTTCGATCATCTTCAAGAAAATTAATGAGGAAAGTACACAATTATAGGTATTCAATGGTTAATTTACTGATGCTAACAGTCAGTACTATTTATTTTGTTTAATAATTCACAGACGCAGAGAGTCTCTCTCCCATCAGTTTTCTTGAAAATGATCTAAGCAGAGATCGAAACGTCGAAAGGTTAACTTAAATTGCATATAATAAATATGCACATAAATAATAAACAATACTTAATTTTCTTAAAAGTATGTACCACTATCATAATGATTCAAATTGTAAATAGACAATAACATACACAGTACCGGATGTTAGAAGGGTGAACAGTACATAATGCTCTGCTGAATGTTCATCCAATTTATTAAAATTTCTCAGATTTCAACGCGTTCCGCAATCGTTCATGCATGTTGATCTCTGATTATATTAATTACAACAATACTATACAACGGTCGGATGGAAACGAATCCGTGTCGACAGAAAGGAGCACAAAGAGAATACGCTTGCAGGAAATATGAAAACGGTTATTATGCGCAGACAACTTGTTGTCCGGGAGGTGATGATCGATGCATAGTGAAATCTTACGAGGTCGAACCACCGATTCTTCTCGACACGGGAATGGCCGAGTACGAATTAGTTTGAAAATGGCACAGGAACAATCGTCCTCCGCGAGTTCAACTGCTAGAAGCCATGCGAACCTAGGCGAAAAATTGATCGGGCGATAATGTACCGGGGAACTCCGGGAAGTTCTCAACGATAGGGAAAAAGTTTCGAAGGGAAAAGTTCACAAGACAGAAAATTAATAGAAACTTTATTCTACCGTTATGAAATGCAAGTATGCCGCTGTTATGCAGAGAGTGTATCGAAAGTTCTGACGCGAGCGGAAAGTCGACGAATATCCTCGTGCAAAATTCAATTTCGCCAAAAGCGGAGAACATTTTATTCGCCGGAAAAATAAAAATCACATTGTTTCTTTGTTTCAATAGAGTAGCTCGAATAGGAGGAATTACAAGTTTAATGTGAAGCATTATCAGAATCAAATAAAATTATCAGCGATCTAAGCTGATTCATCAATTGCGTAAAATTAAACTTAAAATACTGTAAACTACGAATTTAATTTGATTTAATATAAACTAGTATAATATATAAGTTGAGATCACAGAAATGCTCGTAAAATAAAAAGAAAGCATTATCATTTAACCGTTTGAACTCGAGTGGCGACTTAGAGGCGCCTTATTAAATTTGTATTCAGTAAATTACTAAACGTATTGAATATTTTGGGAAACTGCTGAAAGAATTAAGAAAATCATATAAACTGAAAATATTTCAAGGCGGAAGAAAAATCCGAGAAGAAACCGAGTTCCGTTCGAGCACACCACAACTTCCGATAGCACATAAAGGAACGTAAACACTAGAAACTCTGTTATCGAATATCGTTAGAAAAGCAAATTTGAAATGAACTAATTACGTGATACGCTATTCGTAAAATGCAAATATTACCGAGATCTACTCATGATTTGTCAGAAAGTCGGCAACACGTTGCACTAATTGTAAGAAACCAAGTGTACCGAACAGAAGAAAAGAACAAACTCGCTGGAACGTTTGAAAACGGCAGGAGATGCATGCGAGAATGCGTGAAAGGAGTGGGCACGCCGTGATATTAAATATTTGATGATCGAGGAGCGAGGAAAGCGCCGGAGGGACGGAAGAAAACAAGGACACGTCGCGCAGGACGAGTCCATTAAGCGCGACCTGGTCGCGGGCATGTAGGTCGCTGGAGTAAAGTCGAAATAGGGATAGAAAAACCAACGGGAAAAGTGGGATAAACAAATGATCCTAATATCCAATCGGTACGAAGCAAGACAGAGAAAACTATAGAGAGATAAAGAAAGAGGAGGGAGAGCGGATGAACTGATCGAGAATATACAACAAGGCAGAGAGAGAGAGAGAGAGAGAAGATGAAAAACAGGGAGGATGCATGTGTTCAGCGGAAAAAACAGTCGCAGAGTCAGTCGCAAAACGCAAAACGGGAATAAACGATAGAGAATTTGGAACACTACCTGAACGCCTCCCAAGAAAATTTCGATAAAACGATACGAGATCCTTAAACACATGAGAGATCCTGGTATGTATCTCGGGTTAGGCTGTTAGCCGAAGGTCTGGGTGATCACGGTGTCTCGGGTGGCGGCTGTGGCTTCGTTTCCCATGGCACGCGCGAACGAGCTCTATTAAGAACAGAGGTTCTCCGGTGTTGCAGTACGGATATCTCACGCGAGAAAGGGAGAGGATAGTGTGCGAAGAGAGTGGGCCCCGGTCGAGGGTGAAGCAGCGTCGGGAAGAACTACCTCGAGACGGCTAGAACAGCTGGCGCAGCGGCTGACAACGCGACGCATGGCGTCGCGAGAGCCAGGAACGTGAACGACGACAACGGAGGGCGACCAAGGACCCAGACCAAGACGACGACGACGACGAAGACGAGGACGAGGACGACGAGACCGTCGCGTCGAGGCACGAGATCGACCACGGATAACCAAGGACTCTCGCGCGATCTCCCACCGATGACGTCCTCCGAGAATGAACGTCGCTGGATTGCGAGGAGGGTGCTGCACCGCGACGCGAGCCAGCCGCCTCTGCTCGATGCTACCCGCTCGCTCTCGCTCGCGTATACGGATCCACGCGATCGCGTCTGCTCCACGGAAAACTGGGTCACCAAGTCACTAGCCAGCCTCCGATTCGCTACGCGCAGATATACCCTAGGATCCTTCCGCGACCCTGCTACCCGCCCGAATTCGAGCTGCGCCAGCCTATAACCACGGTAGCCCCCCGCTACAAGGGCCAGCTCGATGTACTGCCTCCGAAAAATCGATTTTTACCACGTTTTTCTTAACCCGTCGCGCTACAATCTCCGTTACGTTCGCATCGATCACAACTTCTTTGTCGTTTGTCATTTTCTTCGTTCTACGTTCTACATTCTCTATCTTAATTCACGTTGTCTACATTCAGAGTTGGGCAAAAATTTAATCAACGATTAACTTCATCAATCGATTGAATCAATCGTCGATTTTTCGATGATTTCTTTTCTTAAAATCGTACACATTAATCAATTAATCATGATTCAAATTTTCATCGACTAATGCCCAAATCCGTCTACATTCGTGTTGATGCTGAAATGTTAACATCACAGGCGCAGAACTTGATTTTGATGCAGAAGAAAAGGAGAACATCGGAGCTGGCAACGATCGTGGAAGGTTAGATTGCATGCCTGTGATACCGAATTAGATTCTTCTGGTATTTGTAAATAAATGCAAATATACTTGATCTTTTTCCGAAATTGCTGTCTTAGTTGAACATATACTATTCTACACACAGAGAGAGTGATACACTTAATCTTTTAAGAAGATCTTTCGAAGACTCTGCTGCCGAAAGCAACTTTGCTAGCGAGGGTGTTAAATAAGTTAATAATCGAGGACTGGAAAAAAGCGAATTTGCTCCGTCGATACGAAAGGAGGCAAGTGGAATATGGGCGTCCATTGTGTCGCTGATGTGAGAAGGCAACTAGGCAACTGTCTTCCGCCTTTCGAGGCGGCACGGCGCGGCAGTACAATAACGCCTGATGGAAATAGTTTCTAGTAAAAACTGGGTCATTCAGGTAACACATCCAATCAAACAATAATAATGGCAACCTTGAGGGTGGAAACTAGGGCGAAGCCAGCGGCAAACTGAGATTCGGGATACGAAAATCGGGACTCCCCGATACGATATCGCGAAAAACTGAAACGGGAACCACCCAATTGTACGAGAATCCTTTCAAGCTTTACTCGCTGGCCGTATATGTATTTTTTGACCTTCGTCACCGACGTCGTACCAAACTGTTTCACCCTTTGTGTCCCGAAACTGTGTGTGTGTCGTTCTTGTCCCTTTACTCTGTCATCTTTATTCTAGATACTTCGAAACTGCACTACTGCAGCGCTGCAATGCTTTTAACAAATTACAAATAGGAATTTCCATACACTAAACACACATGAACGAACGAGTTCAACACCTTTGTATAACCGGCGGAATACGTTTAAAGCGACGAGACAATAGGTAATGGCAGCGCGGATAAGAAATCTTAAGGTTACCGAATCGTTTTAACCCGCTGATCCTTAGATTCTCTAATCTCGTTACGTATAGCGGAGCTACTCTATTATTTATGAGGGAATCGGTGCAGTGAGGTTCACCTATGACACAACTCCGCGGAATCATGAATTTCCATCGTCTTCGGTGAATAAGTCTTCGGCAAACAACGTACCATTATTCTCGAGGAACGCTCGAGCAATTCGAACACTTAAGTCAGCGAAGCTAACTGGATGTTATAAAATAAGGGAGTACAAAAAGATAATTTGATTAGCATGAAACGTCCTTGGAACTTCATGAAATAATTTCACAAAAATAGAACAATTGACCATTCTTATGCGTGTGTACCATATCTATCGGGTTGGCAAGGAAGTAATTTCAGTATTTTAAGGCGAAATAAAACCGAATTTATTTATTCAAGCGATGAACTTTAATCAATAAAATATTTTCTTATTTATACTCTTTTTGTGGCAAAAGATCATCGAACGAGTTCATTGCTTGAATAAAAACATTGGGCTCTATTTCACAATAGACGTAGTGTTAATGACGTTTAAGAGAAACGTAGAGACGTAGAAAATATCTATGCAAACCCGCAATACGGAGAACAGTCGTCCGATTTCTTTAGAGAAATTTTCAAGCCTTCCAAAATGACTCTTCAGACCAGAAGACCTCCTTAATGCTCTGTATTACTATGTATTGACTTCGCCAGCGTTCGCGTGATTCATGCAACACGGACAAAGTTGCGTTCGCTGTTCTTGTGTCCGGTTTTCGTGAGTCACCCTGTATACAGCCCCATAACGGAGACGCAGGGCGAATGGCGGGATTCAATCCGCGAAAGACACGTAGAAACGCAGCCCAACCGCGCCCATCCTCGTTAGAATGACGCCTCGGAAAAACTATATGACGATGCTTCTCGCTTCCGCCCTTTTTTTCGTCGCTGCACTCTCGAATCAATAATCCTGAACAAGGACCAGCCTTCCTTTGACCGTAGGAATTCAAAGGCCGCCCCCTTTTGTCTGCATTCCGTTTCGTGAAAGACTCGACTTGCTTTTTCAGTCCTTCGCGTTTATTGCGTCAGCAGCGGTGCAAATAAATGCGTTTTAATTGTGCTCGGTGTACGGGCATTTACAAAAATTCTACTATATCTCGTGGAAAGATTATCTTTTGCCGACCCCCGTTCGCCCTTCGCGACGATTTCATACGCTTTCGTTTTGCGTTGTCAGAACAGAAATATTTACAGTTAATTATTTCAGTATTTGTATAAAGTATTTTTACCAGAGACCAAAAATAACAGCTATTTGACAATTTTCTACAACTAATTTATAAAAATCATTAATAAAAATTTGATTATTATTGAAATTTAAGATAAATTAAGGTGGCCTTAAATCTTTCCAATACCTCCACTGTTTTAAATTGTACGTGCCCATTTTTGCCATAAATGCATAAAATACGCAGTCTACTTGTATCCAATACTTGTTATTCCATGACTTTTTTTCTTTTCGGTTATAACAGTTATGGTCCCTGATTTTTACCATTAATATAAACAGTTTTTATTTTGCATGAAGATCCGCTGTCTGCTCGTGTATGACCGACCAGTCAAAGTGTTGAATAAAGCCTATCTAATTACTAGAAACACATCTATTTTCGATCGTGTGTCTAGATTCCCGTTACCCGGCAAGCGCACGTGTCATCGGCAACTAATCCTGCCGTATCCGATGTTTTAGCACGTGGTCATAAATTGTTGGCGTGCATTCAAAAATAAAAATGTCAATTAAATGTTCGCGGATGTTTTTCTGTCGGCATTCCCGAAGACTTTCCCGTTTCTTCGTGACGGTAGCCCGACCGTTCAAGAAATGTTCTATTTCTGGTTGCGGGCATAAAATTTCGCATGCCATTATTTACGTCTGCTCTTTTCTTCCGATCGGCGCGGCGCGCCGGACCGGACCGCACCGAGCCGATTGGAATATCCTGTCGAGCGTGAAAACCCATCCCACAATATTTTACCAACGCCAGTATGCTAACAACCGACGGAATAAACGCTCGGAGCAGCGCATCCGCGATTAGAACCAGCTCCGGCCGCCCATGGATCTGCTTCGATGGAAAACGATCGTCAATCATTCTATTAATCAATCCGGCGTTGGCTAGTGGTACCAACGAGAAAGCGGTGACTTTCATTTTATTAATCATTCGAGCGGATCGATTGACACGTTTGCTCGATTTTATGGTTGAAATTATGCATTTAAGAAAGGGAAAGAAACGAAACCGCGGCGCTCGAATTGGTTCGCTGAAAACTGAACGACCAAACGACTCCTGGAAACGGGTCAAATTGATCAGATTATTCGCAGTAAGAACTCCGAAAGGCAGAGACAATGGAAAGCTCGCTTTTTATCAAAACTTCGGGGCCGAAGTATCACTTCTGTACCGATGATACTCTTTGATCTCTTGCCACTAACGAGGGAAGGACCCCAAGTGTCCAACTTCGATTTTGACAATTTTTTTATGAAACGATGGTATATGGATCCCTAATTATATGTATGCAAAATATTATGTGTAGTTACTCAATAATTTTAAAGATATAAACAATTAAAGTTTCATACTTTGTTGAGATTAGCCGTGTGAGCAGGTTGCGTTAGAGTTCAATTGTTTATATCTTTAAAACTATTGAGTAACTATACCTAATATTTTGCATACATAATTAGGGATCCATGTACCATCATCTTCCAAAAAATTATCAAAATCGAAGTCCGACTCTTGGGGTCCTTCCCTTGTAAGTCGACGTGGAAAATAAAATAAAACTTTGTTATTTCGAATAATTCTTTTCGCGAGAAGTGGTTTCTTGAGTTGTAAAAAAATGTGCAGTAAAGATTTTAAAATAAAAAGTACAATGGTTTCTTGAATTTCCTGAGAAGTTTGACTTGATTGCGTTTTACAGTAGAATTAAGATTCAGTATTCTTCTGCCAACCACAGAGTAGTCACTCGGTGGTTAACCATCAAGAGACTATCGATTGACCAATCTCCAGACATCTAGTAATCGTCAACTGACCATTGATTGACCGTCAAGTGACCATAGCGGGACCACAGACTGACCATTTCACGACCATGACTGACTAGTGGATCTACTATATTAGTCCTCCTTACACGAGTATGGATTAATAACCAATGTTAATAACTAGACTCCGGATCTTTATGCAAAATGAAACCTTTTTTATATGAAATAAAAATTTCTTTCGTTACTTAAACTGAAGTTACAACAGAAACTAAATTATTTCATACAAGTTTCCAGCTCAGAGATGCCAAGCTTTCCTCGAGACAACCTTATCTAAAACCATTAAAATCCATCTGTAGACGATTAGTTGCGAAAGTGACACCACTTCATCTCGACGAATCTCTCGTTTTGCAATTGTCGCGTCGTATCGGAGACTCTTCATTAAGAAATGTAATGGAGGCGGGCCATTAAGGAAGATGGCGGGAGAATCGCAACGAAAGCAATTTAACATCGATTGGTATGCAGGTGCACACAATAGGTATGCCGTTTCCGTTTAACATATTTTGCACAAAGTTTCAACACGAACGCGATGCTAAATAGATCTTTTGTTTCTTGTACTGGTAAAATTCCTGACAGAAATGCAATATTAAAAGGTATAATACGACAGCAAAAAAGCGATTAAGGAGCATCCTGTTTATTTGAATCGTCGCCAATGCGATTGGACCGCTTCTTAAACTTTAAACGATCGGTTCAATCTTCCTTCATCCTCATCCGCATTACCGGATCGCAGTAACTGGTAATAAAGCTCGTGTTTATTAACGCGTCGAGTGCCATAGCAACGCCCATAAATGTCGCACAAGATCAAAACAACTCGATACATAATACTAGAATAGAAAAAACCATGTTAATCGTAACAATAATTTTTATAACATTCTCACACCTCGTACCCTTTCACTTGACTTAATAGATTGTAGTAAATATGACCGAAAAGTGGCGTTCCAAGTGTTAATGACCGAATAGCAATTATACAGAAACACTTTTCTCAAATTATACCGAAATGCTCGCGAAGCTTGAAAGGGAAACGTAAGTTAATGAGCGCATAAAAAAACCCGCAATAAATCTTTCGAGAAGAAGAAGAAGAAGAAGAAAGCAAAGTTTGCACGGCAAATTAATGAATTTTCCATTTGCATTCGATGGAACGGGCCCGGAGCCCGTATCTTAATCGCGAACACGTAAGAAGATTCTAATTAATCGCGCGGTCTGAAAGTGCGTATTTCTCATGGCTCGGATGGAACGCGCTCGTTCATAAGATCGGCGTGGCGCGCGGCGGCCACGTCGTGTTTTCTTTCGCGGATGCTCCTTTTTTCATCCATGTCTACTAGCAACGGCATTGAACGCATATGTCGGCTGGTTCTTGCCCGCTTCGCAGAGCGAACACACGTTCTGGACGCCAGTGAAATTCATGAAACGCTCGTTAACAGCTGCGTATGTTATTTACCCCGACTGCTCTACAAAATTCTTCTTAAATTTATTCACAGGCGAAAATCTCCTAATATGCAATCTCCTTTCTGAATTCGCATCATTTTTGGACCCGCAGTGATCAATGTTACACTGAAGTATGATTATTAGACTGCGGATAGCAAATATAAATATGCACCCATTAACAAACGGCAACAACTGCTACAAAACTTATCGTAACGCAAATTATGGTGTATTAGTTCTGATCACATATTTTTCGTGCATGTTTTCATATTTTTTGTGCATATTGCACATTTCACGTGCACGAACATCCGCAGTCTAAAGATTATAATTTTATTAATCAAATTCTTCTGTTACTCAAAGATGGAACGTTTTCTAGAAAGTGGTTGAATAACGACCCCTTGTTTTCTGCTATTTATGTTATTTTCAATTGTCACGCGAGAACATCCAGTTGACCCATTAATGGGTGATGAACTTATTACAAAACGGTCATTGAGCTGTACCATTCGTTTACGAAGTTCGTGCGGTTGCTTCGAAACTACACGCGACTGTAGCAATTAGGCCTCTCCCATTATTATGCGTATCTGTTTAGAAGAAAGTTATGTACGGATAACGTTACTGTTAAAAATTGGACATTTCATATGCAACAACCTAATAGGCGGCTTCCGTTGAATTGATCAGTGCTCCCCGAGAGGATGTTGGCTATGCGGCTGCATACAAATGCATTCACCTCGGCGTGCAAGTCGGAAGATGAAAGATTGAAGAAATAGTGCCACATTTTGAAGGGAAAATCCATAATACCGCAGTAGAACATAAATTACTTAAAGAATATTCGATAAAAATTAAAAAAAAAAAAATAGTAGGTTCATGCTGACCAGAGGTCAGAAAAATCGCGTCAGCGCTTGATAGAAAAAATGGCAATAGACGCCTCATTTTTGCAAACTTCATTGAACGCTTTCAGAGAAAAACATTTTAGAAAGGTTGCATACACCATGCATTTATGTAAAAATGAAATCGATTTTTCGGTCCTCTGCATCACGCGCAGTTAGGTTCGGTGAGCAGGAATTCGAGCCCGATCACGAAGGTGTAGCAAAAATTAAATTTCCCGATGGTATCGCGATTACTACGGACACCCCGTATATGTACGACGGTAGCGGCGAAGCCTATCGATTTGCTCTCACGCTAGCGAGATGGACGAACGAGACCAGAGCGAAATAGAAGCAACTTCCGCATTCTCCCGTGAATGCGGCTTTAGCTGCCCCTCCGAAAACCACGCGCAAAGACCGCCGGTTCCTTATCGACTTCGAGAAGAAACGAAAACACGGAAAAACAAGCAGCCTTTGTCCCCGCTTTGGCCACGTGTGGACGTTTTTATTCACGAGGCGTGATCAAGAAGAAACCGGACTCTGTCACTTTCCACGCGAAGCTGTAAGACAACGTTGGGTGGCTTTGTTGACAGCTTATCTGCAAAATGTCTCAATATGTGTTGTAAACAATTTAGCAGAGTCGTGTTCGCGATTTCTCAGAAAGATGATCAAGGAAAAATTCCGGTTGGATGTGTGTTGGAATCTAGCAAATTCAATTTCTCCGAGGTAAATTCAATTTTGTTCGTTCTTCCAGATTACAGAAAATGATGATGATGACACGGACCGGCAACATTTATGGAACATTTTCTGGAACGAAATGACGATGCGAGTCAGATACATGAAAATGATTATGCCTCAGCAAAAAGAGAAAGTAAACGGTCCCGGAGAAAGCTAAACGAAGACACAATTTCGAGGATGATTATAAAAGAAAGGGAAAAAAGAAGAAGGATGATGTATGATGCAGTTTCCGACCTACGTCAAGCGAGGGTCACGCAAGTAATTAACAGAAAGGCGGCTGATACGCTCCAGGGACAAAACGAAAACGAAAGGAAGATCAAGGTAAGCGAAGGATACGATCAACCTGTGCTGCTGAGTATGGAGCGACTTTTAATGCACGACAATTGACACCGAATAAACTGCGGTTGGAAACTGGATGCGAAATGAGTGCGGATTCTACGTGTAACTTTCAGGGACCAAAAATAACAGTTATTTTAAAATTTTCTACGAGATGAAATTTAAGATAATGTACACGATATATAAAGAAAAAAATGATTAAAATACATGATTAGATAACAGCTATTAGTGTCCAAGAGAAGTTCACTTCGACATCTCATAACTAGACTGCGGATTTTATGCATTTATTATTACACATATGATCCAGTAGACATAGTGAATATCAGTTTTAATTAAACGCCGTGCGTATACATGGCACGCACCATTGTGCGAAGCACCGTGCTTTAATTAGCAAGTTCTCATTTTTCACAGGGGAAATTATGCTTGAAATGTTCTCGTTTTATACAGTGCTCGGCAAAATCTCGTGAAAACGATGAGTTGAGATTCCGTTTGATATTAAAAGGTACTCGATGTCTTTTCAAAAAGTGTTTTTGAAATTGGTATCGAGAATTCGAATAGGAATCCTTACAATAAGGAACGTTTACACCCATATATGTACACAGGTCCAAGATTCCTCAAATTCGCGTGATCGAATCTGAGCACCCTTTAATGTGGTTTCCTTTGCCAGAAGTATCCCAATTCTGAATTTATCTAATTTGACTTTCACGACACTGCATTGATTTGATTTGGTCTCTCCCCTTTGAAGAAGCTTGACCTAAATCTGTTAGATCTAGGTTGGCTCCTGTAGAGTTCCTCAGACCTGGTTGATCTAATCAAATCCCCTGAACCTCTTGAGATATAATTCGTATCAAGTGGCCCGAAATTGTTACGAATAACCTGTCTTGTCGTTGAACTGCTCAGATTCGCACCCTGACCAGGCCTGCTGCTGGTTTATTCATTCCAAGTAGATTTACTTCGTACTTCCAAATACTAAATGGACCAGATTGATATCTTTAGATTTTGAACTACCCCGATTTGATTAGTTGATTAAAATATTTCAAGCTTATTTTAGCACAATTTGGATCAAATCGCCCCAGATTTCTCAAAATCAATTCCGAACCGTGTCTCCCCTTCTTGGATCGATGCTATTCCCGTCTGCCCAGGCTAGATTGATCTCGCAACCCTTCGTTAATGTAATTCGCGTTTCCCATTTGTACTCCGAATCTAAGTGAATAGGTTGACCTACATAATCAATAATAATTCAAACTCTGACGAGCTATTCATAATTCGTACGAGAACATACTCTTTTTCATGCGAGTCAAATACCGTTTAAATTTCATGCAAAATACGCAGCGTATAATCTCAGTTATCACACATGTAAACAAATTATTAAAACTCTACTTTGCAAGTCTTTTTAAAATCGACGATCAGCTGTCGAGAACTTCTCAATAAATTGTTGAGAGGTGACAAGAATTTCATTCATAATTCAACAAACTTTGAGAACTCATGAAGTGTAACAACTTCTTCTAGAAAATGTTCTTGTAGCTTCAGCATGGACAACTGATTTATTTACTACAAAAGCACGTTATCCACGTTCGACGCTAGCGGCAACGATCAGATAATAGCGTTTGTAATTTTGTCCATACATATCGAGACATTATTGGACTTGTGTGTATAATGGAAGGATTCACTCACTTTTGCAGTCTGTGGCTCGATGTCGGTAAGCCGTTGCGCCCGGGGCCTCTCTTGAGCCGGTCCTGGCATCCTTTGCAGCCTCTCCGTGGACGAGGACGAGGAGGACGAGGATCCAGGCCTTTGGCCTGGTTTGCCACGCGCCAGGATGACGGCAGGATTTTACTTTCCTCTCGATTGAACCATTATTCCTCTTTCGCGTTCTTCTGCGCAAACAATTTGCCATGGTGCTCAGACGTCTTTATCGCCAGTTTTATAACGGCGAAATATTAACTCGCGTACTAGCGTATATGTGTGTGTGCGTGTGTAAGTATGTGTGTACGGGCGCGTCTATCCGTGAATAGCAAACGATCGTAAATATCGTGCGAATCACTTATGTTCTCCGTGAGCGCTGATTAAAGCGCGGACGAACTGCTTTTATACCGTCGATCCCGTCCCTCTTACTGGATTCAACGGATACTATTAAACATCCAAGTTTTAAGTTTCCTACTTAAATCACTGATTAATCGCACCCGTAATATGTGTAATCTTCTTACCGTAAACGTACAAGTATTAATTCGGCTTTCTTTCTATTTGACATTTTAGTTGGCTGCTCTTTACTTTGCCGGACTCAACATGTGTGCCTTTCTCTTGTAAATTATGATTTATTTTGCGTGTAATCCAGTAGATCTGTACCCGGGATGGCTGCAGATCGAAGTTTCGATCCTGTAGGATCAATGGTTCAGGAGTTATGCTTGCTTAAAGTTGAGCAATCTGCAGTGTTTTTGACAGGTAAGGCCGCCGTCATATTGGTTTGTAGTGACGGTCGCGCACCACTTAAATACCGAGTTGGTTGAGATTAGTTGGGAGTGGGAAAAAGGACCGGCGCAAACGGCTCACTACAAACCAATATGGCGGCTCCCTTACTTGTCAAAAACACTGCAGATTGCTCAACTTTAAGCAAGCATAACTCCTGAACCACTGATCCTATAGGATCGAAACTTCATATACATAATAATTTATAGGAGAAAGGCACAAATTTTGAGCCTGGTAAAGTAAAGTACACCCTTTTAGTTGGCTATATGTGCACGGCTTAAGACTTCAGATATTTTATAAAAACGCCTGTTATACATATTCCAGCGAGGTATAATTTCCGATACGAACGGTCCTTTTACAATACTAAATGGTTGAGTAAACAAGCGGTGTTCATCGATTTCCACTGCGACATAAAGCGAAAATAGTGTAACGTCCGAAAAGGCCTCCACAACAAAGACTGTCCGCATATTATAAACCGGGCCAGCTGGCGAATAATTCAATCCCCGAAACGCGAAGTGCTTTTAAAATTGAATTCTAGCTCGGCATTCAGCGACCAACAGAACTTCGCGGCATCCTAATAATACCGGGCAATTTATTTTTGTCGCATTGGGAAGCAGCGACGCGATTGTTCCCTTACATCATATTTATATGTCGCGTAGTATCCGTATGCTTATTCCGGAGAGGGTTATTAGTGAAGAAAGAGAAAGAGAGAAATTCTGAAAATTCTTCAAAATGATCTTGCATTAGGAACAACAGGGAGACTATATACCCGTCCCTCAATTTACGCGAATATATTTGTTTTACGCGGCACATTTATCTCAATTTATGCGGAACTTTTACTTAAATTTACGTGATTTTACTTTTTATAATACAATCGAGAGAGAGAAATACCTCAACAACCCAATATTTTCGATTTCAGTCGACTCAGCACTGTCCAGACGTTTCGAGGTAAAGCAGCCGAATTTAATGAAAGAAAATGTACAAGAGCCAGTGGAAATTAGTTTCGGGAGTATCTGGGTTAAGATTCGAATCCGGATCGCGATTGCCCCACCAATAAATGCAATAATACCCCGATCGAAGGGAGGAATAGAGATTATCGTTGGTCAAGGTACTCAGGACCGGTAAGCGGACAAAGAAAATTGAAAATGCCGACAGTATGTATTAATTTCGACGGATAGCCCGCGGCTCGATCTTATCTATAAAAAATCGAGAACACGATGCGACGCCGCGCCGCTGATGAAAGTTTCACGGACACAAGCAACACGGCTCGCGACTAAAACGCTGCATTTGTCGCGTCCCGAAGGCAGTCAGGTGAATTTGCTGTTTCCAATCTGACGACCTTGTCGCGGCCTACGAGAGCGCAAGCAGCCATAATGATCTCTGTCTCTCTCTCTCTTTTTCTCTTTCGAACCTTAATCGCGGTAAAGTGTCGGCGCGTCTCATTGACTCGATTGTAATCATCGGCGAAGAATGAACGCCTCCGATCGAGGCGTCAAGGCTCCATTAACCCTCGAAAGGCGGACAGTATGCTAAGATTGGCTTTATACCGAACCGACTTGTCAATCTTCCTGCGCATTCCTATTTTCATCGTTTTGCCAAAATCATTATGAGGGGAAAAATTCCTCCGCAAATTGTTCCGCATTTATGACAAAAAGGAGCGGGCGCAATTTAAATCAGGAGAAACATTACGTGAATTTAGAAATGAACTAAACTAGGAAACACGACTGTTCGAATATTAGAACAGCTTCGAAGTTATACTGCTATATTCTATTCTTTTTAATTGGTATAATAAACAGCGGCGCATCAGATTGAGCTATTTACATCTGAAGCATCCAGACATCGGAGGATCGGATAATCTAGGTCTTGTTGCGGTTCTTGCAAATTTATTGATAAGAAGGTTAAACGTCCAATTAATCTCTAGAGGGGAGAACACGAAGCATCGTTCATAAGTAAAACCTTGAAATCAGTTTCGTGCGAATTCGCAGATCATAAAGTAAACATGACCGAATCGGAATTACAATTAACACGGGCAATGTTCCGCGAGCTAATTAACCAACGGTCTCTCACGGAGAAACGTTTTTCATGGTAAGAGGAGCATCCGGTCGCGAATTCACCGGCGAAACCGACAGTCATTCCTCCGTCGTTTTAACATTTTTTCCCCTCCTATCTTTTTCTATTTCTTTCCTTTTTTTGTGTTTAACTTCTGCCGCGAACGTGGAACGGAGTGTACGGTTGAGGAACGACGAAAATAAAAGTGTAACAAAGCCACAAGTAAAAAGCCTATGCCACATCCGCTGCCATACGGCAGGATCTTAAACGCTCGTGTGCTTGGATCGGGTTAATTGGAACGGGCCGGGGTAAAGATCGTCGTTCGAGTTCATCTTGCGAAAGAAATTACGGTTGTTGTTTTATCGAGCGACAAGTAGATTCGCAGATTCTTTTACAATACATTTCTAATACAGAGATCGGTACGCATTATTTTATAAAAATTAGAAGCCTGGAGTTATTTAAATTTCAATCTCGTAGATAAAAAATTCGCAGTTCAAGGCTTAGAATTCCTGAAACATGAAAACAAATTTGTTCATATCGAATACTGCAAACTCGTGTGTCTGAGAAAAGTTAATTGACGACTTTCTATATTTAGTAATATTTATGATAGCAGATAACATTCTGATATCTGCCACGGTTTGCAGCATCTCTTCAGAGTGCTATTTCGATAACATTATATAATAATAATCTGTACGTGCTTGCGAACTGTAGAAAGATCGAAATAGTCGGGAGTAATTTTTCAGCTGAAGAAACTGAAAAATATGAATTATCCAGATACCAGGGATATCAATAGCATTAATTTGGAGCATGAAGATGCCGTGGATCGTCACGTGTCGACACAGCGTGCTCTTGCGAAAGCAAAATGAACGAGCTTCTATTGAAGCATGCTCTAACTGCCTAGCATTTTATCCACCTTAACGAATATTCCCGTGATGCCGAAAAAGTTCAACCAGACGTGGAATATAAACCAAATAATTCTTTTTCGGTTTCTAACAAGGGAAGTTGTACGAATAAATTTGTTTCACTGACTACATATATTATTATACAGTGAGTGTAAAAAGTATTCGTACGCCCTTTAAAATAGAATAACTTTTTTGTAATTGTACCGATCGACCCCTGATTATTTATAATCAATTAGAAGCATTGTTTTACGAAACGATATGCAAAAAAGATTTTCCAAAAATTAGAATTTTCAAGGTTATATGCAAAAATATGTATGTAGTATATTATGATAAAAATAACTAAAAATCTGCAAGCATTCGTTCTTGTCATTTTTGTAAAATAATGTGGAATAGTCATTGCGAGTCCACCGTAGATCTACAATAGTATTGGAAAAGTTACTGTAAATTAAAGGGTGCACAAAGACTGTCGAGTTTTTTTGACCGACTATGCGTATGTACTAAACTGTATGAAAACCGGAGGCAGCCACTTGTGTAACACCCCCTGTGCATTGTCCCAGAACATTATTGCATCAAGGAAATAGAATTTAGAAGGATGTTTACAGAAACGGTGAAATCGGTATATAGTGGGACGTCTTCAATCAATCTCGAAATGACTCATACATACGGTGAACTATAGTTTCGTTTCACACGACTCCTTGGATAGTGAATTCGATCAATAAATTCGAATCCCTAGAAGTTAATTCGATCCAAGTGTGTTTGGGCTTCGGTGTCGCATGAGTCAAAACTGCAAGTGTCTACTGGAGTGCGATCATTATTAAGAAAACAAAAAAAAAAACAGAAAATGATAGACCTCTGTTCTGCTCAAAATTAGATGGATAACCTGGAATGCGATAAAATCGATTTACATAGAGTAATCGAATTACGTTTCGATTTGACCGATGGAGTAAATTTTCGACAGTTACGTTAATAGTTTATTTAATTGACGACGCTATTCAATATATTAGTGAAACACTCCATTTCTTCCGAGGACCGGTGATATTATGTCAATCATCACACTATACCGACACGAGTATAATTCTAAAAACCGAAATAATAAGAATAGTAATCGGATAGTTCAGAATATTTGATGCAATCTTCAACAATTGAGTTTTCACTTAGGCATCGCCTGCAATTCAAACTGTAACGGTCGTTACCGACAAGCTTGTAATCTGTCACATTGTAACGGTCGTTTTACAATGGCGTGGGGGATCAGAAAACACCGCGTTAAAGATGCGCATAATCTGGCGGCCGACAGATGCGATCGGGCTAAATAACTTTACGAAGTCGTTGACACGCCGCTTGATAAAGCTTAACTAGCTTGATAGGGGCGAGTCAAGGTAGGGTTTTTTCAGCAGGGAGAAGATTACGCTCTTCCGATAACTTTACTATGCCAAGGCTACTATCATACTTCGCGCGGTGCAACCGGAATGCGTATGCTGCGCCGTGCAACCTTTTTTCTTTCACGAATTCCCGCCCTTGCGTATTGTTATTACCACAATGATGTTTCAACACGCGCAGCCCGTGTCCACACTGTCCACTGCTTAATTGCAACCCGCACGGATTGTTTTTCCCTATCCCGGTTGTATACGATCCACACAATGAGAACTTAATTAAGCATCGGTACACACGAGAACCCCTTATCGCGTTACACGCGCTGCAAACCCCTGCGTCGCGCGGCGACGTGACTGAATTCTCATTTTTCCGTTCCTACACACCTATCTACTGATTCGCTTTTATTTACACACTGTCAACGAACTTCTCCCACTCGCACACCCCATTAAATCCCCATCGGAGCCGCACCGAGAACCTACGACAGTTTACTACGCAATTTTCAATAAAAAGCATTTCTTTAAATTTCAATAGATAATTCGAACGATAGTCTATCTAGAACACGAAGAGCTAACAGTCACTTGCAATCAATTAAAATCACTTACGACTCCTGCGGAGTATCACGAATACGTATACATATGTCAAGTGTAATTGTAAACGAGATGTTTGACACTCAACCAAAGCGTAAAAACAAGCTTCCGTTCCTACACAGTGTGCTACCGCAATCGCGTGAATTCACCGAGTAGATTCGATACAGGAAACACCTGGATCGAACAGGTTTTCTACTAGAGGAATACCGAAATTTTTAGGTTATAAGGCCCGTGTCGCAGCCCGCAGGACGTCGAATCTCTCGGACGAGATTCGTTGCACGCGGTGCCCCGTGAGGAATCGTGGGTTAGGTGCAATGAACTTTGCGCACAAAATTGCGTCGCGGTAATGCGAATAAAATAAATGAGATACGGGGCGTATTTACATCGCACGGCCGTTGATAGCGCAATAACGAAAAAACCTATTGAACGTTGATGCAGGGACGAGGGCTAGCGGGTACGGGATGATATCGACTACGAACATCGTACTCTCACCTGAAACCACGAACGAAGAAAGTAACAGAGTGGTTATGTCAGGGGAACGACAATGTACCGATAACTCTCTGCTGGCACATCGTAGACTCGGGGAGCCCTTTTACATCCTCCGCCATTTACTGCACCGTTACACGCGCACGCACGCACGCACGTACACACGACGAGAGAGAGAGAGTAAAGAGAGAGAGCGAGAGAGAGAAAAGCATAGGAGGGACACCGATATTCGGATGATACCGAGGATGATTATTTAGTACTTACATTGGCCAAGCGGTACGCCCGAAAAAATCATACGAGCTGCCGAGGGATCGGTCATTTCGATATTCGTTTCGCGCGCCGATTGTACGCGAGTGCAAATAAGGCCACGTAAGGGACACCGAAACGGCACTTGCATACTAACAAGCGGGAAGCTCCTCTTCCCTTACCGTGTGTATATTAATATACGTTACAGCCGCGTGTAGACGCGCTGTTGCAATGCTGCTGGTGTGAGTTACGTACTTGCGTGAGGTATCACCACTCCCGAGGTTGAGGATCCCTGCTCAACCGAGACAGAGACCGAAGGGGATATCGGGAGAAAGAGAGGCAGGTTCACCACGAAGAAAAACACACGTCTGCCGGAACGCGAGCCATGTTTGTCCCCTGCGACTTAATTCACCCCGAGACTTCCAAACCGATACGGAGATCTTGTTGACAGTTCTCGCGTAGCATCGCCTTCGTTCTTGGCTACGGTTCTCACTGCGTTCGCGACGAAGTTAACCTTCATTTACAAGCGACGACGGAACGACGGAACGCTGTTTTCGACGCGCTGTCAGCCCGACCTGCCTAACCTGACCCTCGCGTCTTGACTGCTGGAACACCGAACACTGCGCTTCGCACGCGCACCTACGCTTGCGCAGGATCGTGCCGGTTACGCTGACCGTGGCGCGTATATTTGAAATCGGGATGTCTATTGGATTAATACCAACCACATTGTAGTATAATATTACGGATGTGGGGATGGCATAAAGGTAAACGATAAAACAAACAACATGGCGCAGCAATAATGTTATATTTCTTTTGGATTGTTACGACATTACAATAATGGAATAAAATGATACTATTTAATTATCGTTCGAAAAAATGTAATTTTCATGTATCATCGGTAACAGTTTCGCCATAAAAGTACTCTCTACCTCGTGTGAATTATTCACTCCCAACATAGAGAAACAGTTTTCTTTGAATTTAAGGTTCACGCTGTGTTTAATTATATTTGTTAGTGCACCAGCGAGCACTTGACAAGATTTATAATCATCGTCCAATGTAATATGATTATTGTAAATTACCTTTTGATCGCAGTGTACAGTGAACTTTGTCTCGATACCGATTCGTTGTAGTCTAAGTATTTCATTTAATATAATTTTCGAGAATTCTTCGCAATCTTCAGAGTGTAATTTATGCTGCAATGCATGACAATTTTTTTTTTAATAGATGAAGAATTAAAGTGTTACAGCACCTTCATAAAAATTGATGTACCTGTAATTGCAGCGATAAATAATTTTTTTGATGAGCAAAATCAATTTGACTTTCATTATTTATTTTTTCAGTCAACGACAAACAATTTTTTGCGAAACATAAGCTCATTGCAGTCTGACAATCTTCACACTCGTTTCTCGCATATACTGTAGCAATTTGCGAGTTTTCGAAAAATATATTCCTCGGAATAAAGTCATTAAACACATTATACAGAAAATCTAGAATGTCTCCCGTACATTGACCATAGTTTGTAGTCCGTATCGTATAGTTCGCACCATTTCTCGTTAAAGTAACATCTACGTGGCGGTATTTTGCTTTTCCAACGGAATTTTTCAAATTCCATTCATCGAACTTCTGCAATAGCTATTCATTAAATGATTAAGCAGCTATTATACAGAGTAATCCACCTGAATGTAGCCACCTAAATATTTCCTTTATCTGCGATGACTATAGACTACGATTAAAATTTTCAAAAAATGCCGATATAAAATTCGATCGAGTTCAGTACGATTTTTATTTGTTTTGGATCTGCAAAGACTGTTCCCATTAAAAAAAGGATTTTATTTCATACCACTCTCGAAAAATTTGTCTATAAAAATTGGAAATTGCATAATAACGTCCGCAGTGTAGTCATCACAAGTAAACAAGATACAACATATGTATTTAGGTAGCTACATTTAGGTTAACCATCTTGTATAGTGACTATCGCTTGCATAATGATATACATATTATGTAGATGAATCGCAATTACAATGCGGAGGATCATACTTTAATGACAATAAAGCCGAGAATCTCTGCATTCAGCACGATTTTATCCATAATGCGCTGATACCATGTGTACCTGTTCGAAACTACCATACCTGGAAAGCGCTGACCTCTAGGTACGGAAAGGGTTAGTCGAAGGTACATCTCTATCGATAATAAAACCTTGCTCGTAGCGGGATCGCAGTGAAACACAATGACGATGTGGTGTCGTCGGTATACGAATTCTTTATGTTGCGGCATGGTGCACCTGCCTTAGTAGCGGACGTAAAAAAATCCATGTATAAGAGGTGACAATAGCTTAATACGTCGTGATCGATTACGTTCGATCGTTTCCGTACAATACTCGGGGTTAAATAGTGCCGGGTGGTGTTTCTTCTCGTCGAAACGGAAAAAAGAATCATATCGAATGACAGAACAGGAAGGAAAAGACGAACCTAACCTCAGCGAGGAGCGTGCTACTCCACCGCGTAGGACTCGTCACCGGTGAGTATCTCATTTTTCGTAGGACCATGGGCTTTCTATCCCCTCCTGCTATTAGAAAATCGTTTGAACAGCAACGCGAAAAAGTATTCCCAGTTATGATTATGATTCGTTACGTTCGGTATACATACATCGGTTGGTAACGCGTGCTCCTTGGATACACCGCACGCTTCATATGGACCAATCGTAACGCGCCATACGTCGCCTGACTCGCCAACAGTCCAATCAGAGCGCTCTGTCAATTTTTTGATTACCTCGTGTGAAAATCCATTGAGTTCACGACCGCTAACTATACGTAAATAATTATAATACGCAATGGAAAAAATCACGCTGCTCATGACTATTCAGCGTAATATTCTGTATTATCTTCTTTTTTCTTCTTGTAATCGAGCAGTCATTAGTGTGTGCGAACGTTACTCCTGAAGCTGTATTGTTTTTGCACATGTAATATGTATAACACTAAAAAAACGTCCAAATACGTGAATACCCGTGTCGTGAATTCAATTAGCAAGAACAAGTGCAATGCTCCTTGGTTATACAACAATCGAAATCCGATATTCATTTTTTTTCTAACGGCTTTCATAGATTGCGAATATTTGTGTAAACGTATACATATTTCGTAGCACCAAATATAATGTACTTGGAATCGATCACGCGATTAAAATCAGTGACATGCCCGGCGTATTCAAATATTAAATAATTTAAGTTGCGATCGTAATACATAACTGGATAATAAAGGTTCCATTATTATGGCATATTCGCGGTACTTTTGGTACGCAATATTGTTATATTTCTGTGATCGCGTATGTATTTCGCAATTTCCTCAGTCTACCGATTAATGGTTGCAATGTTCAGAAAATGCTAGGCCAACTGAATAGGATTTTGTGGCGACCATACTCAAAAGGGAAAAATACAGTTCGAATTGAAGATTCGCCAACAGCATCGGGTGCAAGCGTACGCACAGAGCGTTTATGTATGTTAGTACGGCCGAAAGAATTTGTTTTCTTCGATCGTTATAGCGCTAGCTAGCGTGACATGCGTTCTTATTAATCGCATACGCGCGTTGTCAGTTATGCAATATGCAATACTGCACTTATCAATGAGCGATGCGTGGAAATCGTACGATTTTCATGATTTCAAAGATCACACGACTATTTTTAACTTATCGTTAGGAATGTCACTAGTCTCTAATTGCAATGTTACGAATAAATTTCAATGTATTCGACGTTGAATCGACAGTAAAATTACATGAAACGGATGAATATGTTCTGTCGAATTTTTCTAGGAATTTTCCGGAAGCTCGAGAAACTGCGTCCATTTGTTTCGTTAACACTAAACCTACCGAGCACTAAAAGCGATTAACATGTTTTAGTTTGCAAAAATGACGAGGCTCTATTTATTTAGATTTTCTGCAATTTTTACATCAATATGTGCTTGGATACAGAATTTTATCGCGAATTAATTTCCAACTTCATAATTTCAATAATTATGGAATGAAAAATATAAAACCGGTTATTTTACCGGCAGTGGTAGGTTTAGTGTTAAGGTGGTAGTCCACAAGCAGATACAAAAATACGTGTCGCGACAGGGACACTATGACCGTTTGCGAAACTACCTTGCGCCAAATATACTCGCAATTCACGCGATCGCCTTTCAACGCGCTACAACGATCTTATCGAGGAGACCATGCTGCGTGTACGATAATCTGGTTCGCACGATAATAAACATTGGAACTGTTGTAGATATGTGTATTGCACATAACAGATGATACGATACGAGAGATATAGAAATACAAGTACTCTATTAACGCGCTGTTCATCGATTCTATTTATCAGTTCGTTGCGAGACTTCATAACAGAAGAGGTAACGAGTATTTCTTAATATATTTTTGACGAATCTCTCTTTCAGATGATAGAATAGTGTGAATTAAAAACGAACTACAATAAGCAGTTCAATTTATGACTTATCGCAGTGAACAAGCAGAACATACATATGTCAGTCGCATTTCGTGCTCGCTACGTTTGGTGTTAAATATTTCACGGAGAACCGTAGCCTAAATTGCATGGTACACCTGCTAAAACTGCATTTGCACTGGAACTACCGGCATCTCTCGTCTAGGAGCTAATGGCGCTCCGCTCGAACTAGCAGCGACGCAACGCCGCGCCGGGTGCAAAGGGTTAAAATGGATTATATTTTTTCCAGTAATCTTTGTACATAGTACACGATGCGGGATCTCGTAATGCCCCTGTTGATACGGTTCAAAGACCTTGACGCGACGAAAACTAAAGAGTACGATCTCTCTTTACCTTGGGCAACGATCGTCAAAGGTTTTCGTGAAATTGCGCGGTTGTTTTTGTTGATAACTTTTGAGCACGTTCGCGGACGATGCCGATTCGTGTGGCTCTGTATCGTACGATCAGAAATCACGAATCGAGCACGCGGCCCGCGACCAAGGGAGGACAGGCTGTCTCTTCGTCGGATTAACTATCAGGAACATTCGTTTTCGACAGATAACCGAGGGACACGTTCCTTATCGAACGATATCGTGCACTCTTCGCGCCGAATCTCACAGCCAGCCAAAAATTAATGTTAATTAGCTAACCGTTTTGAAGTGTCGTTGAATCGAAATTGAAATTCTGTACACATTCCCGTCATCAGCGTGGAAACTAATCTTCCTAACCACTGAGCATATGTTTGTTTGAATATACACAAGAGTAAACGACGCGGGATTACAAATTCCCCTCGCTATAAACACTCCGGTTTGTCGTATTATCGATTCGGCTGGACGGGAGCACCGACTTGCTAGCTGTTGCATACAAAGTTGTCGATAGCATTGATAGATGCGCTTCACCGTAGGCCGTTGGTTAATGATTGGGGTTACTCTTGGATCGTCAACAACCCATTTCACCGACACTGTTTTCATCGATTTGACCGACAGTAATTTTCGTCGACACTATGTTTTCATCGACACGGTCAAATCGTAGACATATATTTTCATAGACAGTTCGTCTTTAGCGACAAGTTTGAGTTCATTCATTTCTACTGACACCAAATTCGCGTATTTGACGCATTTAGTTGCTTGTATAATAAATAATAAAGAGAATTACGAAGCATTCTTATTTAGATCAAAGTTTTTATTGCTACTTTATTAATCAGAAACCGTGTCGATGATTTGACCGTGTCGACGAAAGTTACTGTCGGTCAAATCGATGAAAACAGTGTCGGTGAAATGTGTTGTCGTTGTCGATGAACCAAGGGTAACCCAATCAATGAGTATTGTCCACGAAGGTTAGGTACTATTTACATGTTTATCGAAAGTATGCGCTATGAAGCTTACGAGACACTGTTTGCTCCGATAGCGAGTATCGAAAATGAATATGTATTACTGTTCCCAGTTTCTCCATTGTCTAGAGTTTTATCTACTCATTGAGAACGACGATCGAAAGCATGAAAATTACTGGCAAAGCTTTGTTAAATGTATACCGGATGTTTACTACTTATCTTTTAGACTCAACCAGTGCCGGATTAAGCCAGCGCGGGGCCCGTAACAAATGTTATCACGGGGCTTTGTATCATAAACTAACACAATGAATGACTTTTTTTATTAGCAAAAATATCTGTGGCCCCTGGCATCGACAGGTGCCCTTGCCCGTTCACGTTTCAGCGGCATTCAGCGCCTCTGCGACAAAGCGCCCGTGTGTGGGGGGCCCAACCTGCCCAACCGCACACGGCGGGCCTGTTTTGTATGGCGCGGGGCCCGTAGCATATGCTACTTCTGCTACGGGGCTTAATCCGGCACTGGACTTCACGTAATATTAGGAATTATTTTCCTATTTACAAGGCTAATTTGTATACACTTTAATTACTTCTCTAAAACTCATCACTTTCATTTTGAAGCAGCAACTCGATACTGACATTTCGTAGACGACTCAACACTTTTTTGCCAGAAGATTCAGAGACATCAATAATATTTTCTACGGTTTCCCAAAGTGCTTCCATCGAGTAAATTCGGAATTACTCTTGAACCAAAACACATTCGCTTCGACAATATCTGCCGCACTCTTTTATCCACGTTTAATGACCATGTTGATTGTCATGTTAGTTACCTGCGATCGACGTTCTACAAAGTGAAACAAAACGCAATGCAACTGGCAAACTTTACACCCATGATTACCGGAAGATTTACAACCTGTAAATGTGCTGTCACAACAGCTTAATCGACACAGGTGTGCTCTAAACACGGCGCGGCGTTGACCCGACAGCGACAACTTTGTTAATACTGGCTCGATACAGTGAATACTTACACGGAAATACCTGAATGTTTAATTGAATCTTCATCCTATCATCGACACGATAAAAACTGTGCCAACCAGCAGATTATGCTGTCAGCTGTCGCAACACGGCGACTCGGTGCGCAACAATCGTAACAAGATCAGATAAAAATGTGGAGGATGATTCGCGTAGAAATGTATCTGCTGATTGATCATTTATTTTCCACGTTTTTACGTGCGCTCCGCTGTGTAACGCGACTCTGGCCGTGTATTACGTAACGTTACACATACAATGCTCGCCTATACTTACATCGTGGTTTGGCTCTTACAACACACACGCAGGCACATACGTCACCGTGAACGTACATACATACGTATGAACGATACCGGCGTCCTTCCTCGTCGCGATAATAACCATGGACGCACAAGAAACGCACGAATGTGACGATTCGAATTGATTAAGATTGCGGCAATATGTATGAGAGAACTTGCACTCGGGTCGCATTGGCTCGGAAGCAACCACGAAAATTACTACGCACGATTCCTCAACAGGACCATCTTTTGGTCACGACGCGATCGAATAATTGTTTAGAAAGACTGTACGACAGCAAGCGAGCAGTCGTTTCGAACACTTGTTTTATATATTCGTTGCACAGTCATTGTCGCGTAAAATACATATGCAGTGCTTTCTCGAACAACACCGGGCTTAGAGACACGGCCGAGTACAGTGAAATCCGTGTAGTTATACATATGTAGATCCCCCGCCCACAAAAAATTTACACATATTTGTGTGTATTCTATTGTTGTTATGCATGTGCAAAGTATAACATATTTACTACATTTAGTATCTACGTACAGTGAATTAATATCCGGACGCTCTGCAAAAGACGATAACTTTTTTAATACTGTACTGTACGATTTGATCTTTTTGGGAAGCTAGAGGTTGTACGGTTTATTATGAACGAATTCACATTTGTTCTTCCTCGCCTCTCTTACCGATGACAAGTGGACTGCGGATCTTTATGCATTTATGGTTTCTGAAAATTTACAAAAAAGAATGCTAGAATATCAAATTCGCTAGAATTTAGTAATCGTTTTATTTGTTTTGGATCTACGAAGGCTCTCTGTTCCCATTAAAAGTAGGATTTTATTTCATTCCAGTTTCTTAAAATTTGTCTACAAAAATTGCAGAATGCATAAACATCCGTACTCTAATGATAAAAAAATTAGCGTTGTGGAAACTACGTTGTTCGAGAAAGCAGTGCATATATTTTTTTAGAACAGCTTCTCGATCGCGTTGCGCCGGTGTCAACTGTAGATGGGCGCGAGAAAATTTCCCGCGGATATAATTCGTAATCCTCGATCGATGAAGAGCACTGTCGGAAGGATTAGACACATTGGAATATACTCGTAACGGGTTAATATATTAATAAACATGACCTGATACCGGATTTTTTGAAAAAAAATAACACTTGAGATTGTGGTATCGATGAATATATTGTACAAAAAGTTAAGGTCACTCTTGTAGCCACAGATAACGAGCACGAGGATGATAAAAAGTACTTCGATGTCATAGAATTATTTGAATAGAAACACTGAGACGAAATGGAACATTCTTGAATATTTCGATTCCTCGATGACAGAATTCATCGAGAATTCATAGTATGTACATATTATATGTGTACATGAATTAGGGCTACACACAACGTTGCGTAAAAGCGGAACAGTAAACAGACAGAAGGTAAGAATAACGTCGAAGGTGAAACAAGTAAATCAAACCTGGAATATACACGGTATCATTCCAGGAATAGAATTGATGCGAGCACAATTTTTCAGTCACGAAATATTTGATTTCCATGCCCAACTTTGTCAAGCCAACCATTTGGTAAAGAATTTGACGCGCATGTCCTTGTCACGAGGTATAGAAAGTTTCCTAGTTCGTTTTAGAACAAGGTTTCGAACAAGATGAACTTAGAGACCGCATAAAATACTGGCCATAAGTATTCGGACATTTGAATTTTTACTATAAACCGCTGATATTTAACACGATGATCGCCATAATATCAGAATGGAAAAGACGAGATTTATTGTAGCGCTTACAACAACAGTTTTAACAGAAATTGACTCTAAATTTGCTAAAAATATTATTAAAATAGAAGTATTGAACTATTATAACTCCGCGACCGTTAACTTGAGCTGATACGAAAGCGTGAGTCTTCCGCTTTGAACGAGGAAAAATATTCGTGTCCTAAATGATTAATCCGATACTATACCTACGAGCAGGAACGAGGCAGCGTTGACCAGCGCACTCTTTGGAAAACCTCTCGGAAGGCACTCGCGAAAGGTGTCGATCGCCGGTAGTTTCGCGTAGTCTCGTCGATTTATCGTCCCGACGATAGAAAGAGTTCGGTGTAACGAAGAAGTGCTGTTCGAGTCGTGTCGTCGTGTGTCCGGCGACCCTTGAACCCTGTCGTCCGGTCTCTTTTTCCCCGTATCGTTCTCGCGGTAGACTCCGCGGCCGTTTCCCGAACGCCGATTTCCTCTCCTCAGCAGACGTACTCGAAGTCCGCGGCGTGACGAGTCCAATACCACCGCCACAGTGCGTCGTCGTATCTCCTTTGGTACTCCTCGTGGTGAAACGTTCGTCTCGATACATCCGCGGCGATGATGAGGACCCGCGAATCCAGCGGCTGAACGCGCGGTAAATGCGCACAGAGAGAAGACTATAAAAACCCGGTGGGAATCGTCGGTCCCGGTGTTTCCGTCAGATCTTCAGGATACCGCCAGTGTTCCATCCCCGGCTAGGAATCCTTTCTTGTGACAATTTCAGAGTCGTCCGGGGTTAAAGACACGGCGACGACAGAGGACGACGTCGTAGAGCCCAGCGAAGATCGAAGAATCGAGGGGATCAGGAACCGAAACCGTATCTGGTATGATTCGGGGACTTCTGGACACTTTCCTCGGTACATTGCTAATTTCCTAATCGTTCGAACGCGTAACGGCTCGCGTGACGAGCATTCGAGATCAGCGTTCTCCCCCGAAATGTTCTCTCGCAGCGACGCGCCGCGCCGTTCGAATTAGACTCGATCGTGTTACCGTTTTCTGTGAACACCGTACACCGGGTACGATACACGTATTCTTTCTCGTTCCCTCGGCTCGATCGGCGGCTCATTATCTCGACGGTTCATTCCGTCGATGGTCGTCTCAGTATCAAGGTTCGATGGCCCGCGTAATATTCCATTCGGTCGGTGATCATCGGCGAGCACGAGCCGCGCTTCCGAGTTCGGTGTCCGAGCGTTATCGAGACCCGGGCCAGTTGCTTACGGTTTTGTGATATCGAGGGTGAAGTGTTCAGAATATCTATCATCGACGAGACTAACTCGGTCAGAGGTCGTTGTCAGACGCGCTCGCGACCCGTTCCTGTGCGGGCCGCTTGATCGGTTGAACAATTCTTTCAAGGTCACGATCACGATCGCCAAACTGACTCCCGAAGCGCTTCGACCGTTCATCACTTCGCTCTTCGTCCTCCTCGGCTTCTCCCTTGCTGCACTAGCACGCTGGTACGCTCGCCTTGGACAGATTTTATCAGATCGGATCCCGGAACGGTGGCGGTCTGACTTTTCGCGAACTGTTGGTTTGGTGTACGGTCTTAAGTGGATGAAGGGTGAGTAACACACCAAGGTATCCTCATCTGGTTTCGCTTCTTCGGCGCTACTTGCCTGTTGACTCGCGCCCCATCGATTTCATTCATCTTTTATCATCGGCTTTCGCTCTCTCTTTCTCTCTCTCTCTCTCTCTCTCTCTCTCTCTCTCTCTCTCTCTCTCTTTCCCCCTCCGTTTTTCGGCAATTCGCTCTTGTCAGAGATTTCAGGCTTTCACCGTCCTGCATCGTAAGGACTTTTCGTAAGACTTTTAGTAAATTCGCCTATATGTAGATACAGCGCTCACCGTTGAGGCTGTCGGGTGTAGTCGTGTCAAGGCAGATACTGCTGTCAATTGGAAAAATTTGTCTCGGGAAAATAATTCCACTGGGATACGGCTACACCTGAAAACTCCAGCGGTGGGAATCGTGCTCTTGGTTTCTCTGGATTGCTTCTTTGTACCGATCCCCTACCGTCCATTCATTGTGCTCGGCTTTTGTCGATGATTCCGACACGGAGGGAATGCGGGCACTTCATTCCTCATTTCATTAAATCCACCATCGCATGGTCGATTGGCATGCTAAGAGAGTTGCTCCATGGGTGCTTCGGAGACGTTCGAGGCGCGCGATTTTGTGTCGTGATCGATGCTAACAGTGGGTTCCTGGTGATCCTATTGTGTGGATCAGGTGGTCCAAGAAAACCTCATCGACTTCAGTCTAATTTGAGTTTTCATTGAGGATGTTTGTGAACAATTCTAACGCTTTACAGAAGAAAACGTCTTTACAGAAAATCCCCTCACTCGAACCTGTCGTTTCCGTTCAATTCTTTCGTTTGCTTTGAAGGAATTAACACGTTGAACGCCATGGTGGTCGGCGAATTACCGACAAATGATTGTCATAATATTAACGCCAGAAAATGTCGATTTAATTGTGCTGAAATCAACTAAATTACAGCGGCAGTCAACGTGTCAATTTCATTTCGAACATTGTAATATTTCATTTACATCGACATCTGAGAAACGCAACAAATTAATTCTCCGTAAGCGTCCGCACCTAGAGCGTGTCTCTATTGGTATAACTTCTTGAAGAAACGGAAGAAAACTAACACAGTGCGCACATGTCTTTTATCACTACGATGTGATAAGTACGTCAGAGGAATTTCACAGTCTCCTCTCCAGAAAGAAGTACATATCGCGTGTAACCGTGTCTACCCTAGATAAAGGGTTCCAAATAATTATTATTGTTCCTAATATTCCTATGAATACATCTAAATTAATCTATCTACATTTCTACGGCATTGTTAAAAAAATACATTAGTATAACGATGTCAATTAAATTGGATGTGTGCGCATACATTTCATCTACAATATCTATTGGAGGTATGCGCAAGAGAAAAATATTACATAACGGTCGGTCATTTGTGATCTTATCAAAAATGTAACAGAAATGCAAAATACGAGGAAAACGTTAACGGTGTCTTTGCACTGTTTGGTAATCAATCAGCGATGTTTGCAAAACTTGACTATGACAACCGTTTTTGCTAATTGTAAGTATAATCCTCCAAGGCGTTGAATGCAGACCGGAGCGCGGGCGCGAACAGAATCAAGTACACCGTGTACTGTATCGAAGTACGATAATAATGTTCGAGCCTATCAAAGTCGATTTATGCAAACGAGCGTTATCAAAATACGGGATTGACTCTATGCGGCCAGCGCGTTATGCAACGCTCATATTGTGGTGGTAACCCTCTGGTCGTTGAAATTTAGAAACACGCGAGGCACAACGTTTTGATATTTCCATTTTCTTCCAGTTCATTTGAAAACAATAAAGTAATGTACGCACTGTCAAGGCTGCTTCGCCACAAGTTGGCGGATAATTATGGGATAATTCATTATAATTAATACAGTAGAACTCCCTATTAACCGAATACCCTTCCTCGTGCGTTACTTGTCACTTCATATACTTTATATGTATAGAAGTGGATCTAGTCGTGGATCATTAATACGGGTTAGGAACGTTCTACCGTATTAGATTCCAATTTAGCTAAAATTAATATCCAAAAAAATTTCAATACTGTTTAGGTATATCGTACGTCAAGAATGATTTATATAATCTTTGCTACAAATAAGCGACTGCTTTAAGTTCCCCGTTGCCTTGACTTATCGAGGACACCAAATACATTATATCTTTTCGCTTTGCTGGAACAACTGAATGGAATACCAACTATGAATCTTTTTATCCTGCCGAGCAGACTAACAAAATTAGAATGACATTTTGGATTTACTTTCGTCTTTTACGTCACCGTTTTTTTTATTGTTCATATTATACATATAACAGTCTCCGTATCTTGATTGCGCACGAAGGTATGGAAATGCTTAAACTCGCGTCACACAGCGCGTCAGAACGTTTCCAAGAATGATTGTATGCGCATACTAAAGTGTTATGTATTACAGTCAAATTCTAATTCATTCAGAGCGACAGCTCTAATGAATTGTAAAAAAGAGAGTAATCGAAAAATAGTTGAACGCTTAATACGACATGTAACAATTATTTGTAAACTGCAAAACGTTTCTTTTACCAAATTTTTAACTATTTTTGGGTGTACTTCCGAAAGCGACAACCCTCCGATTTTGATGAAATTTTTGCCAAAGCTTATCCTTGATTAGGGAAGAAAGTCCCTAAAAGGATTTTTGGCGACAAAGCCTCGTTTGCCCCCCCAGCCCCGTTCAAATTCTGTATGACAGCTATATAGAATGCAAAGATTATGCGATCAGAATTAGTTTGGATTTCAATTAGTTTGGTGGTCCACACAGACGAAAATCCAGGTTATACGAGTTATATGAAGGTTTGACCATTTAATATCGTTTTTCTCAAAAACTATTTACGTAAATTTTAATTTTACATAAATTATTTACGAAAATATATGGAAAAAACAATGATTTTTATGTGTTTTTAATGGTTTCCGCCATGACAATAAAATTTTCGCCAATTTTCACTATCATATCCGTAATCAGCACGTCAAAGCACGGAAGAGTCCAGAGTATAAAAAAATCGGAGTGTTGTCGCTTTCGGAAGTTTATCCCTATTTTTAACCCATAACCCAAAGGAATGATTAGATTTCTGTATGGAGGTGGTTTCTTGTTACTAACGTTTGTAAATAATTCAGGAAGAAGTCTGATAATCCAACTGATATACCCAAAATATTACGTAACATTAACATGAGTTATTCTTACCTTACAAGGCTGTTACCTAATTGATGCTACCCAAACAATGCGCATCGACTAGTAAATAACCTATATGTTAATGTAATCGGATTTACATATTAACGATCGACTAACGTGTCCCGGAGCGTTGCTGCCATTTTTCACGTGGATGTAAATCTGTCGTATGGTGACATCCTATTATGTATAGTGGCTACGGTTACGCTGACGATCATCACCCGCTTATAGTTCTCTCTCTCTCTCTCTCTCTCTCTCTCTCTCTCTCTCTCTCTCTCTCTGCGTCGCGTCGGATTTATCGAATTCCAAACTTCATCGGCTGGGTTCGTTTGCCATGCAAACGACAATCGTCTGGACTGGAAGAATCGGAAATGATCGTCCTCATTGCCAGGGAATTGCTTGGATGCATGCGGCTTGTTTTGGCATGAACTACACGGTTGGATCGTTCGGAAGTTTCGCGTGCAAATGAAGTCGTTAAGCCTCGACAATTCGGGGCCACTCTCGTAAAAGTTCACGCGTTTGTTTTCGAAATCACCGTGCCATTAAGTGGTTCAACGCGAAAAGACCGCCCTTCAGCGGCACGTTCCTTACCAGAGTAGGGTCAATCAACTAACATTTAAAAACGACTAATAGACTTTTTGAATGTTAGTCACAGCAAAATAGTCATTAGTCAAAACTCTTTGATTCGTTGGCGATAGCTAAATGGGAAATAATTAGTCACAGCTCTAAGTAATCGTCAGCTGTAGCTTATTAGTGAATTAGTAGTTGATGATCAGTCATCAATCTTTAGGCATCAGTCACTATTGCGTGATTAACATACATTAATATTATTAATTAGTTATCACTAGACTGCGGATTTTATGCATTTATAACAAAAATGAGTACACACAATTTAAAACAGTGGAGGTATTTATTTGGCCCTGTGTCTTCCGCAGTCTAGTTATCACTAACTAATCAAAAAGTTTTGACTAATCACTATTTTGCTATGACTTACATTCAAAAACATTATTAGCCTTTTTAAATATTAGTTGATTATTGCCCTACTCTGTTCCTTTTACTAGGGAACGAAATGATTCGAAATAAAAATGTTTTACCGTTGGATTGGTAAACATCATAGGGAATGGAAATATTCTAAATCGAAAGAAATGTTTAATTTTCGAGTTAAAAAATAGCTTCGAGTGCAAAGGGTCAGAAAGAAATCAAACATAATACAGTATCTGGAGACAGAAAATGGGTCAATTTTCACCGGGGGAGCGTACGAGGGTTAATTCGGAGAAACCCAGAAAAACGAACTGGAGAGTGGCCTCTGTCCCTAAATCCGCGAGCCGCGCCGATGGCAGAAATATACATGTAGAGAGACACGCGAGAGGACACGCGCGTTCATTCGAATCACGTGTTAAGAACAATACCATGGGGAGAACGCGGCAGCTCACTTGTAAATATTGTGTAAATGTCGGGTGTACGAAGGTGTGTGTATGTACCCACTTCCACGGGCGCCCGAGTCGAACCAGTTGTTCTTGACACGTACACATCGACTGTTTTGAAGGTAACACCGACCGCGTAGACAGTGAGCCCGGCCATCAAGGATCGGGAGAGGACGATATTGTCAAGTCCCCCGGTACCATGTCGGAAAATCCAGTAAGCTTCGTGGTCGGGGCACCCGACCCATCCGAGGAATTGGAGATCGAGGATATCTTCCCATCCGAGGGGTTCGATCTCAGCTCCATGCAGGTGCAGCAGAATGACTTTCCGGGATTGGTTGAACGCCGCAAGCGGCTCAGGTGACTTATCATTTACTTCTGTTTTCTTTCGTTCACGATTTCGACACGTCGAATCCCAATACGTCGCCTGTGTGAATTATTTTAAACGATTTTCAACTGATTTCATTTGCAAAGCAGATTGCCCGCGTCTCGTAAACAATGGAATGCATTCTTTAATTGAACATGCAAACCATGAACTTGAACCATCATTTTATTTCACGAATGTGTGCGACAGCTCATCCGAAAGAAGATGGGTGGAGTTTATCGCGACGATTATTTTTAATCATTGGAGTGCACTGAGTACTCCAGTGAAGTAGAGAGTGAAATGAAATGTAAAGAAATTTCTTCTAGATTCATTTTTCCACGGGTTAGACTAAAGAATATCTTGTAGGGGTACAGTTTTCCAATATTTTGAAGGAAACTTATTTATTAGTTAACACTAAACCTACCATCACCGGTCGAAATGACCGGCTCCGGATTTTCTCTGTTTTGCGATTATTGACATAATAAAGATAATTTCATAAGAAATGATTGTATAGATATCTTTACTGTACAAAGCCTAAATAAAATCAATCTTGTCAATTTTTATAAGGGAACATGTACCAATTACTTTTAAGGTTTAGTGTTGATACTTTTTTTTCCAGGTATGTATTAATACATATTAATACAGAAACTAATTTCAAAGTAAATTTCACGAGAACTTATGATAAGTTATAAATAGATCGTGCGGTAGTAGTTTCCGGGAAACTTATGCAAATGAACACCGACAGATACGAAATTGGAAGAATTTTAATGATTCGACGATGATATAAAACTCTATTTATAAACCTCTTATTATTTAATTCACTAGTTGAGATCAAGACGCGATATAAATGCATATTCCGCAGTATATATTCGCTAAGTAAATCAGAAGCATAAAAAAAAATGGCGACTCGGCTTCCGTCACCAGACGAGCACGTATGCATTCGAAATCGAATATTTGCAAGACGAATTCCCAATCAACGTTGATTTTTTAATGGATTTTATCTTCCTTATTAGTGTTACGTGACTTTGTTTTCCGAATGCGTGAATAGCGAACGACAGTGGACTTTGAAGTTATTGAACAAAGTGTAGAATGCACGGCTTCCATCCGAGCCTTTTTTAACATGCGTAATCGTGAAAACTCTCCTCTCGTCCCGCCGGTGCACGGGACCGCAGTCACCTATGACTTGTTCATACATCGTTGAATATTCACGAGCAACTTCGCCAAAGACGAAGTCATGCTCGTGTTACGTCTTCTTCCGAAATGATGCTTCAATTTGTCCGCGTAACAATTTCAAGCCCGCCAGCAACTTGATTAAAAATGAATGTATGCATCATGCTTGAGTTGTAAACTCGGAAATCCTGTTTGCTCGGCGCAATTATAATCTTGCGGAAAAAAAGCAGCTTCAGTGACGCGACAATCTCTCGTTTCCTATGAATTTCACGCGGACAATTCGCCAAAATTTTATGCAATTATAACTCGCTGTCAAATTGTTCACATACAGGGTGGTCCATTTATCTTGAGACTGCAGGAATATGAGAAAATGTTTCATATAAATGGCGGTATGCACATTTTTCCATAATGGCCCTTGAAGGGTCAGCTGAAGGGCAACTTCATGTTTTCAAATGGAAATCCATGTTTTTTATCTTACATTCTTATTCTACATCGAAAAATAATAAAGGGCCATTATGGGGAAATGTGCATAGCACCATTAAATGTGCCCCTTCATATGAAGAATATTTTCTCATATTCCTGCTGGTTTCCGTGATAATTGACTGTCTCAAGATAAAAGGACCATCCCGTACGTGCACGTGCGTGATATCAAACGTGTTAACGCACACAAAGGACAAAATGAAAATCGAGCGAGATTGCGCACTTTGAAAAGAAAAGGCAACAGAGACATTGGCAAGTCATATTTCAATTTTGAACCAACTACATACTTATTTAAGCGTACGGCTGCCACCGTTCTTAGCACTTGTGTGGCTTATACAGGCCACATCGCATATATGGGTGCTTCACGCACGACAAGCGGCCATTAAGACAAAGAAGCGTTGAGATAGATTAGTGTCATTGGAGGAAGTACTCTTCAATGGCTTCGAGCAGTCAAAACTCGTGACCTCGAGGATAGCGGCGCGGCAACTTTGGAGATGAAAAACTGGAGCATCCGAGGAAAGTTTCGGATGGAAACTAGAAGTGGCCCAAGGAATCTGAGCGGATAGAAACCATTAATGAGTCAAAAGATTTTGAAATGAAAGTCGCCAGCAGCTGAAGAGACAATTAGGGATGAAATTCACTTCCGGAGAGTTTCGAATGAAAGCCGCTACAGCGACCCAATAAAGTTTGAAATGAAAAGTGGCCTAAGCAATTACAGTAATGCGACCCTATAAATATATGTGAACGTTTTTTCTTTACTTAATGTACACGTGAAATTTCTTTGCGTTTAGTATGTGCATGTTGTGAAACTTTTTTGTTTTCGATGTACGTATACGAACCTTCTTGTTTTTAATTAGTTTCTTTTGGTTAGCCTAACGTTGTCTCCATTAATATTGGAGGTTAAAGATCCAGGAATTGTGTCTGTGCACGATATAAGTGACTTTTTTGTCACAAATTGCGTACTCTATTTTACTCGTATTTTACTCGTCGCGATGAGTTGCGACCCATGGTTCCTTTTTTGCACATTTGACCCTCGCGACAAAAAATTGTTGACCTTAAAATTCAAGGTCAAGGTCAATTTTGCAGCACCTTCCTTGGTTTAATTGCAATGGAATCTTGCTGTCAATGGAATCACCCTGTGCGTGCATATTGAGGCTGATTATTGCAATTGCCGAGCAAATTTGATTAAAACGAAACCTATTGCTAATCGAAAAGTTTCAGGGATGCAAACAAAAAAGGTGGCTAGAATCGTTCAACGTTAAAGCGTAGGCTGCTGGTTGCCCGAGCTGTTTAATTTGTACCAAAAGAACGGCGGAAGTAACGAGAAATTTTAATCAGATCCAGGAGATCCGTCGAGCTCGCTGGTTCGGCGCGAAATGAAAATTTTCAACCGCGTTGGATCTGTTAGCATACTCTGATCTGAACCTCCGAAGAGAAGGGGATATCCCCTCTTGGTCTCGACGCGGACATCTCTGCTCCCTCGAACTATCGAACAAAATATTTCACAATGAAACCAATGTTTCTAAACGATTAGCAATGGCATGGTTAGTCCGAAGAAATTATAATCCGCTTCGTATCTCCATTTCAATCGATTCGTATATTCAGAATGCTGTACACAGTGATTCTCCATCTCTGGATCGATGGATATTTGTTAAAAAGACTTGTCTAGTAGTGCCATCCGACTCCCCACTCAAAACACTGAAGGAGTCAGTGTGTGTCAGTTTGTTTTTTTTTAAGTCACATGTCTTCGAGATTTTTTACAATCTCAACTTAAATGGGACACCCTGTATAGACTGAAAGTACCATAGTTCGACAAACGTGGTATTATGCTAGATAAGATAAGATAGAAACTAATTAGGCTGCCTTGAATGCAACTCTATATTTGATGAGACTTGTCTCGGTGCAGTCGAAAAGTCGTGCAAAAATTGTTCAAACGTTGCGAAAATGCACTCCGCGAATTACTTGTTATAGACTTTAAATTTCAATTTAAATTGTGTTGAGCTGAAAGTGGGCTGTGAGGAAGTGGTTCGAAACTCTTATAAAATGTTCCATGTTGTCGTGCAAACGTATCGATTCGTTGCAATCATTAAAAAATCGTAGTAGTCATGCCGAAGTATGTAAGATGTTGGGCACGAGTTACATGTGCATTATACGGCAGTTTTACACTCAAGAGCCGTCGGAGAGGCAAAAAGTTAGAGTGATGGGTGTCGCACGATCCGACGAATGTGATTAAAAATAAAGTTCATGGTTTATATGATAGCTTATCAAGTAATTCGTCCTCGGCTTGCTACCGATCTCGTTATTGTGACCAGTATCGCCAGATCAGGGGACAAAGTTTCTAAAACTGTTCGTAAAATTTGCTCGTACAACAAATAACTTGCGAGTTCTGCATCGATCTAATTTTAGTATTCCTGGAAGATTCGTAGAAGTAGCATGATCGTAACACCCCGACGGTCTCCTAACGAGTACCTCGAAGGATTCAGTCGCATCGAGAAACGGCAATTATCTTTTTTGTTTCGGCGGATACATATCGGCCGCGAGACAATAATGTTTACCAGTAAATCACGTTGATCATGGAATCTCCGATTGCGTCAAACGATCCACGAAAGAGCCAAAAAACAAAACGTTGCGCGACCTGTGCGGCGCGCGGTGCGGCTGACCGCACGAAGAGGATTTCGAATGTCCGTTCACTTTGCCACAGAAGCACGTTACTTCCTTGTGTAGCGAGTTACAAAGGTAGGGGAAAAGATCGGATGGATGGAATGAATCGTCCACCTTGCTGGTTGTCAGTGATCACGGACCTCCTAAGAATGTTAGACGAGCGCGTTCTCGAGTCGCTTCTCGGGATCTGTATCGCGAACGCCATGTGATTTCTCAAACATTCGACCTGTTCGAGAACCTCCGACCTCCTCGGGTTCGGAATGAACAGTTATGTCGTTGCGCCCATAGTTATTGGCTAGGAGGTTCCCGTGTAATAAACGAGTGTTCCGGTTCCTTCGTTGCGACATAGTTACGGCTGCGAGACTTAAACTTCTTAAAGAAACGATACTCGGAGTAGAACAAGTTTTCTTCATTGATAAATAAACAATTCACCGTCCGAGAAACGAGAAAACTGTGTCAGATTTCAAACTTCTCAGAATTTTTCAACATTATGATTGAAGAAAGATCTGCAGTTTAATTCGCTGTTGTAGTTTGCAATTGTTAGATAAAAATAATACTCGTGTATATCAGAAATTCCTGAAAGCGAAAATCCTCTTTACGAAGAGTTATTACTAGACTGCGGATTTGATGTATCTATGACAAAAATGGGTACGTACAATTTAAAACAGCGAAGATATTAAAAAGATTTAGTTTCACTTTGACAAGATAATCGAAAGAAGAATGACATTTTTATTTGGCCCCTGTGTCTTGCAATAAATGCAAACATTTTTTATTTTGCACAAAGATCCGCAGTCTAGTTATTACATATATATTAAAGAGTGAATAGGGTCCGGGTTGCTCTGCGACAAGTGTCCAGGAGGGAGTCCAGTAAGATTGCTTCTGTCCGTCGAAGTTCACTGCCGTGAGATCACAGTTTTCGCGATGAACGGTCGCGCTGCACCGTATCCGTGCAAGAAACAGCGCGAAGCGCGCGAGGAATTCAAGTTTAAGTGCCTCGTGAAGAACCAGTGGAACACTTGTTGTACTCGAAAATTGACCTGGAAACAGGATTTCCAAGACTAGAAAACCTTCGACTGGTTGCGTGAAAAGTTGTTTACGTTCAGTTTGTACGCAAACGATCGTGCGGAAGGACGCGAAAAAATTGATCCTTGGACTTCCTTCTCCGTGTTCGAGAAGGCAGAAAAATGAGACATTAGAGCGTGGAAAGTCTGATCGATAACGTTCCTTGAGAAAGTCGCTGCAGGCTCGAGGGAGAGAGAACAAGAAAATTCAGTGAACGGTTTTGCAGAGCTCTAATTGCACGATCGGTTAGTGCATCGGCTGATCATTCTGGAACAGCGATGAGCAACCCGTACCGATCGTGCTTTCAGTTATGCGACGTGAAAATACATGCTGTGTCGTCTTCGAACCGTTTCTCATTTTGTAAAAGCGTTGCCCGTAAGGTACCAGTCGGCCGAACAGACTGTCGGTCGTCCGATTTCCGTCCGCTGGAAAAGGAAAAGGTTGCTCATCACTGATCTAGAGAATCCTTGACATCTTTGGTTCCGGAGACACCAGGGAAGGGAGTAACGGAATGAAACGCATGAAAAGATTCGTGTTGGCTCAAAGCACAGAGAAAGACCCGATTTGGAAGTCCTCGGACAACCTGATGGCTGGCGTCGGTGCATCGAAAATGCACGCGGAAACGGCTTCCAAGGAGCAGCTGTCTTCGATGGAGAAACCGTCGAGCGACAAGCAGCACTCGACCGCTGGATTAACGTAATATATTTTCACATTCTCACCGCCGTTTTCTTCGATTGTTGTTCCGTGATTATTGCAAGTCCGATATCCACCGGTCAGGAGCTATTTAAATGCTACAGGGAAATATTGAGAGATGTAATTTGGAACAGTCGAAACATTGGAAGTTAAGAATACTCTTATATTTTGCTATTCCGGTAGAAAATTATTATTTTGCATGAAGATCGGCTATTTAATAATAATGTAGATTCATTAGAGACTCGTTCGATACGATTTGGAATGTTAAATTGTAGATTACGTGCAATTACGATTTTATCAACGATTTAGTGGATCCGTTGATTGTAATTACAATTTTTCTTTTCATAAGAAATATTGGAATTAACGATAACGAAATGGTCTTTTAAAGTTGTTCCGATTAGATTTCGAATTCAACTCGCTGATACGTGTAATTATGGTGTTATCGAACTTCTGTGATCTACTGATTTTCAATGATATTTCGAACAGAATAAAGATCGCACGACTAAGAGTAAACATGCTGATCACTCGCAGAGTTAATCGATCACGTAGCCGGCAATAATTTAACTAATTGTAGAAAAGCGATCTTTAAAAGAAAATTTATCTACGCATCGTATAGTCGTACAGTACAAATTGTTTCGATAAAATTTAAATAAATTATTCTATTATTGCATCTCCTTTTAACTTTCGCTCGTGTATCAAAAGTCGACTTTTCCTCATAAAATTCGTTACACGTTCACCAGGGTCACCGTCGCGTCGCGTTCTTTAGAATTTCGTTGACGTATTCAATATTTCGAATTTCTGAGCTGCGGCTCGTGCGACCAAGTTAAACAGGTCCTTGAGAGTCTGAAAGTGAGAACTGCGAAGGAGACTGGTCAAACTTTACGCATCTTCGCTCAAAATTCCATGAATTACGTCCTCTGACCCGCGGCAGTACAGTCCCAAATATTGACTTATTACTGCGGATTTTATGCGTTTATGACAAAAGTGGGTAAGCACCATTTAAAGCAGTGGACATAGTAAAAACATTTAAAGACACCAGCGTATTGGTTTCAGTTTAATTAGATAATTAAACGAAGAAAGAAATGTTTATTTCTTGTCCTTGTTGGAGCTTATACTAGAAAAACATCCACTATTTGTATGCAGAATTTCAAAATTCGAAGTGATTCTGTCACAAGTGATCCGTTGTAATAATTAATTTAAACGAAACTATATTCGGCGGTAAAATGGATAATATAACGAACACCGTTTAATGAAACGAGAATTGTATCGTATCATAAAAGGCAAACGGTTCTTTTATTTGTTGACACAACAAAACGAAGAATTTAAAAAATGTTCGGTATGTCAGCAAATTTTTATGGAACGATGAAGCGACACGTACTTACAGTGAACAGTTATGACACTTTGAAGAAGTTCACGCTTTTTATTCGTTGGATAAAGGCCACTGAAATCAACAGCGGAAATACGGCACATTTATGGGGAATTATTCAATAATTCCATTTCTTTGGACACACACAGCGATGAAAATCGTTACGGATCGGAATAAACACATTCTCGTTACTTTTCGAAGATAATGTAAAATGGTCACGTTTAGTGTTCCGTAAAATAAAAGTAACTTGAGTACACGATTAGCGATGCGCGCAAAGTGTACCGATTTTGAAAAACTCGGAGGAACAATGACGCGTATGCATCTAAAGCGGACGCAGACGGCTCAGAAAGCGTTACGGAGTTGTAGGAATGGCGTTGCGTGAGCCGCTTAAATTAACGGTTCGTATACTTTCTCCGCTGTCATTCACGTGTAGCCCACTAATGGATGACAGGAATTACCTTGAAAAATGTAGGAAAACCGTTGCTCCCATTTCCTTCCAGCCGCGCATACCTATTCCGTCCCCCTTCTCCTCTGAAAAAAATTACTCGATTCCGCCTAATATCGTCGGAACGACGCGACGTGTTGTCAAGATGTTCGCTACATCATCCTATTTAACTAAGGATTACATACTAAGGAGTTCTATTCAAAATAGAAATACGTAATTGTGTATTATACAGATGGAAGTTGTTCAGTACAGAGGGGGACATCATGTGGTGGGACTTTTATTTTTCCCGGTGGACACTCCAAGGTGAGGTGAAGGTCAACTTCCTTTTTTTAAGTGGAATGTCCTATTTTTATACCATAGATCGATAGAGTATCAAATTCTGAGTATAAAAGTGTTGACCTTCATATGTCCTAAACCTAATAGTTAACGAGATATTCTCCAAAGAAGAAAGAAAATTGTTTCGATGATATCTCGTTAACTATTAGATTTAGGACATATGGAGGTTAATACATTTTTACTCAGAATTCGATAGTCTATCGATTAATGATAAAGAAAGTAGGTCTTTCCGTTTAAAAAAATCAAGGTGACCTTCTCCTCACCTTGGAGTGTCCACCGGGAAAAATAAAAATCCCACCACATGATGTCCCCCTCGGTACTGGGGACGATAACAAAACATTTTTATTTTGCATAAAGATTCGAAGTCTAATAATAACATATTAAATAATAAGACAGTACCTTTAAGTCCAAACACGATAAACGGAAGATGCAGAATGAAATAAAATGAATTAGAAGGGCTGCGAGAATATTTGTAACGAAATAGGGTGCCCGAAGGCGACGATATCCGTGAATTACAATGCCACATATAGTTGGATAACAATAGAGTGAGGCAGCAATACAATCTTATACAACGCACGAGAGATTTCAACGACTTGTTCAAGCGATTTCAATCTATATCGTTTACAAAGCGAGGATTTATTTGATGTGTACAGTGAAAACTAAGCCGCGTTTCATTTGATCTCGTAGGCCCAGCATGTCGCAGGGCACGGTGATGATCCAGACGCAGAGTAGGCTCCTTGAGAAGGATTTCACTATTGCTACACCCGAAGAGTTCGTTCATCGTTTCGGCGGTACCAAAGTCATCAACAAGGTGAGTACCGTTATCCAGAATACCAGGTTAACGACAAAGTTCTTTCCAAGTGGATAGGCCGCCCTCTGAATATTTTTACTTAACCCTGAAATCCTATGCTAGACTTATATTCAAGTACTGTTAGGTGTATACAGTTAGGAACAAAACTGATCACACATACTTTGAAAAATGAATTTTTCTGCCTCCTGGAACTTCTATTGAAAAAGTCTGAAAATTGATTAAAATTAATTAATTCGAAACAATTGAAGCAGATAGGTTTGTAGAGCAAGAAAAAGCCGTGCCAATGCATATATATACTTCACCTAACAAAACACAAAATTGCGGGAAAATAATAAAATACAAAAAACGCGGGAATTTATTGCACAACCCAATAGACATCTCTAGTATCACAATAGGAGCCGCACAAAGTCTAAATAAATTCAATCTTGTTATTTTTATGAGGGAACATGTACCAGTTATACTTTTGAGGCTCGGTAGGTTTAGTGTTAAATCCGCCGAAGCAGGTCATTCAACGCGCAGATCTGCCGTTTCGCTCGAACATATGTATTACGCGGCACTCACCGTACCGCACCGTTTCGCAATGAACGTTAACCGGCCAAGGCCTCATGAATGACCTTGAATGACCTTGAGAGCTAGATCCACCGTACCTGTATCAACCAACGTACCGTAAACCTCAAAATACACATTTTCTATCTAAAAAAAAAAAACCATGATTACTAACCGGCGACATCCTTTAAATTGTTTTTAATTCAAATTTGTAAATTCGAAATTCAAAAGTGTAAAGTTTCTTTGTTCCTAAGAGCGTGGGATCATGCCAACTCTTACAGGAGAATTATGTTTGGACAGATACTGATTGCGAACAACGGAATAGCGGCAGTAAAATGTATGCGTTCGATACGCCGTTGGTCCTACGAGATGTTCAAGAACGAACGGGCCGTGCGATTCGTCGTGATGGTCACACCGGAAGATCTGAAAGCGAACGCGGAATACATAAAAATGGCAGATCAATACGTTCCTGTACCTGGCGGCTCGAACAACAACAATTACGCCAATGTGGAATTGATCGTCGACATCGCCATTCGTCTTCAAGTTCAGGCAGTCTGGGCTGGATGGGGTCACGCTTCGGAAAATCCAAAATTGCCGGAATTGCTTCACAAGAACAACATCAGCTTCATTGGTAAGATACGAAATTTGTGAAACAAATAGAACGCGGAATGCACCACGTAAATCGCTAAACTTATTCTGTGTTTTCCAGTTTTCCTCTTCATCTATATACAGGATGTTTTTTTTTTATCTTGAACACTTAAATAATTTAGGTGTACAGCTAGTTAATAATAAGATATTTCCATCCAAGGCATATCGTGTATCAAAACCGATTGAAAGAAACAAAACTTCTTCCAGGACCGTCCGAAAGAGCTATGTGGGCGCTCGGTGACAAAATCGCCTCCAGCATAGTGGCGCAAACCGCCGAGGTACCGACACTGCCATGGTCAGGATCAGAATTGAAGGCTCAGTACAGCGGCAAGAAGATAAAGATATCTTCGGAACTGTTCAAGAAAGGATGCGTCTCAACGGCGGAAGAGTGTTTGGCAGCAGCGAATAAAATTGGCTTTCCGGTGATGGTGAAAGCCAGCGAAGGTGGCGGTGGCAAAGGCATCAGAAAAGTAGAGAACGCCGAAGAGTTGCCTACATTGTTTAGGTAAATGAATGTCTAACGAGATACGACGTGTTTACGTCAACTGACGACAAACAACGATTTGTTTTACGGTTTCAGTGATTAGAACTTTTTTTGTAGTTCGTAATTTCCTAAAAAGGGAAAAAATTTATATCTATTGTACGCCTACATGTTCTCCAATAGCTATACATGAGCAAAATCAAAATAGAATAGTCTTAAAGGAAATTAATAACATACGTATTTATTAGACTCCGTTCACAGAATCTTCGTCACGAGTCTAACACGATATTGTAGGCCAAGGGGTTAATAATTCAAACATATCATTGAATTCATTCTGCTTTGTTCCTCCGAAAAATGTTTACAAACCGACTTTGTAAATTCTGTTCACAGACAGGTACAAACCGAGATACCTGGCTCTCCTATATTTATTATGAAACTGGCGAAGTGTGCTCGGCACTTGGAAGTGCAATTATTAGCAGATAATTATGGAAACGCGATATCGTTGTTTGGTCGTGATTGTTCCATTCAAAGAAGACATCAGAAGATTATCGAAGAAGCGCCGGCCGTAATTGCCAAGCCGGAAGTCTTCGAAGAGATGGAGAAGGTAATTGCGAACGGTAACCGAGAGCGAATCGTCGCTATAAAGTAATCGAATCGCTTTGAGTGCCCGGAAAGCATTGTTTCAAATTGCAAAGAAATACATTTCGCTATGTTCTTTCGCGACAGGCTGCCGTGAGATTGGCCAAAATGGTTGGATATGTCAGCGCAGGTACCGTCGAATATCTCTACGACACTTCTGGACGATACTACTTCCTAGAATTGAACCCGCGTCTGCAAGTGGAGCATCCTTGCACGGAGATGGTGTCCGATGTGAATCTACCATCTGCCCAGCTTCAAATCGCCATGGGATTGCCGCTTCATCATATCAAAGACATTCGTCTCCTTTACGGTGAAAGTCCGTGGGGTGATAGCGTAATCGATTTCGATCAGCCGCGACACAAACCTCAGCCATGGGGCCACGTAATAGCTGCAAGAATTACTAGTGAAAATCCAGACGAAGGTACGTATCGTTACAACTGCATAAATAATTTTTACCAACGTATAGACGTTGTAGGATAAATTGTAGGATAAGCGTCAGTCGATAAAGAAGGGTTCATCATGTAACGATTGCATTTCACTTTTAAATAAATTATAAATTGCATAAATTATATTAACAATATACTTTTTCCAGGTTTCAAACCAAGTTCCGGTACCGTCCAAGAATTGAACTTCCGGTCCTCGAAAAACGTATGGGGTTACTTCTCGGTAGGAGCATCCGGCGGTCTTCACGAATTCGCAGACTCCCAATTCGGTCACTGTTTCTCATGGGGAGAAGATCGCAATCAGGCCAGAGAAAATTTGGTCGTTGCTCTGAAGGAGTTGAGCATCAGGGGTGACTTTAGAACGACCGTTGAATATTTGATCACACTGCTAGAAACGGAATCCTTCTTGCAAAACAACATAGACACGGCTTGGCTCGATCTATTAATCTCTGAGCGTGTTAGAAGCGACAAACCGGACGTGTTGTTAGCCGTAACTTGCGGTGCTCTTCATATCGCCGATAGAACTATCACGGCTGCCTTCAGTGGATTCCAAACGGCATTAGAGAAGGGACAGATACAAGCTGGTAACGACTTGGAGAACGTAATCGACGTGAGTGAATAATAACGCTAGAAAACGAGTATAATAAATAGATAGAAGAATAGGGGAATTTGGTTCTCGCCATACTGCGCCCTCTGCAATTAATGACGGCGGCGCCTTAAACTATTTTCGATCTACGTTTTTCATTGCTTTATTTTGATCAGCTTCAAATATCTTATTAGTAGACTGCAGATTTTATGGATTTATGGTAAAAATGGCTACGCACAACTTAAAGCAGTGGTCATATTAAAAAGATTTAAGGACATCAGTGTATTAGTTTCTGCTTAATAAGGTAATTAAAATATGAACAAATTTTTTATTTGGCACCTGTGTTTTGCAAACAACGCAAACATTTTTTATTTTGCATAAAGATCCACAGTCCACTTATAAGTTTCCCGCGGTGCGTAACGCAAGATCATCGATAGTGTTTTTCAATGAAAGAAATCATGATATTATACAGAAGTAGTCTGCCTATAAATGCAGGAATACATAATACAGCACACGTAGTACAGGATAGGCATTCGAATCGATCGTTTACTTTAATTTTCAGGTTGAGCTGATCAACGATGGATACAAATATAAAGTACAAGCAGCGAAATCAGGACCGAACAGCTACTTTCTTATCATGAATCGTTCCTACAAAGAAGTAGAATTGCATCGACTCTCGGACGGAGGTCTGCTGCTCTCTTTAGATGGTGCGAGTTTCACCACTTACATGAGAGAGGAGGTCGACCGTTATAGAATCGTAATAGGGAACCAAACCTGTATCTTCGAAAAAGACAACGACCCGTCTCTGTTGCGATCTCCTTCTGCTGGAAAGCTGGTCAGCTTTCTGGTCGACGACGGTGGTCACGTAAACGCTGGACAGGCGTACGCGGAAATCGAGGTTATGAAAATGGTGATGTCGGTGACCGCTAGCGAAGCTGGAAGCGTTTTCTACGTGAAGAGGCCAGGTGCCGTTCTCGATGCCGGTACTCTGATCGCCCACTTGGAGTTGGATGACCCAACTTTGGTGACCAAAGCCCAGGACTTCACCGGTCAGTTCCCGGGAACCGAGGTTCCTGCTATCTCCGAAAAGTTGAACCATCTTCACGCGAAATACAGAGTCGGTTTGGAGAACATTTTGGGTGGATATTGTTTGCCCGATCCGTACCATGTGCCGCGCGTACAAGAACTTCTTGAGATGTTTATGAGCTCGTTGCGCGATCCTAGTTTGCCGTTGCTCGAGCTGCAAGAGGTAATCGCCTCGATATCCGGAAGAATCCCGATCTCTGTTGAAAAGAAGATTAGGAAACTGATGTCCCTCTACGAGAGGAACATCACTTCCGTTTTAGCACAATTCCCTAGTCAGCAGATCGCCGCCGTGATCGATGGACACGCGGCGTCGCTATCGAAGCGATCCGAGCGCGACGTCTTCTTCTTGACCACGCAAGTTATAGTGCAATTAGTACAAAAATATAGGAACGGAATACGTGGAAGGATGAAGACCGCCGTTCACGAGCTCCTCAGACAGTACTACACCGTCGAGTCCCAATTCCAACAAGGCCATTACGACAAATGCGTGTCAGCTTTAATAGAGGAATACAAAGACGACGTGGCTACGGTAACGGCCACGATTTTCAGTCACAATCAAGTTACCAAGAAGAACGTATTGGTAACCATGCTGATCGATCACATCTGGGCCAACGAGCCTGGACTCACGGACGAATTGTCGAGTACCTTGACAGAACTGACCAGCTTGAATCGTACGGAACACAGCAGAGTCGCGTTGCGCTCCAGGCAGATCTTGATCGCTGCCCACCAACCCGCCTATGAATTACGACACAATCAAATGGAATCGATATTCTTATCGGCGGTGGACATGTACGGCCACGATTTCCACCCAGAGAATCTACAGAAACTGATTCTCTCCGAGACCTCCATCTTCGATATTCTACACGACTTCTTCTACCATACGAATCGCGCAGTCTGCAACGCCGCGTTAGAGGTCTACGTTAGGAGAGCGTACATCAGTTACGAGTTGACCTGCTTGCAGCATCTGGAATTGTCCGGCGAAGTTCCCCTCGTGCACTTCCAGTTCTTGTTGCCGATTAATCACCCGAATCGGCAAAGTCAATCTTCGGTTAATCACAGAATCGGAGCTATGGCAGCTTTCCAAGATATGGAGCAATTCGTCAAATATTCCGACGAGGTGCTGGATCTGTTGGAAGACCTGTCTTCGCCGGGTTCGATATCCGCCAAAGTCCTGGAAGCAGTAGACGCGGCTGGCAGCGAATCCAGACATAGCACGTCCATAAACGTGTCCATAAGTACCGCGGAGGCTGGTGGCGCGGTTGAATTGGGCGAGAGACCCGCCGAACCGGTGCACATCCTCAGCGTCGCCGTCCAAGAAAACGGAGAGAATCACGACGACGAGTCCTTGGCGCAAGTGTTCGGCGATTGGTGCACCGGGAACAAAGAGGAGCTGATCTCGCGGGGCATCCGAAGAGTAACATTCTGTGTTTTGAAGAAGAGGCAGTTCCCGAAGTTCTTCACTTTCCGTCAGAGGGACGGTTTCTTGGAGGACAAGATTTATCGGCATCTCGAGCCTGGATGCGCGTTCCAGTTAGAATTAAACCGAATGAGAACCTACGACCTGGAAGCTCTGCCTACCTCAAACCAAAAGATGCATCTTTATCTCGGTCACGCGAAGGTCGCCAAAGGACAACAAGTCACCGATTATCGGTTCTTCATCCGTTCTATCATAAGACATTCCGATCTGATTACCAAAGAGGCCAGCTTCGACTATCTCCAAAACGAAGGTGAACGCGTTTTATTGGAGGCCATGGATGAACTGGAAGTTGCGTTCTCGCATCCGCTCGCCAAACGTACCGAGTGCAATCACATTTTCCTGAACTTCGTTCCCACAGTGATTATGGACCCAGTGAAAATGGAAGAGAGCGTAAACGACATGGTGCTCAGGTACGGTTCCCGGTTATGGAAGCTGAGGGTACGTCACGCCGAGATCAAAATGGCTATTCGTCCGTCGCCGGGCAAGCCGGCGTCTACCATACGCCTGTGCATTGCCAACGACAGCGGTTATAGCATAGACTTGCATCTATACACGGAGGTGACGGATCCAAAGACCGGTATTATTCGTTTCGAACCCTCCGATAGCCGGAAGTCAGGACCCATGCAAGGTCTGCCGATTTCCACGCCATATTTAACCAAAGATTACCTTCAAGCGAAACGGTTCCAGGCTCAGAGCGCTGGCACAACTTACGTGTACGATTTGCCTGATATGTTCAGGCAGCAAACAGAAAAGATTTGGCAGAAGTATATAGAGGAGAGGTCGAACTGCAATATAACTATTCCGAATCCAGTGATGGAATGCATGGAATTGGTCTTGGAAGGTGACAATCTTGTGGAGCAGAAACGACTTCCCGGTGAAAATAACGTCGGCATGGTGGCTTGGAGGTTGAAGCTCTACACGCCGGAATACGCAGAGACTGGACGGGATGTTATACTGATAGCAAACGACTTGACCTATTTGATCGGTTCGTTTGGTCCAAAGGAAGACTTGGTATTCTGCAAAGCATCCGAAAGGGCCAGACAACTCGGTGTTCCCAGGATCTATTTCTCCGCGAACTCTGGAGCGCGTATCGGTCTGGCGGAGGAAGTGAAAGCGCTGTTTAAAATCTGCTGGGAAGATGAAAATGAACCGGAGAAAGGATTTAAATATATTTATTTGACAACGGACGATTATGCCCGGTTGGCACCGCTTAACTCCGTGAAGGCTTCGTTGATCGAAGACCGAGGCGAATCTCGTTACAAAATCACAGACGTGATCGGCAAAGACGACGGTCTTGGTGTAGAGAATTTAAAGTACGCTGGTATGATCGCTGGAGAAACGTCCAGAGCGTACGAGGAAATAGTTACGATCTCTATCGTGTCTTGTAGAGCTATCGGTATCGGAGCATACCTGCTGCGTCTTGGACAAAGAGTCATTCAAATAGAGAACTCGCATATTATCTTGACCGGTTATAGGGCATTGAACACTGTATTGGGTCGCGAAGTGTACGCGAGTAATAATCAACTCGGTGGGATACAAATTATGCATTACAACGGTGTGTCGCATGCCACGGACGAAAGAGACTTGGACGGTGTCGAAACCGCTTTAAGGTGGTTGAGCTATTGTCCCAAGTTTAAAGGTGCGCCACTTCCTATACAAACGGCGCCGCTTCCTGACCCAGTTGACAGAGAAGTCGGTTATGTACCCACAAAAACAGCCTACGATCCTAGGTGGATGCTCGAAGGCAGGCCGTCACCGAACGAACTAAATTCTTGGGAGAGTGGATTCTTCGACCGAGGTTCTTGGCAGGTATGGAGTATGGATATTACTTCAAAATATTCTTGTCCACCGTTATTTATACTTAAACAGCGAGCTCGCGACAACTTATCTAGGTGCACGGTAGTGCACCAGCCAAGTTCCTCGCACTACCTTCTTTTACACGAAACAACTTAGCCGTTTTTTAGAGGCTTATCACTCGGCACTGGACGCAAATGGAGAGATGTAATTTCGTACAATTGTTAAATGCTATCATGTCTCAATATTGACAAAACATTAATCTTCCAACATTAGTAGGTTCCGAGATATAGGACCTCAAAAATCGCTAAATTTGTCACTGACTGACTGACTGACTGACTGACTGACTGACTGGCTGGCTGACTGGCTGACTGGCTGACTGACAGATCATCAAAACCTTTTGGGTACTTCCCATTGACGATCTCACAACTTTTTACTGTCATAGGAACTTGGCTCCTGTTTACAGCATGTTTTTGTTGGGATTCTTCTTTCTTATAAGGGTAGACTCGTTTCCAGGTACAAGAATCGATCCCCTTACTGCGTTCGATAGAAATTCCTCTAATGTTTTGACTGCTTTAAACGACACCTACTCATTTTTGTCATAAATGCAGATAAAATTCGTAAATTTGTAACAGTCTCCCAGCCATTACAGAATCCATTACGCGCAAGTCAATTTTTAACTCGCAATTTTATTTGTAGGAAATAATGAGACCTTGGGCTCAAACCGTGGTAACCGGACGAGCCCGGTTAGGTGGAATTCCTTGCGGTGTTATCGCAGTTGAAACAAGGTGTGTCGAACTGCATTTACCAGCTGATCCTGCTAATTTCGACTCGGAGGCCAAAACTATATCCCAAGCAGGACAAGTATGGTTCCCCGATAGCGCGTACAAAACTGCCCAGGCCATTAAAGATTTCAAGAAAGAGGAAATACCACTCTTTATTTTCGCCAATTGGAGAGGATTCTCTGGTGGAATGAAAGGTATTTACCGATTCGTATATTATCTTTCTATCATTTTTATGTTACACCATCGAAATAATGTGCTTTTTTATAGATATGTACGAGCAGATCATCAAATTCGGTGCTTACATAGTAGACGGTTTACGGGAGTATACGAAACCGGTATTCGTGTACATTCCACCAAATGGAGAATTAAGAGGTGGTGCCTGGGCAGTAGTTGATCCAACGATAAACCCTCGTTACATGGAAATGTTTGCTGACAATACAAGCAGAGCTGGTGTTCTCGAACCCGAGGGGATAGTTGAAATCAAATTTAGGTCGAAAGATTTAATTAAAACCATGCATAGAGTGGATTCGGTGATTATAAAACTCAAGGTGAATGTTTATAATCTTTCGCAACGAATACGATAAATGCAGGGTGGCGTTTAATACACGGATTTTCATAAACATAAATGTTTTTTTGTTCTAGGAAAAACTATCGAACGCAGATACGCCAGAAGCACGAACAGAAATCGAGTCTCAGATACGTAAACGAGAACAAGAGCTGGAACCTATGTACCGTCAAGTTGCAGTGCACTTTGCGGATCTCCATGACACTCCGGAGAGAATGTTTGAGAAGAGCGCGATTCATGACATAATTCCTTGGCGAAAAGCCCGTAGGTTACTCTATTGGCGGCTCAGAAGGAGACTTTTGGAAGATGAAATCAAAGAAGAAGTTCTATCCATGCAACCGCGTTTCGATGTCCGACAAGTTGGCGCGATGTTGCGGCGGTGGTTCACAGAAGACAAAGGCCCCACAGAGTGTTACTTGTGGGATCAGGACGAAGCAGCAACCAACTGGCTGGAGAGTCAACGCCAGAACGAGAACAGTGTTATTTCGCGAAATATTACTTGCGTGAAGCAAGACGCGGTTGTTTCTCGAATCAAAGAGGCCCTCGAGGCTTGTCCAGAGGTCAGGTTAACCGCAGTCCTGGAAATCGCCCACAGGTTACAGCCGACAGAACGCGCCGAATTGCTTAGGACATTATCGCAACTAGAGACCACTACCCAAGAACATCATAACGACTCAAGTGCCTCGTCTTAATGTTTTTGATAAAATTTACAAGATTCTTTGTCTATCCACGTACCTGGTGTATGTAACTCCGTTAGAATTAATTGTACAGACGCTCGTTATATCATCCTTGTTAATAGTAAATTCTACGGGAATAGCGTAATTTTGCAAAGTTAATACTTGTTTCGGTCGATAGTGTTACTTGATGGTAGAAAGTAAAAGAAAAAGTTGAACATGTATATGCTTAGTACAATACAGTTCGATAATGATGCTATCGAGTATAGGACAGTGGAACTGCCGTTTCCTAAACCATGGCGAAGTGTGACCATTGTTTACGATAAGTGTATTCATGAATATAGAAATTATATGTATATATACATACATACGTACGTACGTACATACATACATACACACACAAACACATCCATGCATACGTAAGTGCATACATATATGTATATATGTATGTATAATATGTAAAAATAAATATATTTATTATACATGTATATTTATACGTATATACATATATATTTATTTTTAGAAAAAGAAAATCTGTTGGTTGCGTTTATTTTTACCGAACGTCTAAATAGAACACGATCGTACACGCCATCTCTCCATTGTATCGGTAAGAAAAAGTCAATGGGTACGTTTTACCAAATGTTGAATACTGTTTTTCTCATGGTCATAATACACGATATCAAAAATGAAACTTGTTTTGCACTCAAAGAATTAATTTTTTATTAAAGATCGGGTTCGATCGTATGAAATAAAAAATGGAAAATTTTATGAACCTGAGTGAGTTAAAGGAATTAAAGCGTTTAATACAAATTAGATACTATATGATCATATACAAATATATATTTTATACTATTTTTAATTCGCTAAGAACTAGGTAAAATGTATATTATATGCAGTCATATTCTCATAAAGAGGTAAAACAGATTACATCACGGAATCAACGTTTTTCTTTCGTGTTATTACCTTTAAAAGACTGGTATTTGACTTCGGTGTACATCGACAAGATCATCGTCCAGAGTAAGCAATACCATAAACGAGAAGAACATTGCGAAAGCAGACAAGAAATGCCAAATGTCATGGTTATCGAAGAAGTTTAGTAGCACGCAAGGTTGATTGTAAAGCCGTGAAGCTGCTGGAGTAAGCGCCCACGAAATTGTTTTTCGTATAAAAAAATACATAGCCGCGGCCCAGAATACAAGCGACAAAGTAATATAAATCAACGGTTGGAAGAGAATCCGCTCTTTATGATATTTCTGAAACATAAAGTCGATTAATCATTCGTTATACTCCTCTCCGTATGCGAACGCTTTGTTCTATGCTTACCTTCATCAAGATGTAAAAGAAAGTATACATCATTAAATTGGACATTAGTATAGCTAATAAGAACGTTGCAAAATTTTTCTCGTGTGTTATATTTCCGTACACCGCGAGAGCAACGTTACATAAATTTGCTACGACAAGCATTAGAAATCGTCCCAAATATAACGGTCGAAACAAATGTCCAATTCCTACATGTACATCGTACCTACAGTTCTGTAAGAATGAAGTATAATTTAAAAAATCAGACAGTTTATCCGTGGCTATTAGAGATCCCTATTTCACGTATAGGTTGGGAAGAAAGTTCTTGCGTGAGAAATGTTTCAAATCCCAGAGAGATGCTGAAACGGCATTCAACGAGTTTGTCGCCTTCAGGACTCCAGAATTTTATTCAAGCGGAACAACAAAACTTGTTTCTCGTTGGCAAAAGTGCATTGATTGCAATGGTCTTTATTTTGATTAATAAAGTTCTGTTTGAGCCGAGATATATGCATTTGAATTTAATAGTTCAAAACTATTAATGGATACGGATCCGTTCGGCACGTTCGAGTCCGACAACTGATGCGTTATTGTTTTTCGATCGAACATGCCGACTGGATACTGGTTTCCAGGATTGCAAGAGTACGGGATACGCGTTCTCATTTCTCGATAATGCATGCGATGGGGTTTCAATCAGGGAGAGCTGCAATCGCCCTCAAAATTTTTTTACGTTTACGAGGCGTAATTTAACATAGCTATTTTCATAAAGCTGCGACAGCTACATGCTGCCGAATATGTAAATTACGCCTCGTAAACGTAAAAATAGGACTTTTGAAGGTGATCGCGACCTAGATTGATCTTTTATCTAGTGCTTTTTAGAAATGATTACTACACGGTTTACATACTATGTGTACACATGTATTTCAGTACACGTTCGAAACCACGATCTCTAGTGGCTATGCGTAACCATTTCAGATTACCTGTACTATCCTCATAATAACACCTCTGAATCCGTACCACCTCCATCGTCCCATGTAGTAAATTTGAATCGTCAAGAACAAACAAATCGACAAATGGGCGATTGTAAATATAATCCAGAAAAGTGTCGATCCGTTGAGGACACCAACTAGTCCGATGAAAATTACAAATGCCAGAATACCGAATGTGACCGGCGCTCGTGCATTTATATCAGGATGACGAGTTTGATATATTTTAATCATGCATAGCACCGCTATGATGTACATAAAACTGGTATCTAAAAGAACAAAAGGGAGATATTGTATCTAACGATAACGTTGTTGCGCAGCGATAATGTCAAGTAATATTCATTTTACCAAATTGAAAATTGCTGCGATTCGGACACACATGGTAACTTGCCGAAAGTATTCCTTCCATAATTAGAGCAGTGCCCATTGCATAGAATAATCCATAATGTTGGGGTATACCGTAACATTTATTTTTTTCTTTATCTATTATATTATGTTCTCGAGAGTTTGTTAGGAAAATGAACAAGAGACCCAACATAACGTACCCAAAATTCGAGAAGACATGATTGAAATCCGACAACTGTTGAAGCGGATGAGCACAGAGGAAATTATAGTAGCACATATCTTGATTCCCAGTAACGTGGAGCACGTTTTGGTATGTTATCACCAGTTGCACAACCGGCAACGTATAAAACGTAGCAACCGTTATTAAATAATATAAATATAATCGGGACTTGTGTCGCAGAATCTTTGGATCTTTGCGTGCCAAATCACAAACTGAGAGCACAAGTTTTGTTCGTATCACATCTTTATCGTAATGGCTGTCTTCTAATAGATCGATGTCGTCTTCGTCGATCGAAGAATCGTCGTCCATCGCAGACTGATTACGCCCGGTCTAAAGAATAAAGAATTTTTAAATACTTTAAAGAATGAATCATGATTCTGAATTGTTTTACATGCTATAATCTCTTGCAAAATTGAAATTAAGTTACGTCGATTACCTTACCTCTTCTACAGTTGAAGGACTCGGTAAAGGTTCTTCAACGTTCTCATGATCTTGATTGTTCAGTATTTGCTGGGCAAGCTTTCTACCTTCTTTAACTCTCGATACTATAATCACCACAACATACATGACACAGAAACTAAATATGATAGAAATGGCAATCCCTGATGCGACTAGATAATCTTCTTTCGTAATACTATTGGTTACTTTTAACGTCACATCTTTATTTCTTACAGAGATCATACTAGGCGAACCAAAACAATCGGTATCATCGCCGTTTACAACTAACACAACAAAAAAGCCCAATGGATACGCGTCTCTCTAGGAAAACCAATATCAAAGTTTAAGTTCATTCTTAATTATATTTTCTGGAAATTAGGAAAGATACTCACTGGCACAGTTATACCACCTTTACGAGTTACGGTTTGCCAAGCACCCGTAAATTCAATATTCCTTTCTAAATCGAATACAGGACACTACGGGCAGATAAAACCATTGTTAAAGCGTCGTTGTAAATACATTGTAAATCGAGAAACATTTCTGTTTAAGTAGTTATTGAAATATTATTTAATTTAACGTAATGAAACGTTGTCGCCCAAGTTCGCAACCAAGTTAACTCACAGATGTATTTTGTATGGAAACTGTCATGCAAATATCACTCTCAGATTCAACGTGGACTATCACAGAGGAACTTTCTATTTCTTTTGGAAAAGTGTAGCCATAATAAATAGGTCCGGATGGTGAAATTGATACCGATCTTTTCTCGTCCGATCTAAAAGATAATACAAAAATGGCTATTATTAAAACTTCTTAATACTATACATTTAAACTAAACTAAAGTAAATACCTTAAGTAGAAATGTAAATCTTTCGTTACGTTAAGCTGAAACGAGATATTCTTATGGCTGGCTGTCGATAAACTAACAGTAATAAATTCATCTCCCTCGTCTCCATATCCTCTCTGATAATCTTTCGTTGAGCACAATGTTCGACTGGTTTTATTATAAGTCGATTGATTGAAATACGTGCTTTTCACTACAAGAGGTATTTGCCACGATAGAATTTCTCTTTTCTGACGTACAACTACTATAAGAGGTCGACTATGAGAGGCGTTGCTTTCAACATTTATCCTCGAAGTTTGCATCCAAGTTGCCTATACATATGCATCGTTTAATATGGAAATAGAAATAGAAAATGCGATAGAAACTTCAAATATATGGACACAAATACTTACATTGTTAGTGCGGTACAAGAAGACATATTCAACGGTAGTATTTATCACAAAATTATATACTTCTTCATAGTTTGCGTCGATAACAATAGGTGTAAATAACAGATTTTGCACAAGAATAGCATCGCAAGTACTAAACACTAGCGAGACAGTGATAACTGCTAAAATTGGTTGAATATTCAGCATTTCTAAACATTTGTGCTTATAAGTACACCTGCTTGGTCTTCAATGGACACTGATATGAATTTATCACTACTAAACATCAATAACAAAAATCAATTATTGAATTTGATGTATTATTCTTTTATTCTATATAAATAGCGTATCGGTTAATTCAGTTTAATGAATTCATAATTCGATAGTTTCGGGGAAACCCACTGCACAGTATAGTAAACTGCTGAATTACCAGTTCACATTTGCATAATTTACATTGCTTTCAAGCATCTCAACCTCAACCTCAACGTGTCTTTTGAATCGAGGAGTACATATTAAGGCCACCACACACGATCATCTCGTCGTTGCTTTTGCTTCTGCGATCATAAGTTATTCATAAGTCATAAGTTGCGATGCAAGACGGGAACAATCAACATCTTGGTGATTGCGTTTATAATGCCAGATAATTGACGGAACACTTTGTGTTCTTGGTTTTGTCTTGTCTTATGTTAGAGCGTACATATTTAGATCACTATAGCTCATACTACTACATATGTACTGCGTATGCGTACACTATACGAAAATAAAAATATAATATATAAGCAAGACGGTATTACGCATGTGTAACAACCATGATTTTCTACACTGCGTGGTGAAAATCAAATTAATTCTCTGCGTGTATGTATCTCATTATTGAAAACCATTTATGTATAATCCAAAATGGGATATTCAAAGAATTTGCAGTTCCTTTTTGGCAATATCGTTTCTCATATTTTACAAGAGGATGCATAGCATTTGATAGAATAAGAATTGTAACTAAATATATATGAAAGGGCTGTTAAGTTAACATTATATAATAATATTTATCAGTGATTACAAAGAACCGAATCCGATTCGGGTTAGGTTTTTGATCCCTGCTGTTGACGAGTAAATAAACACTGGTAGCGAACCCACTCCACAGAGTATGCTAGAGGCGAAACTCCTAACGAAATTCGAAGCCTCTCGTATTTGTGAACTCGACATTTTCGATCTACAGGGTGTCCCAAAAATGGTGTACTTCCTTGATAGGGTGGTTGGCTAATCTTGCCCAATAGCAACGCTACACTTAGCGGGATTCATAGAACGAAGAAACTTAGCAGAAAAATTGAAAATTTAGGAAAGAGCGGTGATATTCGAAACGTAATACGGTCGAAAAACGGTTTGGAGCAAAGTATAAATAAATTATAGAATTGTTATTACATATTTGATATTTCAAACTTTACATTCCTACGCTCCTATTTCTATTTGTCAATTGTACAGCCTAGTCGTGGCCAACTTCGTGCGATCCTGTAGTACGAGAATATGTGTTGTATTTAGTTGTAGCTAACTTCGCTATGCTGATTCGGCTTTAGTCATTGTTATTAAAGATGACGGCACCCGTACCACCAGAAGAAATTATTACATATTTAAGTGAAAATCAAAATGTTGCGGACAAAGAGCTGGCCGCTGAATGGGCTCAGATCGAAGAATTATACATTAAAAGGTAGTATCTATAAAATCTTATGAATTACGTTTGCACAGAAGTATCAAAAATTTGTGTCACGTTCCGTGACTTGCAGGCTTTGGCATCAGCTTACACTCAAATTAGAAACATTTGTGAAACACCCATCCCTTGCAAAAGGAGATAATTTGATACAGTTGTACGCGAACTTTTTGTCGACCTTTGAAAATAAGTAAGTACCGCACATAATATATTCCTTCTAAGTGTGTGTTGAATCGTAACCTCACTTTTCCTATTTCGCTTACGATGGTATATCAGTTTTACGTACAATACATGTATATATTATTTACATAGACTGAATCCCTTGTCGTTGGTGGAAATATTATCACACGTAATACCACAGTTCCGAGATAAACAAGGAGCAATCAAGTTTATGAAAGAAATTGAATTGAAAGTTAAAAGCAGTAATGAAGCGTCAGCTCTCTGTAAAGTCTTCATAGGACAAATCCTATTGGATAAATTAAATAATGAAGAGGAAGCGAAAAAAATTATAGAAGAAGTAGAATCTATGTTAGAGAATGCCGACGGTATTACCACAGTTCATGGTAGATTTTACTTGTTAGCCAGTCGTCTTTATCGCTTACAAGGAAAACATGCCGAATATTATCGGACTGCTCTAAGGTATTTTCCCATTTACAATGATTTTATCGCGCAAATGTATTATAGTTGTAGAGCACTCTTTTACGGCGATTTTATATTTCAGATATCTGGGTTGTATCGATTTAGATACGTTAAGCAGACAGGAGCAAGAACAGCATGCATTTTTCCTCGGTTTAGCTGCACTTTTGGGTGAAGGAGTGTATAATCTCGGAGAGTTATTAGCTCATCCTGTATTACAATCCCTAAAAGGCACGCCAAACTCTTGGTTGGTGGATTTATTGCAAGCTTTCAATGCTGGCGACATAGCCGCATTGGAAAGATTAAAACCGCAATGGAGTAAAGTTGCTGATTTGGTTGCGCAAGAATTAAAATTGAGGCAAAAAATTTCTTTGTTGTGTCTCATGGAAATGACGTTCAAACGGCAAGCGAACAACAGGTTTGTGTCTTTTACTTCGGTACCGAATTGCTACTACTAGACTGCTGATGTTGATGCAATTTGCGATTTTTGTTGACGAATTTTAAGGAAGTGGAATCGAATAAAATCTGATTTTCAGTGGTAGTGGCCTTCTTAGAACTGAAATAAATAACAATCGTACTGAATTCTGTCGAATCTTATATTGTAGTATTTTTTGAAAATTTTCAGGAGTTATAAATGCATAAAGATCCACAGTCTAGCTATTATAAACGAATATTAAGAATTGGACTCGAACGATTTGTATTAATTTATTGCAATTGTTTTCTGCAGACAACTAACATTTGCAGAAATTTCTCAAGAAACTCGATTACCCCTTGGCGAAGTAGAACTGTTAGTAATGAAAGCTCTGGCACAAGGTTTGGTTCGCGGCGCTATCGATCAAGTTGCGGGAACAGTGAACATGACGTGGGTACAGCCTCGTGTATTGGATCGTAGTCAAATAGTTGGAATGGTTCAAAGACTCGATGGATGGTGTAAAGATGTTAACTCTATGGAGCATCTACTAGAATCTAGAGCTTCTGACATTCTTACTCTTTAATATTAGGTTCAGGTTCTTTTATTAAAGCATTTGTAACTTACTTCTGTGTGTTGATTAACTCATTGGCTTAGCATTATTTTAAAAAAAGGGGATACACAGTAATAACTGTTGAAAGGAGCTGATCGATCGATACGTAATATCTACAAATAACAAAATAAAAGTAGTGCGATACCTTGATAAGTCGGTGGGTTCATACAGGAAAAATCATAAGCTCTATTTTCTTGAAACGCAAAATTAATTCAGTACTCGCAGGTGACTCTAAAACAAAATATAATCTTGGTTCGAACTTAATATCCTAACGAAAGCAATTTAATACAAATTTTTAATATTATACATAGGATAATCATTTAGATTTTGTTTTTGTGTTCGCAAACTTTGTACTATGATCGAAATATTAATAATAATAATAATAATGTATATTAACATTTGTCACATTTTCCTTTTTCATTTTCTATTCACACCTTGGGCATTGACGATCGTGTCGTTTCTCGAAAGTATGTAAGATTTTTCAAAATTCATTAATTTTCTATGGCTGTTGATAATTTATAAGCAACAATAACCTAGAGAGGAAGTTCATTTCTTTTATTACGACGAATAAGAAGAAAGTTTCATCGAAAGAATTGGACTTTAGATTAGAAGATCTATAAGTCTTGAGTTACAATCAGGGAGGATACGAGAGACGAGAGTGCACACGCGCGGGGTGTTTTCTGCCACCACTTTTAGCAATATAGAATATAAATAGAGTATAGACCTTATAGGGCATGGGACGGCATGGGACACAGTGTTCCAAGATAACGGAGTATCTGGTGCCCACAAGTCGCGCCACAAGATAATTCAAAATACATAGTGTATGTATAGCTGTGTATAGCGATAGAAAAGCGAGGTATACATGTATATTTATGTATTATTTCGTAAATATTTAGAAAAACTCGTTAATATCGCATATATATTGTTCTCACTATTCTTTTTTTTTTTAATAAAGTAAGTTGTACGGAAATAAATACAGATTTCATATTATCAAATCAATTAACATCTATATACATTAAAATTTAACTTCTTCTAAATTATAATTGACAAAATGAGTTTGCCATATTTAAAATAATAAGAATGAAGTAAAAATGAACGACTAATAAAATATATATTACAGTTACAGTTTCTATAAATATTTACACAGAATGAGATGAGGCGACGACTCCGACTTCTCAACAGACTGTAGCACTTTGCCCGCATCCATCATCTACTTCCATCTAATCTTGGAACATGGCATGTTATGTGAAACTAGATTTAGCATGAAACAGAACCTTTACTAAACCTGTGGCATAAATGAGAACTAGCTCGAACGGATGCTTCATGCGACATTACCATAGATCTGAAATAGCTTAGCGACATCCTCTCTGCCTTCATTTTACATTCTATATACATACATGTGTTTGTTTGGGTTTATGTATACGTACATGCATTTATGTATACCTGGTATATATGTATGCATAAATAGATTGTATTCATGGGCCTGTACACTGATATATATCAGTGCCCGTACGAAAGCAGTTTTACAAAACGATCTGTCTTCTCTGGAAAATTGTATCCTCTCTACAGATCGCGAAAATCTATGCCAGAATGTTTTAATGCTTTCGATTTTTTTGTTGTTTTCATGCAAAGTGAATATGTCAAAGACCGTGGCGATGTGTAGTTAGCGTTGAGTCGAAACCAATTGCAATCGTGAATTATAGGTGCAGGTATCGATGAATCGTTATGAATTATTAATATCCAGGTGGTCATAGTTGGATCCACGACATGGCATCTCGCAGGTGAGGCACGTTTTTATAGTTGCATAAAAGAGCATGTAATTATCATAATTCACGGACGTTCGGTGAACAGGCCTACTTATTTATCGGTATTAGCCGCGGATTAGTCAAACTAGAAGGTAAGGTATGCGCACTTGAATTGTTTATCACCGATGAATCTTTAATGTCCAAAAATGGGCAGAATAATTCTAGTTTGCTCAGGTATTCGTCATTGATATTTCGCGACTAATATTTACGTTTCATTCTACAGAATTGGCTACGCGCATTTTTCGTAGAATGGAAAGTGCAAATCGTTTCTACAGAATTTTCATATCATCTACTTACTATTGTCTAAAACAGATTACATTATCGTTAGCATCCTTTTCTCAATTTTCGTTGTTGTTACAATTCGTTACAATTCGTAACTGAAATCAAATCTTGTTCAGATTGTAGCGTAAGTTATTATTAGACTGCGGATCTTTATGCAAAATAAAAATTGTCTGCGTCGATTGCAAGAAATAGAAACCAAATTGCATGTTATTTTTATAGAGGAGAAATCATGTATTGACACCTTTACTTTACAAAATTGTCCAACACTTTTGAATTTCATCTACTCACCATTTTTTTTGTTACAGATGCATAAAGATCCGTAGTCTAGTTATTATATTTTATTTAGCACTTGTGCCTTTCTAAATTTATGCAAAAGTAAATGTTGGTTCGATTCGTTTGTAAGCTATCCATCGAATCGTTGATTCCTATAGAATAACTGATGATACCACGTTTATACTTGATAATTTATGGTTGTTAACTGCAACCATGGAAACGGTGACAATAACAGCATAACGTTTGTTATAGATGGTTCCATCCCAATATTTCGGGTTTAGAAGCAGAGCGTTTATTAATGGAACGAGGTTACGATAGTTCATTCTTGGCACGACCGAGTTCATCCAACCCTGGTGATTTCACACTATCCGTGAGGTAAGTTCATATTTTATACCATACAAATAAAAATATTTTCTTTAATTCTAATATTTTGTTCTTCCACTTAAGACGAAACGGCGAAGTAACTCACATCAAAATACAAAACACCGGAGACTTTTATGACCTTTACGGCGGGGAGAAGTTTGCGACATTGTCGGAACTTGTGCAATTTTATATGGAAAACGGAGGACAATTGCGCGAGAAAAATGGGGAAATAATCGAACTGAAGTATCCTTTGAACTGCGCGGACCCAACGACCGAAAGGTATTTATTCGATACAAGAAGGTATAGCTATCGATTCCCGTGATAATCGTAATAGTAAGTTTTGTTATGCGACAGAACATTCTTTCTTGTTTCTATTATTCGAAATGCACGCATATAGCATGGTATGTGTTAATAGTAAAATATGGGTAAAGGTGGTTCCATGGCCATTTATCAGCTAAAGAAGCAGAACGTTTAATGCTGGAGCGAGGTAAAAATGGATCGTTTCTGGTTCGTGAATCCCAAAGTAAACCCGGTGACTTCGTATTATCCGTGCGCACGGACGATCGTGTTACACACGTTATAATACGATCTCAGGTTAATTATATTTTCTATTATACGTCATATACATCTTTAATACGCTTTTCTTTTTATTACAAATTATTATCGAAATTCGAGACATACTCTTACTGAAACTTAACGAATCTTGTAGGATAACAAATACGATGTCGGAGGGGGCAATAAGTTCGATAGTCTAAGCGATCTGATAGAACATTATAAACGTAATCCAATGGTTGAAACAAGTGGAAGCGTTGTACATTTAAGGTAGGAACTATAAAACTTTAATAACTCGTATCGCACGCAAAAATACGCGTGTACGTAACATATACATATTTTTTATCCGTCAAGGCAACCTTTCAATGCCACTCGTATAAACGCTAGCGGCATTGAAAGCAGAGTAAGGCAATTGCACAAAGAAAACGGCTGTTCGAACGGATGGCTATGTTGGAACGGAGCGACCAGTGGCAATGAAGCTGGAATAGGGCGTAATAAAGGGAAAGCTGGTTTCTGGGAAGAATTTGAATCGCTACAACAGTTGGAGTGTCGTCACTTATTTTCCAGAAAGGAAGGTTTACGTCCCGAAAACCGTGCAAAAAATCGATACAAAAATATCTTGCCATGTAAGATTGTTCTTTGATTTGATTTTATTTGTTCTTTCCTCTTACGCATACATGTATTAAAATGTAATTATTTTGTAGTCGATCACACGAGAGTGCGTCTAAAGGATGTCGATCCAAATGTTCTCGGAGCCGACTATATTAATGCTAATTACATTAAGGTAAATTTCTCTGCACAATTTAATACTTTTATTTATTATTTTGATTTGCTTATGCGTATTGGAATTTGTTTATTTGCTACTTCTATAGAACGAAGAAGGAGACGGACAACCTAGTGGAATCGCCGCCGTCGGTGACGCCGGCGTATTTAATAAATGCTACATCGCAACGCAAGGTTGCCTTCTAAACACAATACCAGACTTCTGGCATATGGTATACCAAGAAAATACCAGAGTAATAGTAATGACCACCAAAGAAATGGAAAGAGGAAAGGTATGCTCTATTTGAAGACATTCGCGTGAAGAATTGCGTATTTTAAAACTAGCTACGTATGTATTTTAACGTTCATTCTATTTTAGAATAAATGCGCCCGTTATTGGCCGGAAGAAGGCGAAGTTGCAGAATATGGTGGTGAATGGAAAGTACGAGCTTTGTCTCGTACGTCGACAGCAGATTATACGTTACGGGAATTCATTTTAAATGGAAATAAGCCGTGTTTTGCGGAATCTAGGAGGATTTACCATTATCACTTTCAAGTATTTATTATCACATCTGAAATGCCGTTCTTCGTTCTAGCCATTGCCGTATCTACTGTACTTATGCTTGAAATTGTTGTTTGAACTGTATTCAACTTTTAGGCCTGGCCCGATCATGGCGTTCCTTCGGATCCTGGTTGTGTATTAAATTTTCTTCATGACGTCAACGCGAGGCAAGAGTCAATTGCCGCGTCCCTTACGTCAGCTGGTCAAAATACACAGAACATAGGTCCAATTCTTGTGCATTGTAGCGCCGGAATTGGTAGGACAGGAACATTTATAGTTATCGACATGATACTTGATCAAATTAAACGACATGGTATAATTTTCAATACAGATCGCATTGTATATCTAATAGATAGAATATTATAATTAGACTGCGGATCTTGATGCAAAATAAAAATATTTTGCAACGATATCGGGCAGCAGGAGTGAAATAAAAATTCACTTCATCCCTTAATAGATTTTTTACATTGAAAACATCACAACAATATTCTTGGACTTTTCTAATCTTCCACTGGTTTACATTTCACCCAGCAAATTTCTTTATAAATGCATAAAGATCCGCAGTCTAATTATAATATTTCATTATAAAGGTTTTACGCAATTAATATTATCTATCGACAGGATTAGATTGCGAGATTGATATTCAAAGGACGATTCAAAGAGTACGTTCGCAAAGATCAGGAATGGTTCAAACGGAAGCACAATACAAATTTGTCTATCTTGCTGTGTTACACTATATTGAAACTGTGTCTCAACGAATGCAAGCAGAACAGGTGAATACACGAAATCATCTTTATATACCGCGTTTATATTCCCGTTATTATTCGCAAAAATCTCTGGACTCATCTATATTTTTGTGTTCGATGTCTGCTTTTACAGAAATCCCTTCACTTAGGTCGAGAATATACGAACATACGTTATAAAAGTGAAACAAACGTTACGACAAATATGGCCGATATACCTATTCCCACATGTAATGCAACAACCGTCACAGCATCGGCACATTTCACGTTACCCACTCCTATCGGTAGTTTGAGGCCAAAGTAATTTATCGTTAACATCAGCTCGATTATCGTGGTCTTTTGGAAAGCAGAGAAGAGGCTTTGTTACTCTCATCGCACGTGGTTTTAAACTTTGATATTATTTCCGTGACATGATCTGTTTGTAAAAATTTCATTTTGCGAATTGTCCAATCGTTTTTTAATATTTAAGATAGAAAAGAGAGATAGTTGCAGTGTATCTGTATGCAGTGCACAGTCTCAACTTTGAGAAACTGTGATTATTACTCGCTACATGTTCATAAAACCTAGAAACGAAGGAAAAAAATACGCTATACAGACATATATATTGTATTTACATATGTATGTATGTATACATACATATACGTATATAGAAAGCGAAAGATCATAATTCCGACATTTTATAGTTGAATATTTAAAAATAATTAGCGACGTTTTAAAATGACAAATGTATTATAGTAAAATGAAGGATATTTTTATGGCAATTAAATTGCAGTAATATTCCAGAATATTCGAACGCGGGGTCACACTAATAATTATTTCAAATATATTACAATTATACGTATAATTGCTTTCATACGATTAGCTCTCGCTGTTAGCTGTATTACGTGAAAAATATTGATTAGATAACAAATTTATTTGAAAGCGAATGATTATTTTTTATGCTTATTTTTAAGGACCAATAGTAGAAAGACTTTCTTACGATATAAATATTTTCTCGAATATGCAACGAACTTCCCTAAGGTCTCCTACGTTTCAGGTGTAATATTATATATTGTACCTTAAAATGTATAATGATATATGTTTTTTCTTTTTGTATTGTGATTACATAATTGTACAAATTTTTTTTAGCAATATCTAGGACTGACTTTTTACATAAAACTTTTCTTTTAATACGTACCCAGGACTACGAATGGTTTATTACTTGTAAATTTTAATTCTTTCAAAGGCAGAACACGCAAAGATGAAATATATATATAATTTTGCGTATTATTAGATATACATATACAAACGATGCATACATATATACGTGTTGCGATTAATATTTGTTAACTTTGACATAGTTGTACTTAATTATGCCATTAAATACTATTAAATCGAAGTTCGCTGAATCAGCCGTAAAAAACAATTTTATCGAATGTCAAAATGTTGGTACGGAGATTGTATAATCGAACGCAAATCGGTGTAATTTTTCAATCATCCTCGCGCAAAGTACGTATATCATTTTGAAATGTAAGTTACGAGCGTATTCGTTAGATTTTCTTGTAAAATTAAGTAAGCCTATGTAGAAATCATGCTTCTTGCTGCTATAAACTTATTATTATATAATGCTTGTGCTTTATCAGTTTTTATACAAATTCATATTTAATTGCATACACTATACACGTTCGTACATCGATCAGATCTTTTTGTACGCTTTACGTTTGCCAATTATGTACAAACTTCACCCATGTATTTTTCAAATTTCTACGTACGTGGTTCGCAAAGTACATATATATACATCCGAGTGGGTCCTGCCTTGTAAATTAAATCACTATTTCGATATTTTTTCAAGTATTTTGTAATATTATTTTAAACCAAAACATGAATCGCTTTATTTAACCATGTAATATATCTTTTAAGTTATTCAAGTAAATCTCTGAAAATACATCAAATTTTAGCGACTATCTTACTAAGAATAAAATTTTTTTATGCAAATAATATCATTTATCATTTATAACGCCACATTAGTATGTAGGTATTATTGAAATTCCAGTTTGAATGTACATTTCAGATAATAAATAGATTTAAATGTAAACAATTTACATACACGCGTCTCTCCTCTCTCTCTCTATCTGAATATACATATTTAGTATAGTACATAGTATAGTGTACCACGTGAACATACAATAACTTATTATTTCTCTCTGAAAACATATTTGATTGCAGTCAAAAAATATTCAGTTATTCATATACCAGAAATTCATACATTGTATATTCTGATTGATGTTGAATCAAATTGCAAAATTGCTAGATTTACTAAGTGATCGAAACGGTGGCGCCGAAAGATTAAATATTTAACATTTACGATCGATAATCGGGATTATTTCATTATATATTCTCATCGAATGTTCTTTTACAGGTTAGAGATTGATTACAATAATATTGTTTTGTACAATGATAGATATTCGTGTAACAATAAAGTATTGTGAAAATAACAAACAAGATAATGTTAATTATATTCCAAGACTATTATAACGTTAATTATACATATATTTTTATTAACATTATAATTATACTTGATTACATATTTTCATGATTTTTAAATATATACATATATAATTCAGTATAAAGAACAATTCAATTGTTATTGTTTCGAGTTGTGTCATTGTTCTTGCCGGAGTGCGATGGCGATATGTATTTAAAGTAAATATTTAGTATACGTATAGGTTAGGTTATGCGGTTGCTGTAACTTAAATACGTGCATTTACGTATCGCATCTTATCGCATGCATTGTTATAACGTTAAGATCGGTACCGATTTATTAACAAGCGTTTACTTATCAAATACTTTACATGTTGTCACCGATGTTTAGATTGTGTAATCGTTCCGAAGAAGACAGACATAAAAATGTCAAATTTTCATCGGCTCTCGGGAATACACGCGTTGCTCGAATGTTGTATATTTCGGCACGTGTTTGAGAATCAAACTCGAATGATGAATGTTCGCCGTATAGTTAGCAGCGTAAGAAATTTTGCGCTACCACCTGACAGTGTTATGTACGTTTTCGATAGAAACACAAAGCTTCTTCAAAGAGAACGAGCCGCACAAGCGTCCGATGTAACATTGTACGATTACATCAAAGACGAAGTGGGTTACCGATTATCGGATAGAGTATTTGATATAAAGAAAAAATTCAAAAAAGCGCTTGATCTAGGATGTGGTCGTGGCCATGTATCCAAACACATCCCCGCAGAATCTGTAGAGGAGTTGATCTTGACGGATATGTGTTCGAGCTTGTTACAACAAGCGGAAACCTTGGAAGGAGTTAAAGTAACTAAAACAGTTTTAGACGAAGAACACTTTTCATGGGAGGAAGATAGTCTAGACTTGGTAATTAGTTCTTTGAGTCTCCATTGGGTGAACAATTTGCCAGGCTGTCTTCGAAATATCAACAAAAGCTTGAAGAACGATGGTGTATTCTTAGCAGCTATGTTCGGAGGAGAAACGTTATACGAATTAAGGTAGTCCGAATAATATAGAAGATAACGGTATGTTACGGTAGCATAATCGTCGTTGTTTCTTTCTAGGAGTTCTTTACAGTTAGCAGAATCGGAAAGGGATGGTGGAATTTCGGCTCATGTTTCGCCGTTCGCAGAAATTAGAGATGTCGGAACTCTGTTGAATAGAGCAAATTTTACAATGTTGACTATCGATACGGATGAAATAGTTGTCGGTTATCCCAGCATATTCGAGTTAATGTGGGATTTAAAAGGTAATTTAAGGTAAAGTTTATCCTCTGAATCGCAGATAAACATTGTGCTACACATCTCTTTATTTTAACATTGACTCTGAATAGCTCTATTTCAAAGTACGTATGTTATGGTATAAATCATTTCCTTTTTATGGTCATACTTTCAGAGATTTCATAAAAACATTGATGTCTGTTTAAATAGGATTACATATATTCAAGACGATTCCATAATCTTCGTTTATGATATTCTGGTTTGGTAACGCGGTTTAAAGATTACTTATTCAGAGTATGTCATTTTGCAGGAATGGCTGAAAATAATGCAGTTAGAAATCGAAAATTACGGTTAAATAAAGACACTCTACTCGCTGCTTCCACGATATATAAAGAGCTATATGGAAAAACTAAGGAAGATGGTACGCCGTTTGTACCTGCGACGTTCCAGATCATTTACCTAGTAGCCTGGAAACCCGATCCTTCGCAACCAAAACCACTACAAAGGGGTACCGGCGAAGTATCGCTGAAGGATCTATACAGATTAGACGAGATTATAAAAGACACTGAAAAAGTTCGAATAGACGAAGATAACAAAAAATCTAAATAATATGCAAAGCATTGGGTTATTTATGTTATGTATATAGGTATAAATATTTATATTCTATCTCGTTATAAAGAAACGCAGATACATTTAGTATATAAACCCTTTCTTAAGATTAAAGCGAAAGCTAATCTTGATTAACAATTAAAAAGAATAATTTCATTTATATTTTACAATAGTTTTTTTAACAGTATTAAGACTGTGATATTTTATCCTTATGTACTATAGCACCTTTCTCTATAAGATCTGGAATTTCGACTGCCATCCATGGTCCTAGCTAAAAATATAAATTGAAATATTTGTAGTATGAAACGGTAAGATTTTGTGAAAAAGTAATAATCGAATAAATGCAAAATTTACTCCAAGTGCCATGGCATGAGCGATTCCAAATTTTGGCACATTTCGCGCCCATAATGGTTTGAAATGATCCGTCAGACAAATTTTCCCACCTCTATACATTTTTGCAGTTTTGCCATCCAACTCTGGTAAAGCGATTTCGGGTGCCGTCGTGGGATATGTAACAGGAATCTACAATTACATTAGCGTTATGCGTACTGTCCAAATAACTGTCATAACATACTGTCTAAACAAATATTATAGAAAGAGAAACGACTTACGTCAAACTCCACCTCAAACTCGTACTTTAAGAGATTATGAATGTACCAACATTTTCCAAACCATCTAGTGCCTTCTTTGTTCGATTCTAAACGAAACCAGTCGTTGTCGGAATCTTTATTATTTTTTACGTACTGAAACATGTACATATATATACATTTACAAACATCAAAGATTTTAAAAGTTATACGTCGGCGAACCAATTGCAAACGTGTTCATAACAGAAGTAAGGGTAAATTATGATAAATAAGATTAGGTATTGGGTGAAAGGATGTCAAGTTAAGCATATGGTAAGCACTTATAGCATATGCTGTGATTTACTTTAATCAATGCTTGATATTCTTCCTTTAATCTTTGCACCCATAAATCCGCATCTCTAGGACCTGCTTTCGTTTGTAACAATGGAATGTTACTTAATGTTTTCCTCGTTGTTTCATCTACCATTCTAACCTATTTCAACTACTCACAAAGATTACAGATGCGCAACAATGTCAATATCACCAAGATCACCGACTTGATACTATTAGAGATTAGAGACTACCACTATCCGCCTCTGAACTCTGAACTCTGAGACTCTGAGCCCTGAGCCTCTGTGCTATTCAGCGGCGCCAAAAGCTGTCAAAACTGAGCCCAGATAACGTAGAACTGACAGCGATCTGAAATACCAATTACCAACATCGCTACAGACAGCTAAATACAGACCATCTACAGACGCGGATTTCAAAGCGAATTCGGTAAGTATCATAACATTAAAAAATTGCTTTTTTTTCTCTTTTTTGAAAAAAGTTTTTACAAAAAATTGAAGGTGACCTTGAAAAATCATGAAGAAAAAGTATGTATAACTATACCTATCTGGAGCAGAGAGGATGTAACAGAGTAATCTCTACTATTTAGTCACGATTCGTGGTTCACGTTCACCCTGTATAATCTCTGATGCGATGTGTTGTTCCCTAACCTCTCGCACGAGTTTATAATAATGTAAACAATGATCGAAGATTTGATATCGCAGAAGGGAATGTAAAATTTACTTAGTACATTTTCCTTATAATTATACACGGTAAAATTGCTCTTACCGACACTTTACTGTGACAGTATCGTTGTTTATACATTTTACGTTTACAGTGTATTCTTTTTAACGTAAGTTTGATGCGTTTCTGTATTTTGAAACTGCGTTTGATAAAGACAGATTGTAATATTGTTTCGTAGAGACTTCCCTTTCTCTTCGAATCTATTATGTAGATGTAAAAGCCAAAATTCTTTATAAGCGTGTAATGATTTTTCTAGCAAAATTATGTCAACCGAAGAAGCGAATCGCAGCACAACGCTACAGCCCATAGAAGAAAATAACCAGTCGGTGACCAGTACATCTCAACATCCTGGAAATAGCAGAGAACCGAGCACTGTCAGACCTCAGGAACAAAGCAGCCGGCAAAATAATCTTCAAAGAATACAACAACGAAAGCAGCAAATGTTGAATCTGCCACAAATGAAAAAGATATTGAGGATCGCAACATATAGCGCATGTAAAGTCGAAGATTGCAAGTGTATAGGCTGGAAGAATCCCCAACTATTAATTAAACCTCCTAAAACGGATTCGCAACAACCTATCATCAATTTTTTTGATCCCTGCAAAAGTTGCACGCACGTTTTGGAAAACCATGTTTCCCACTTGACCAACCAGTCGGAAGAGGAAATCAATAAATTATTGTGCATGGTAATCGACGCAGATAATATTTTCTTGGGATTACAGAAAGAAGAAGATCCAGACACCAAGAAAGTTTACTTTTATCTGTATAAACTCTTACGGAAATGTATACAGTCTATGACGAAACCTACGATAGAAGGTCCTTTGGGGCAACCACCCTTCGAGAGACCAAGCATAGCGAAAGCGGTAATGAATTTTGTAGCTTACAAATATGGACATTTGCCGCAGAGAGACATGCAAGCGATGTGCGACATGGCCAAGATGTTTTTGCATTGTTTAAATCACTGGAACTTTGACCCGCTAAGCGCCAGAAGAGGCACGATCAGCGTGGAGGATGCTCCCGCTTACAAAATTAACCATACACGTTGGTTGGTTTTCTGTCACATACCAGCGTTCTGCGACTCTTTACCACACTACGATACATCTTTGGTATTCGGTCGAACGTTCGTCCAAGCCATCTTCAAGCCAGTTTCGAGACAACTATTAGACAAATGTCATAGTGAACGGGATAAATTGGCACCTGAAAAGAGAGTAATAGTCCTAACGCATTTTCCCAAGTAAGTACAAACCTATTTTTCTGTTTCTTCTATTAGTTCAGTAGTAAAAATGTACTCCTACGTACTGTTTTCAGATTTCTCTCGATGTTGGAAGCAGAAATTTACTCCGACAATTCGCCGATCTGGGATCCCGATTTTAAACAAGTGCCTCCTACTTATTTACAAACCGCGTTAGAATCGAAACCGAATCAAGGAAGAAGAACCGGTGAATTTGAAAAGGTTACAGTTACTCCGAACGAGAAAGATAATTACACGACGATTAATATAAGTCCTGGTATAAAGAAAATTCACGAAAAACGATCGCATTCCGAAGGGCGTGCGGACGTAAAAAGAAGAAGAAACGAAGAAATTTTCGAAGATTTACCGGAAGAAACTGTAGCTGAAATTGTAGCGACTATTAACGATCCGAATTATATGTGTGGACCCGATGCGGTGTTTCCGCCGAATGTTCCCCGCGATGAAACTGCCAAGATCGAGGAGAGCAGAAAGATTATTGAATTTCACGTTGTGGGGAACAGTTTAACGCAACCGGTGTCCAAGCAAACTATGCTCTGGCTAATCGGATTACACAATGTATTTAGTCATCAATTGCCTAGAATGCCGAAAGAGTACATATCTCAATTAGTTTTCGATCCGTAAGTGGCTTGAAAAATATTTCGAATGACTTTACGCTTGTTTATAGGATAGACTATCCTAATAATCTTCTGTTTCTAGAAAGCATAAAACACTAGCTTTGATAAAAGATGGTCGACCGATCGGCGGTATTTGTTTCCGAATGTTTCCTACCCAGGGGTTTACAGAGATAGTGTTCTGTGCTGTTACGAGTCAAGAACAAGTAAAAGGCTACGGTACGCATTTGATGAACATGCTCAAAGATTACCACATCAAAAATAATATATTGCATTTCCTCACGTTCGCCGATGAGTTTGCCATTGGGTACTTCAAAAAACAAGGTTTCAGTAAAGATATTAAGATACCGCGATCGATGCATCAAGGATATATCAAGGATTACGAAGGTGCCACGTTAATGCACTGCGAATTAAACGCTAAGATCGTGTACACCGAGTTCACAGCTGTTATAAGGAAGCAAAAAGAAATTATTAAAAAGCTGATTCATCAAAGACAGCAGGAGATACAGAAGGTACATCCTGGCTTGACATGCTTCAAAGAAGGTGTCAGAGGAATTCCTGTCGAATCGATTCCTGGTATTCGTGAAACCGGTTGGAAAAGTTACGCTCAGACGAGAACGAGGGGAGTAGCTAAAGGGACTCAAGGGCCGGAGCCAATGGAAGCATGCTTGGACATTACCGATTCTTTGTATAACGCGTTGAAAAACGTTTTGAACAGTGTGAAAAATCATAGTACGGCGTGGCCATTCTTGAAACCCGTGGACAAGAACGACGTGCCAGATTATTACGATCACATCAAATATCCCATGGGTGTGTACACACAGCGATATTCGAACAGCTTGATTAAAGTAATAGTTGAGGGAGTAGACTCGTTTTTCCAGGATTGCAAGTGTGCGGGATGCGCCTTCTTATTTTTCGATAATCCAAAGATGGGGTTTTTCGGTAGTCAAAAGCGCTAGATAAAAGATCAATCTAGACCGCGGTCGCCCTCAAAAGTCATATTTTTAAATTTACGAGATGTAATTTGCATTATTCGTATATGCATTATGAAAATAGCTACATGAGCAGCTGTATGCTTCCGAATAATGCAAATTACGCCTCGTAAACGTAAGAAAAGGAATTTTGAGGGCGGTTGCGGCCTGGATTGATCATTCATCTACCGCTTTTGGTTACTGAAAAACCCCAACTCTGCATTATCGATAAATGAGAAGGCGCATCCCGCACCCTTGCAATCCTGGAAAGGAGAGTCTACGAGGTATAATATTATATCATAGAAACCAATTTGTAGAAAACCTAATCAAAATCTACAATTGACTTTTGTGTTTTTAGATCTGAAGACGATGACCGATCGATTAAAGGCGCGATATTACGTGACAAGAAGATTATTTATCGCCGATATGACTCGAATTTTCACTAATTGTCGTTTGTACAATAGTCCTGACACCGAATATTATCGATGCGCTAACGCTCTAGAAAAATACTTTCAAACGAGAATGAAAGAAATTGGCCTGTGGGATAAATAAAGGTTGTCGCGCAAGGAAGAAATACCTTGTTGGAAAAATGGTATTGTGTTTTGTAAATATTTATTTGTAAATATACGCAGAAAAGTAAAACAGTAAATTACGATAGAAGATACAAATTAAATGGATAAGAAAGAATGGGAAAATATTTATTTATTCATCTCGTAAGTAAAATCTTCGATTTTTCACTAATACTTCGAAAGAGTAGACGGTTCTATACATACATATATTTTGCACTCTAAGAAATTGCTGGAAATAGGATACGCAGCAAATTAAGTCTAAACTAGGTACTTCGTTTCACGGCCTAATTATAAGCATTAGTCGAACAGTTAATTAAGAAATGTAATACACCGATTATAACGAGTCTCTTGGCCAGTGTCTATTCTCTGGAACAGTGATTTCTTAAAATGCGTTAATTCTGGGAGGCTTGGTGCGCCCCGAAACATCTATTTTCTGTAAATATGTATGTAAGCAGTGTAACTTACATAATTAAAATATAACTGCAAACACACATTCGAACTCGTTGATATATTTTTTTTTTCGCGCACGTGTGTTTCCGAGTGCAAACTTCTCAAATATCGAAGAAGAATCTTCGATAATGTCCAAGGTTTCACTAGAAAATAAAAATCTGGGATCGTGGTAATAAATAAGATAGAATATACACAAGATTTAAAATTTCGATAGCGAACATTTTCGCTCGAAATTTTCTATAATAAATAAACCATTTTGTTTTCCGATACTGATCTCGATAACATCTTATAGCAGAGATTACATTCCGTAACCCGAACAAATTCATTCGTGTTCAGTGAACTCTAAAGGTGGTTTTCACTTTCTATAATAAGCGATCCTGCTTATTACAGGATCTTAAATATAAGCAAAGAATGCCAACATATATTCTTCCAGTTGCTTGTTAGGAGAATCTCGCAGAACCAAAGAGACAAGGAAATAATTTTATGCTCTACTTCATATACAAACTCTGTGCCTAATTGGCATATATTAAAAACCAATTAAACTCTCTTATAAGGTATTCGTCTTAGCTTCTGTATTAGACGTGATATTAGTACAGTTATATACATTGGTACAGGTTTGAAGAATTTGCTCAACTTTGAAATCAATCTCTTCTTTGTCTAGCGTGTAGAACAAGCGTGATATAAAGAGTACCGATAGAAACTCCCTACCTTGCTAAGGAATTTCTAAAAGATTTGTTAGAAATTATGTAAATTTACAAACAACAATGATAAGAGTAACGATTTTGTGCATTATATCTTAAGCTTAAATCAATTTACCGGACTATAAGCAATGGTATAAAGTATAAAGCCACGAGTGTGCACAGGTAGACTAATTGTTGAAGAGGGGGAGTCGATATAAAGCAGCTCCATTCTTTCACAGAAACAATATTACAGAAGTCGACGCGCCGTTAAGATAGTACAAAATCTATTAGTCTTCAATCTTCTTACTTTATTCTTTATTCTTCTTACGCGTTAGAAGAAATTGTACAACTACATTTTACAATGTGCGACGACGATGTGGCTGCTTTAGTAGTCGATAATGGATCGGGAATGTGCAAAGCAGGATTTGCAGGAGACGATGCTCCACGAGCAGTGTTCCCTTCCATTGTGGGAAGGCCACGATATCAGGTACAATATACATATATTGTTTATTCTTGCTTTTTAAAATGATCAACAGTCTTTAACTTTCTTGTAATGTTACTTGATTTTAAAAATACTTGATTTTGCCCACAATTCTGACGGAACATTCATTTTTAACACTAACCGTACCGAGCGTAAAATGCTGAACGTTAAATTATTTCATAAAATTACAAGCCTGAATTTATTTAGATTTCTCGCAATTTTGCAATAATAATAATATGTGCCTGAATGAAGAAATTCATTTAATAATTTCTAATGGAAACATCATCACATTGTAATCTCAATAATTATGAAACAAAAAATATAAATCATTTGACCGGTTGTGATGTGATTTAATGTAATATAATAAACATTTGCGAATAATTCAGGGTATCATGGTCGGTATGGGGCAAAAAGACAGTTACGTGGGAGACGAAGCTCAAAGCAAGCGGGGCGTTTTAACAGTAAAATATCCAATCGAGCATGGCATCGTGACAAATTGGGATGACATGGAAAAAATATGGCATCATACGTTTTACAACGAATTACGAATCGCTCCCGAAGAACATCCTGTACTTTTGACGGAAGCTCCTTTAAACCCAAAAGCTAATCGGGAGAAGATGACACAAATCATGTTCGAGACATTTAATTCTCCAGCAATGTACGTTGCTATACAAGCGGTTTTGTCGCTTTACGCTTCAGGACGCACTACCGGTATCGTGTTGGACAGCGGTGATGGAGTTTCGCACACGGTGCCGATTTATGAGGGTATTGAACATTTTGTTTACATATACAGGGTGTCCCACGTAACACTTTTCACGATTTTTCAAATACTATACGATATAATCTGACAAAAAAATATTTTGAACAAAAGTTGATCAGTTTTCGATTGGCTGTAACCTTGTAAATTACAATTTTTGGAAATTTTTTTGCATATTGTTTAGTAAACCAATGCTTCTAATTGATTGTAAAACATCAGGTCGTTTGGTACAATTATAAAAAAGTTATTCTGTTTTAAAGGGTGTACGAAAACTTTTGCGGGCCACTGTATATTTACATATGCATATAGACACATTTATATATTTTCAATTTTAGTATGTCTCCAGTCTATATCTGTTGAGATAAAGATACATATCTTTTTTCCTTTATTCAGGATACGCGTTACCGCACGCAATTTTACGTATGGATTTAGCTGGTCGCGATTTAACGGATTACCTTATGAAGATTTTGACCGAAAGAGGGTATTCTTTCACAACGACAGCGGAACGTGAAATTGTCCGAGACATTAAAGAAAAATTGTGCTACGTTGCTTTAGATTTTCAACAAGAAATGGCTACAGCTGCCGGTTCAAGCGCCCTGGAAAAGAGCTACGAACTACCCGATGGCCAGGTACAACCATTCAAGTATATTATTGTATATATATGTATGTATATACCAATTTTCAATTTTTATAGACAAATTTTAAAAAAGTGGCATGAAATAAAATCCTACTTTAATGGGAACAGCCTTTGTAGATCCAAAACAAATAAAAATTTTACTAAAATTCCATCGAATTTTATATTCTAGCATTTTTTGAAAATTTTTATAAGCCATAAATGCATCCGCAATCTATACAGAGTGTAGTCGGATGGATGGTACAACCGAGCAGGGGGTGATACTACATGTAAAAATAGGTCGAAAAAAAGGAATAACACTTTTTTGTTTGACGCTTCGTTTTCGAGGCCATACCCTGTATATTAAGTATACAAAGTGTTACCTAACGTTGCCACCTCAAATATATTTGTTGTTTTAAAAGATACCACAAATGTCTGAGGGACAAAGTTGAATGGTAAAATGGGGCTCATACGATACCAAAAAAAATTTTTTTTTTATGTAAGGCAAAGAATAAGAAAAAATGAAATAGAAAAGAGAGAAAGAGAGGGAAAGACAGGGGATTAAAGGAATATTAATTACAGGTGATCACGATCGGTAACGAACGTTTCCGATGTCCAGAAGCAATGTTCCAGCCAAGTTTCTTGGGGATGGAATCGTGTGGAATACACGAAACGACGTACAATTCGATCATGAAATGCGACGTCGACATACGTAAAGATTTGTACGCCAACTCGGTGTTGTCGGGCGGTACCACGATGTATCCAGGTATAGCGGACAGGATGCAAAAGGAAATAACGGCATTGGCACCGTCTACGATGAAGATTAAGATAATCGCTCCCCCGGAAAGGAAGTACTCAGTCTGGATCGGTGGCTCGATCTTGGCCAGCTTGAGCACCTTCCAGCAAATGTGGATCTCGAAACAAGAGTACGATGAATCGGGGCCGTCCATTGTACATAGAAAGTGTTTCTAATTTATCCCCACTCCCTATTGTTCTCCCACGAAATTAAACTTATGCCTATCACAGTTCATCGGTTCCGGTTTCTATAAAAAAATTTCGCTACTCTGTACGAAATAATCTTATTTATTCAGTATCCCATATTCCTAAAATGTAACTCGTATTATACATAATTAGACCGCGGATCGTTATGCAAAATAAAAATTGTCTGCATCGATTGCAAGAAATGGAAACTAAATTGAATGTTGTTTCGTCCCATATATATATATTGACATCTTAAATTGTTAAAATTTTTCAACAATTATTGAATTTCATCTTCGCAATTTTGCTATAAATGCATAAAGATCCGCAGTCTATACACAATACAGAACATTTCGTAAGCGTGTAGCTGAATTCGTCGAAATCGTTTAATCGTATTAAAAACTTTTGTTGCGTTTAAACATTTCATTTGTTTCCTTTTGTTAAATGACTCCTGTTTGTTGTATTCTATTATGAAAGCGATTTTCTTTTTCCACGTTCGATCCACCAGTCAAGTATACGAAATATCCTGTACACACACGGTACCAATAATAATATATGTATTATATGAGAAGTTAAAAACACCCCTGGAAGGGTGGTTTTGGACACCCAGTATATAGTAAATCCTCTATAAACGCGAAAGCCTCAGGGAGATTCATTTGCAAAGTTCGTAGACGGGCACTATATTTTTTTGAGCTTCAAAGACCAAGCCGAAAAGAGTAGTCTGTAAAGAGAGACCGCGCGCGGCCGAAGCGACTGCGACTCTCCGCGTATCTCTCTTTCTTTCCAATACGCTGTCCTTCCTTGCGCCTGAAACGTTCATCGTCAATTAAACCACTAAATACAGTTAAAATTATATCGTGTTTGGTCTTATTTTAATCAGAAAAATGTCCCAAATATATCGGTGGAAGTTTTATAACAAAATAAGTAATAATAAAAAAGATTTGATATTGGTGTTACATTGTGTAGACGCGCGGGCCTTTGATCTATGCGATCTATTCGAACTCTCTGCGTCGCATTAGTAGTGGTTCACACCGATATACTTGAGCCAAGATCAGATTACTACAGTGAAGAGGATATTTTATTTGAGTTTATCGTGTACAGCCTTTTTTTGTTTATAGAGGATCTATTGTATATGTGTTCGTACACATATGCATCTACCTATGTATGCATGTACGTATATACATATGTATATGTGTAATAAATAGTATATACAGATTTTTAAATTTCGTATAAAAAAGACTAACTATAAAAATCAACGGAAAAATTACAGTTTGAGTAAAAAAAAAATTTAATACAACAGAAAACTGTTTAACAAATTGGTAAACATATGTGCCACTTACTTTTGTAACGTAAAGAAAGGTAGGACCGTTATTTAATGTGTACATGTGTATATATCTATGCACACACACATAATATACACATATACCACATACACATAGATATTGTATATGTATGCAGTATCGGTAGTGCCTGATTGATGTATATATGTATATATCTACATCGAATAAAACAGGAACACAAAACTAACATTTAACTGGAAAGATGTTCCTTTATTTACAAATTCTAATCACTATATTCACCGTGTCGCAACGTCGAGCATATCAGTTCATGAAATTCTGATACTTCTCATGGACGGTTAAATCGAGTACCTCGTCAGTTGTCACGTAGTATATAAAATAAAGTAATACAACTAAATGTAGTAGATGAATAGTTGAAATTAGTACCTTTATCGAAATACGTGCAAAGAATCAGAGTTAAATGCATCGGTAAAATTTACAAAAAGAGAGAAAGAATCATGAAAGACATTATGTATGTATGTATACGTATGAATGTATGTGTGTGTATGTCTGTATAACTTCACATTCGTGACTCCTGAGAATTTGTCGGTATTATATATCTTTACAAAACAGATGTTAAACAAACAACAATGCGGAAGCGATCAGCTCGGATCGTTGAAATAAATTTCACAAATAAAGTTAGAAAACGATAACGTTCGAGTAAAAAGAAATTACAAAAATTTATTAAACTTCCATTTGCCGTGCACCTTTTTTCTACTTGGACGTCGTAACCCCTTTTCCTTCGTAATATATTCCGTATATGTATATATAAAAGAATAAAATAGTACAAGTAACGATATATAATCTCCTATATATAAATGGTTTATGATGTCATCATGGCCGACGTATATACGTCGTTTGCATTACTTGTTTCTCCTTATTTATCAAGAGCTATGTGTTCCCTTAACTGTAATACTTATCATTTAACATATTCGCGGACCATTGTATTAGCCAAATTTGTTGCACAGAGCGGTCGTCTGAACTCGTATTCTGAACCGAAATAATTATACTCAGAATTCGAGTTAAAAAAATATATATACTTAGTGTTCCAAGTCTCACCCGAAATTTACCACAGTCTAAAATATTATACTATCGTACATGCAATCTTTACACGTTGCGACCTTTTATCATATTATACACAAGTACTTGTACAATAAATATACATTTCTTTCGTTTATATGCCATTTACGCGACAAAAAAATGGATGATCAATGTGTTTGTTCGTGTCGATCGAATGCAGAAAATGTTCGTTCGGTTCAACCATCGTAGAATTATTTGAAAATTTCGAACAGGTACGGATATCGCGTTTTTGCGACTCCGAGACACTTTACAACAAGTTTTCTTTTTTCGATGCACTTTTCATATTTCAGGAAGACAATGGTTATGTTTATGAATGTTTTTTAAACCTACCATAGATAGTTAGACAATTTATGTTTATTATACTACAAAAATGGTCCACAAAGGGTGCAACATAGCTGAGATAATTTACCGGATGGACGCACGAGATACTTATCGACATAAATCGCAATGTAAAGATTCTAGACGCTTCAAAATCATATTGAATCGAAGAATTTGCCCTCTTTACACTAATGCTCTTTGAAACGTTTGGATATATATATAGTCTATCTTGAAATTGTTTTGATATTAAATAAGATTTGCAAAAAATTTAATTCAATATGGTTTTGAACTTTTTAGGATCTATTCTATCAACTATATATTTTTCACCTTTCCAAGAGTATTCTAGTCCTTAACAATAAATATGTAATACAATAAATACATTTGTACCGTTGGTACTTTTTGGAAATAGTTGCGGGACAATTCCATAGGTACGAATTCTGTCCTTGACCATCGATTCGAGACCAAAGAAAAGGGGTTACGAAGAATCCTAGATGAATTGTATCGTTTCGTTCGCATACGCAACGTGATCGCAACAGATATTATATTTTCGAATTACTATCTCACTATTCGTATTACGCGTTTCTAATTAAATCGAAATATGAATTTCAATTGAAAATTTATGCAGTCAATTGCAAAACACAATACGTTTAATCTGAACGTGTGTAAGTTTTATGACGATGACGACGATGAACGACGATGATGACGATGGTGATAATGACGAGATGATTATTATTATTATTATAATTTGTACGATTCCGATTGAGATTTCAGACATAAATAATAAATACTAATTAAAATCGAATAAATGAGTAACGTACATTTTTTTATGAAATTGCGACAGTACATATAGTTGTACGAATAAAATAAATCTCCCGACTGATTTAAACGGAACGAATCGCAAAATCAGTATACAAACAGTAAATAAACAGTTTACCGGCAATTATGAAGAAAATAAAAAGGTTACCACCTTTATCTAGGTACTCCTACCTAGGTAGGTACTCCTATCAGTTATAGTTATCTTTCCTGAATTATATTTTAAAAAAGGTAATAAAAATATCTTTGGTGCCCCTATTTCGAGTAGTATAAAGAATATGGATGTTAGAAAAGAGAAAAAACGGAAGTTTAAGGGAGCAAGTCTATAAGAAAGATTAAAAATTATAAGACAAAGGTAGTCGAGTCTGTTGTCGTAAAAGTTTATCTCCTAGTAGCTTTTCTTCTACCTGTTGATCGTTTTGGACGCCGACTAGTTGATCGTGGCATGTTTGACCAAGGTAAAGAAAATTCGCTGGAATCGTAAAATTCATTGTGATTAACTAGATGCGGTCTACTAAAGATGTAGGGCGGAATCGATCGACGAATGTACGAACAAACGAATGAACGAATAAATGAATAAACGAATGAATACATTTTCTATTTACCTTGGAGTAAAACTAGGAATAGGAGCACCAAATGCGGTAATAGGTAATTGGGCATCCACTTGAAGACTTTGTATTTGTTCTACGTCAGGCCATAACGACGACACTGCTTCTTCCTCGACTGCGGAGGGACAGGGCCCTGTATGATTTGTATTGTAACAGGTAGCTTGATGATTTTGACGTTCTTGTCTCTGTTTCAGCTTTTCTATGTGCCTTTGTTCTCTATAACAACAAATCGTTTTCGCGTAATGCGCGCTACGATATAATATTATAATAAGCATAAAAAATTATAAAACTACTATTCTCAACGATCACCGGAATACAAACCTTATCCTCTGTACGTCCCATCTTTTTCTTCTCCTTTCATCGTTCTCCAACTTTAAATGCCTCTTGTTGAAAATTTCGTCGTCTAAATTTTCAGTTCCCTCCATCGTGTAACAGCTCGTATATATTTTCACTCTCCAATTCGGTACTTCCAGAGAGGTATCGCATTCCACTGGACTAGCTTCCTTTAAACTTAACGTATAATTAGCATCTCCGACGGCTGTATAATAATGTTCCTCCGTTGTTAGAAAGGACTGCTTCTTCGCCAACAGTTTGCCCTTTCTGTCCACTTTTCTACTCGTTTCGTGAGTCGACGCCTTGTCCTGTACCGTCGAAGAAGTGTCGTTGCTGATCGTAGACGAACACGAAATGCCTCTCTTTCTTTTGCTCCCACCGGATAATGGTATTGGATCCGATCTCCTCTTTTTTCTCTCTTCCCATTCTAATCTAATATCGCTACTACTTTCTATTTTTGTCTCGAGTTTGCCTTGATTATCGTTCGGTTCTTGTTTAACGGTTGTAATTCCGCCGCTAGTATTCAAGCGTATTTTAAAGCTTTCGTTATACTGAGAATTATTGTTCTCTGTCTGTACGGTCCTATGAATCTCACTGGTCGATGGCACATTTACGGAATTGATGTTTGGAGGAGAACACGCTCCGATGTGCTCCGATGTAATGGAATTTTCATTATTTTCAGATCTCAATTTTTGTAAGTTCACACGTCTGTCCATACGTTCTAAACGTAGTTTAAGCTACAACATAAATATTCACTCGTTAGCAAAACTAAATAGAGCTTTGACAGTGTTACTAGTTGCATTGGCCTGACTTCTAAAGGATAGATAATATGTGTATATGTATATATGTATGAATAAATCTATATATACATATACTTTAACTTTACGTCCGAATAACGTTCAAAAGAAGAACGTCAAACGTTGCAAAACTACACAAGTGATTGCTTAAAAAGAACGAATAATTAAATAGTACACCGTGTTCCATCGTATTTCTGAAATAATGTAGCAACAACTGAACCTAACAAAGCAGAATCGTAGGACAATTTGGCGGATCAAGTTCGCTCTCATATTTAACTCTAACGCGAGTGTTCGAAGATAAACAATCGCATAAATTATATAGTGATCGATCGAACATCTTTATTTACTGTCAACAAACGACAAGTCGGTCGTATTCTGGTTTCTTTCCGAATTCCAGGCATTATTGTTTCCACAATTAATCACACGTATGCATAGCAAGACAAAACGCGGCAACGATAATGTGTTTGAGCGATTTAAAATGGTATTCTTTCACAAAATCCGTTCTCGTAAAGACTCTTCCATTTTCCATTGTGAAGGTGCCGTCATAGCCAAAGCAGATTGCGCGCGAGAATCGAACAGAAACGTGTAGCGTGCTCAGTATTTCGAAGATACGATTCTTTCCGAAACCAGCGCCATCCCGTGGCAATGTAGCGGTTGACCTTCACGATTGGCTGACCAATGACAGGAGCCGGGTTCGGGAACCGGGAAAACGGAACCGAAAGCAAGAGGAGCAGGCAGATGCGTACACAGAGACGCACAAAAGCGCGGTATTTTGGAATGCGCGCTTCTCGAAAGAAATGTTCGATAAACTCGATTCGTGAAGGGTTCGGTAAAAATTTAAATGGAACTTGAAATAACGATGTGATGCCAATGATAATAATAACGACAATGATAGTGATAATAATAATGACAATGACAACCGCAACGACAACGACAACAAGAGTGACAATAACAATGATAACCATAATGATATCGACGATAATAAAAAACTAAACACTATAAAGGACGCGATTGAAAAAGATGATAGTAATGATAATAATACAAGAATAAAAAATAAAAAGAAAAAAAACAAACGGATGAAGTTTCGCATTGTAAAGGAAAGAGAGTACCGTTTCGTTCTCTTGTCGAAGCGCTGCTAAAAGTTTATCCTTGGTAACGATTTGTTCGGACTGTTGTTGGATCAAATCAAGATGAAGAAGCAACAGTTCCTTGAGGTGTTTCACCTCCGTCAAATCATTTTGACGGGGTTCGTTGCCACGAAGAGGACTGACACCGAGAGCAGAGGTAGCGGTGGCAGCTGCCGGTGCTCCGCCGTCTGTCATGCTGGCGTACATGTGATCGAAATCACAGGGGAAACTGAGTATTCCAGCAGCCGGTTTGCCGTTCTCGTCAACGTTCTGGAATTCATTGCGTGTACAATTGTTGTTGTTCTGGTTGAGAACGGAATTGGCAGCGGTGCTGGACGTCGACACCGTGCTACTCCTAACGCCGCTCGTGGCCGACGTGGTGGACAAGTGTTCGTTCATCGCCGCAACCATGTTGTCGTCGTCCTCCTCGTTGTCCTCTTCCTCGTCTCCCTCGTAGCAAGAGGTAGCAGCAGAAACGGCCGTGGTCGTTTGATCGTCGTGCTCGATGATGGTGAAGATGGTGGTGGTAGCGGTGTCGGTAGTAGCGTTAGTAGTGGTGGCGGTCAGATTAACGATTGGTGCTTCGATACACGTACCCGAGTACGGATCCTGAAACTCGGTTTCGCACAGCTCCGTTTCGTCGTTCGTCTCGGTTTGATCCTCTTGATCCTCCTCCTCCTCCTCCTCCTCCTCCTCCTCCTGTTCCTCTTCCACTTCCTCCTCCTCGAGTTCTTCCTCTAGCTCCTCAAGATTATCGAGATTGTCGAGATCACGGAGATTACGAAGATCGTGGAGATTGTCGAGATTGTCCGGTGCCTTGAAGTCAGAGTTTACGTCGTGGTACTCCACGCTGCCGACGACGCCCCCGGCGGTCAAGCCGATAACACAGACATCGCTATTACTACCGCTATTACTATCGCTGCAACTACCAGCGAAACAGGCTCTATCACCATTACCACTGTCACTACCAAAATTGCCGGCGATGGTAATGTTAGAAGCATCAGAAAGAGTTCCAGCAGCGGCATCAAGAACAGTAGAGTTACCGTTACTAGTATCACCAGCGAGAACAACTATGGAAGAGGCAGTGCTGCCAGCAGCGCCGCTCTCGTTCCCCTTCCTGTTCCCGTACTTGTACGCGTGAACGTTCTCCTTCTTATTCTGACCGTTCACGAGCTTTGAGGCCGAGCCACTCGACATCTTCCCTCTCTACCACCCTCGCCGTGGCTTCCCTCTTCTTCATTTGTGGCCGCCTCGAGCGTACCACGCGCCCGCACCGCGCACATTAAGCGTCTTGACAATGTCCTCACCGACGATGCCTTCTTCTCACCGCTGCTCTATATTCTCCTCGCATATCGTTACTTTGTCCGGTTGATGCTCGCGCGTCGCGTCACGCCGCGTCGCGTTGCGTCGCGTCCCGTCTCGTTTCGTATCGTTTCGTTTCGTCTCACTCTCCCGACACTGTTTGCTGTCCCGCCGCGCCGCGCTGTGTCCTTTCCCTTTCGGTTCTATCCCTGTCTAAACCATAGACTTATAGAGATAGACTGAGCTGTCTTACGGCCGAGTTGAAGCCTACAATGGCGGCCGAGGGTATAAACAGTGAGAGAGAAAGCAATACCAAGAGGCATTGCGCTCTCTTTCTAATTGACGAGTTGATGGGGAGAGATTCGCCCAATGAAAGTGGGGAGTGCGTAGGAAGTGAGAGTTGACTGGCTCGCTGCGCCTCCACCAACTATCGGTGTGCGAGTAAGATAGAGATACCTCCTGCCGCCATTGTAGACTTCAACGTTTCGTACGGGCCGCGCAGTCTACCTCTATAAGTGTATGGTCTAAGTCTAAACCACGGTGCAGGTCTAAACCATGAAGTAAAAGCATAGTAAAAGTAAGGAGACCAATCTGTAATTGAAAGTGGTTATGAAAACTGGGGTGACTCTTTGGCGCACGGACGATTGTGCACAACGAGATATAAATCCCCAAATTCCACCACACTGCGACGTGACAATAATATACATATATAGCATATATAGCAATCAATAGCAATATACCATCCAATACCATCATTGACCATCATATACCATTTGTGTGCTAGGATTTTTAGCGATAAAGTTCTAGGGAATCATTCTCATGGACTTGTTTCCCCAACCGGAACTGTAAGATCCAACATCACAACGAATGCCGGATAAACGTGATTGAACGCCCGCCAGATATTGGCTTTTCCCTTTCTACTATCCCATTCCAGCACCATGCGCATACTCCAACGTCCCCCGCGGTACCCCACTAAGATTGTTGACCACCGTGCCCGTGCCGTAGACCGGTCTGGTCATCAGAGAGGGGGTATTTGTATTCCCCTCGATCACCCTCGATTTTCTCGATCTGGCGACACATTTGAACGTGATTGTCAGGCGGCGTTTGAAAATATAAGTGATTTGTAAATATTTAATACTGCTTGTCATTCGAGGAAACATGGATCTCAATTTTCCGGATTTCTTGGTGAACGATCCCGTTCACGTAAGTGTTCTGTCCTTAAAGCTTCCTCCTCAAATCGAATTAAATAACACCGACTTCTTAGGTTATACTACCTGTTCGTTGAACAACGATTTATAATAAAACTACGTTACAGCCTTCTGGATAACAATAATTTTGTTTTAACTGATTCTCAGATGCTTACTTAAATATTTTCCAGTCCGTTTTGAATATTTGTAATTTCGGAGTTGTGAGATAGTGTAAATGTTTATATTGTTGCAGAACGATAACCTCAATCCATCAGACTTAACGCAGAATTATTTGTTATTGAAAAAGAAGAGAGAGAGAGAGAGAGAGAGAGAGAGAGAGAGAGAAAGATCTGTGCGCGCGAGACTCAGTGAATATTTGAAATAAATTTTTCGTTTATGATCTCTTAATTCTGATGAGGAACTCAAGGAGAGCGAGCGCGCGAAGTCTGATTTGGATTCGGTGACTAAACAAGCAAAGAAAGTCACTTGCAGTTACAACACCACGTTGGCTAAGGTTATCAAGTTAGAAATTGTACGTAGAAATTCGTTGTTTTAATTCGTAGCCCTTTGAGGCAGCCCTCGTGCTTATTTTACGTTGTTCGTATTTTTCAGCAAAATACAGAGTATAAAAAGAATATCAATACACTGACGACGCTGAGGAGGCCGAAACAGTTGAGAAGGATTATGTTCCTAAGAAGAAAGCTAAAATAGCCCATACAGCCAAGGACGTGAAGGAAGAAAATATTTCCTTGAACAGTTGTGCACAGGCTAGAACTTCTTTAGTTAAAAATCTTGAGGATAAAAACGTGAAACCTCAGACCACTCCCTGGTTTTAGTCAATAAGATTCCATAAAACTTTTCTTTTGATAAGTTGTATACTGGCATCAAAAGTCAGAATTTATAATGCGTTACACGTTCTCGTAATGTTCTATGAGAAAATTATAATGTCGCCGATAACTTATGCGAGAATGTTTTTTCTTTTTAAATACCTATATAATAATGAACGTGTGTGTGTGTGTGAACAATGAACACCTAATACGCACGTTTAATCCATATTTTTATAGTGGTAATAGAAGTGAGAATCTTTGAGCGTACGAGTTTTATGGGGTACTCCATTACATTCTACAGATATGTACATATACAGTTGATCTGTTACGGGAAAAGAAATTTCCAATACAGAGGATTGCGTACAAAAGAGAAGAAGCTAACACTAAATGCTATAATTGTACCGCGTTAAACTTATGCGATATAAATCGATAAACCGCAATTCGAAATAAGAATCTTACGTTTTTTATTCGATTCGCAACTGTATCGTCGGTGTTGATTTTGAATCGAAGCACTCGTGTACACAGAGTTTGTTACCTGTAAGCTGTAATCTGTAAGCTATACGCTATAGAAAAGTTTCCGTATCTGAACGAAAGAATTTTTGGGTGTAATTGGTGAACAAAATAAGTGGTTTGTCGCAGTATCGTGTCGTTTTGACTTGTAACCACAGTAAACGAGTAATAAATCGTGGCTTACTTGAAAAACGTAACACAATCGCGGTTCTTGAAATGGTATCTACTGAAAACGGAGGAAAACGAGTCTGTCGAATAATTGCTTTTTTCTTTGTCAATTGTTGAATGTACATGTCAACAAATTTCCTTTTAAATGTCCATGGTGGGCGCTACGGCGGCGGTGCATACTGCATCCAATCGGTCTAAGGAAACGAGAAATTTTTCGAAAGCAAGTTATACATATACTAGGGGGCTCCGCCCCCGGCTCGCTCCGCTCGCCAACCCCCTCTCTCTCTCTCTCACGATCTCTCTCCCGTTCTCTCTCCTGCTCTCTCCCGTTCTCTCTCCTGCTCTCTCTCCTGCTCTCTCCCGTTCTCTCTCTCGCTCTCTCCCCCTCTCTCTGAAAAATACACACTGTCACGGCGCTCAATTTTCAGTTCCCCTTTCAGAAGGCAACCCGCTCGGCGTTTTTGGTCTTCAGAAACCACAAATGTATAATAGAAAAGATATGTGTATGTGGTTGTTGTAGCTCTTAGCGGCATACCGTAAAAAAAGATGTCGCCCTTGCGATTTGGTATTAAAAATCTACCTATATTTGAGTATTATTCGGATTCGAGGAGATGTATACATGGTAAATAAAAAGTTACATCGTCGACACGTAATTTACGATGCGACGACGGTCTCTTTTCCTAAACAATGCATACGTTTGATGCTTCAACACGGTCGCGAGTTACCGTTTACATTGCATTAGTTAAATATCTAATAAATATAACAACAACGGTTTACAATAACTAATTACATGCATACATAAATATAATTATTTGCTATAGTATACGAAGTTACTTTATGTTTATGTCTCTATGTACAATTGTTATAGCGTTCTTCGATTATTCTTGTTTCTCGATAAAATGTCAATATAACAAAATATATATATTCGTGTAAATCTATAAGTTAATAACGAACAGAGCGCTAAACAATTTATTTTAGTTCCAGAATATTGACATTTTCCTTGGGATGAATCTGACGAGTTCGAACAGTTTCCAAAGTTTTCCAATTACACATTTTTCTCCTTATCGTTTGGGATGTTTCGTATTCGTAAATGGCGTAAAATGGCGTAGATGAAACGTGGGTAAAAGGTCCAGTTGTAACGAGCTAAACTTGAAGAAAATAATGACTTTTCGTATCGGAAAATACACGACGATATTAAGAGACAAAACAATAACAGAATAAAAATCGTTGGTCACTGTAGAATTTTCTTGAATGTTGCTGCAGTGGAAAAAAAATCGTATTCTTATGACTAGAGTTATAATGTTTAGTACAGTTATTCAACACAGTTAAATGATATCGTTCCTTAACTCTTTCCAAACACGGTTGCGTCACCGCAAATGTAAAATAGTTTGTCGACGATCGGTGATCGATTGTGTTCGTGTCATGGATAATCTTCACATTCAAAATATATATTTGTCTTGAAAGAGACGCTATATTCTACATTCTAGTATGATATTATGCTGTTATGCTATATTCTACTTACTACATGCTACAATCTGTATGTATACGCGTATGTATATGTACGTGTAAATGTATGTTAGTTTATTACGTATGTGTTCGTCTTTGTAAAGTTGAGCTGTGTTTAATATTTACTATAGTACACCTAAGAGGACGACACGATCTCGAAATCTTTCCATCGAAAGCACACAATGTTCGAAGTGTAAAAGGAAAAGAGTTGAAGGGAAACGAGGTAAACCAGTCCCATCGAACAAATGGTAACGTGCAACGTTCAACCTGTTGTTCGTGAACCGATATTTTCCTCGTTTGTTACGATAAGTTAACTGTGCCGGTGATAATAGGAACTAGATATAAGTTTACTTAAAAATGAAATTTCTTTAAAAACATGCGCGCGTCTTGACAGCATCTAGACACGCACAGAATCATTCCGTTGACCCGCTCGATTCGTCAAAATGTTAAAATATAAATTCTTTTCGAACAACATTTCGTCTAAAAATATTTAATACTCTGGATTTGTAGCTAAAAACATTGTTACGATCGATGGCAATGAACGAATTGAAAGAGACGTTGCGACACACTCGTTGCAGTCAAGCCACGGATTCTTCAAAGAAATTTACATCGGTGCTCAATTTGTTTGTTTGCATTCGTCTCAAGCCGTTCCTTTCGAAACAAAGTACTGCCCGATAATTGAATTTCCGAGAGCGGCGACACGCGACTCGTCCGCCAAAGTTCTCGTTACTTCTATTCGTAAGATCTCTGTCGGAACATGCTGCTAATCTCCTCCATCGTTTTGTTCTTGGTTTCGGGCACCTTCTTGTATATGAAGAAAACGAAGAACGCTTGTAGCACCGCGAAAATTATGAATACGTAAGCACCCATCGCCTCTTGCATCGGTAGGAATCCGATACTGACGATGAAATTCGCAGTCCAATTGACCGCGATGGCAACCGAGGTCGCCGCAGGTCTCGCAGACTGATTGAACAGTTCGGATACCAAGAACCAGGGAATGCTTCCGGGTCCAGTCGCGAACAGGACCACGAACATGATCACCAACACGATCGAGAAATAGGCTGCCGTGCGGGACGTTTCCTGAAAAAAATAAAACAATCCGATTTGTTAACCGTTTCATCGATCGTTACAACGATGACTATATCGCGTTTCCGTTCCCTCGATGGGAACTGCGGGCTCCGCGGCGCAGCTGGGCGAGAGGCGCAAGGGTAAGAGGCTCGGTTGCCCGATACCCGCAAACTACGGTAACCCTGATTTGGACTGGTAGGAGGTAAACATACTAAAAGTCCCCACTCCTAGGAGGTGAGCGGGGTGCAGGGGGGCACGTAGGAGGTCCCCTTTTTCGGTTTTTCGCTTATATCCTCGGAAACTATGCGTCTTAACGATAAGACCATTCTACAAAATTAAAGCTGACGAAATGTGCCACAAATATCCCCTCTATAACTTTTCGTTGACTGGACTAAAATCGAGAATTGCGAATCGAGAAACAATACTTACAGCGAAAGAAAGGCAGACCGCGAGCAAAGCGGTGTCGATGAACATTCCCGTAAAGCCGACCATGAGCAACGTTTTCCTTCCAGCCTTCTCGACCAGTATCAAGGAGATGAAAGTCATGAGGACGTTCATCGCGCCGACACCCATCGTCGCATTCTGTGCCGCGGTTTTATCTAGCTGCGCCATCGTAAAGATTTTCGTCGAGAAGAACATGACGGCGTTTATGCCGGACAGTTGTTGCGCGAACATCACCATGAGCGCGATTACCAGCGGGATCCTCAGGGTAGAGTTTACAAACAGCTCTCTCAGCGTGACCTTTGGCACCATCCTCACCGATTCATACTCTGTTCTCATTTCTTCCATCTCATCGTGAACTTCGATCGTGCCGCGAAGCCAGGACAAAGCTGCAACACAACAACGGGCATACTTTGTACTTGTTACCGTAGCCGATAACCGTTTCGCTCTAATAACAAACCAATCTCATTTGTTTGGCTCGGACATGGGCTAGAGCTTGGAATCGGAATCGACGTCGAAATCGGGGCCATGCCGTGCTATGATACAGAGAGGCGGGCGCATCGAGCGGTACCGCAAGGAGGCGGCATAATTTATATTATTAGATATAATTTAGATTATAGAACTTTGCGCAGTAGAGCGCGTTATAACTAGTTAGGGCCTTGGGCAAAGTAGAATTTCGGGGCCACTAACCCCAACTAAATAACTTTATGAGAAAAGCGTAGAATTTGGATCTTGGTTTGTGATCGGGGCCCCCTTTTGCTTGGAGCCCCGGGCATTTGCCCGAGTTGCCCATAGGGTAACGCGCCACTATCTTTACGCAACGCTTTCCTATATTGGTCTATGTTATTCCGATATTTAAAAGAAAAAACATTTAAGGGGCGGCATTTCGAAGACTCACATCATACCGAGAAAATCTACCGCACGACCATGATCGAAATCGGCGATCGACTGACGAAACATACCTCTTTGGGCTTCCATGTCCTTTCCTTTACTGAGCAACAAGTATTTCGGACTCTCCGGGCACAGCGGAAGCGTGGCTACTTGGAAGATCGCAGGAACGATCGTCAAGCATAAAAGAAGAGGCCAATGATCAGCCGAGCCCATCACTTGCTCCAGCCCGAGAATCTGCGCTACGAGAATAGACATGGTGATAACCAATTGATAAACCGTTCCAACGGCTCCTCTCAGATGAATAGGCGATATCTCGGCTAAATACATGGGTGCTAGGCCAGCGTTCAATCCCGCGTTGATACCGATCAGAAGTCTTCCGATGATTATCATCTCGTAGCTCTTCGCCGCTTTGGCGGAGCCCTCGAAAATGACTGTGAGGAGGACCAGCACGTTGTTCAGTAACAGACCACCCTTTCGACCGAAACGATCGGCTATAGAACCCACCAGAGATCCACCGATCATTCCACCGACGCAGAATATCGACACCGCTATCGACCATATCATCGTTACCTCCGATTGTTTGGTCGGTACGCCGGTACGATTCTCTTTCAGCTCGCTGATCCAGTCCTCGATAAGCTGTGACACAACAGAGACAGACCGTGACAAATGTTTGCTCGACGCGTGTTCGTCTCGCGACCGCCGAAAACTTTGCAAACACCGAGTGATTTTCACCGAATTATCGCTCTACATTATACGAGAGATAAAGTTGGAACCAGAGTTGGGCAAAAATTTAATCAACGATTGACGACTAAATTTCTACTTCAATCGTTAATCGCAATTAACAATTAATTAGTCGTTAATTGCGGTTAACGATTAAATTTCTACTTTAGTCGTTAATTGCGATGAACGATTATTAATCGTCAATCGGATGATTGATTATTGAATATTGGGAATAGAATATTTTTTTTATAACGAATGTCGAGCTGTATCGATTGATGTATTAAAAAATACCTCATTCCATTTTAAAAACTGAAGGTGACCTTCATAGCTCTAAAAAAATTACATAAAAACAAAAATTTTTTTGGTGTCGTATCTTTGAAAACAACAAAGATATTTGAGGTGGCAACATTAGGTGACCCACCCTGTATAATATCTCATCTAATATTTTTTTCATATTAAAAAAAGTGTGGCTTAAATGATATTATTTTAATATCCAAAAAAAATGTTTAAACAATATTTTGTGCTACAAAGGAGTAACGGCATGAACTCTATCGTCGCGAAATCAATCTGTAATTCCGCGTGCGGAATCGGTAACGTCAGCAACATTATTATTGTAGTTGTTGTTGTTGTTGTTGACGTTGCGATTATGCAACAATAAATCGACCAATAATCACTGGGAGAATTGAAATTCCGTGCACGCGATAGTTAAACAGCGAAACAACTGCGTGGAGAATATGAATTGGTAGGTTCGAAGCGTGGTATTTCCTTTTCAGTAAATTCGCACGTGCGTTTCGAAATGTGACGATCTACATAACGAACAATTTAAAGTAGCATGCCAACATGTAAAAACACCGACACCCCGCTAGTAAGGGATGTTATATAAGCGACTTGTAATCGAGAATGTCATCCGCGATCGTAAATCGTAGGTAAATCGTACATTGTACTATGTACGCGCGATGCTATTATCGAAACGCGAACGAATTTCGAGCGCGCTCGGATGCGATTATGCAAAGGTATACGGTCGGTTAATGACGCAAGCAGAATTATCAAGGCGTTTCATTTTCGTAAGCAGGAGCGACGGATTATCATAAATCGATGAACATTCTCACGTTTCGCTGTCCAGTACGAGGTGACGCGTTCCGATTGGTTTCGGTTAGGCAGCGAATAAACGTGCGCAAACGGAATCGGCGAGGAAATGAGTGGTTCGGTATAGTATCAGAGAAACGCTGACAATTGACAATGCGTTTTGCGAAATACCTGCTGAGGTGAGTTAACGACACCGGTGTTGTATCCATGCTGGAAAGATGATCCGAGCGCAGCAGCCGCAATAGCAAACGCTAACCGTCCGTTTAGACCCTGAAACCAAGATGCATAATTCGTTATTAGTACCTATCTGGCTCGTGGTTGCCTCGCGGATATCCACGGGCATCCGCGAAAGGAGACACACCTTTTTTTGAATCATATATTCAATCGACACATATTACGGCTATCTTTCGTCGCGGATTAAACGATAAGATATAAGATTGAAAGCGATCGTGCGATGGAATTTACATAATATACAGATAAGCGTAACAACGACCCTGCCCACTTTATCGTAGCACACCTCCAAAATAGCGACTCATTTGTCCTCGACAGGTAAGTAGGAAATATCAGGACAGGATCGATTCGCGATAAATATTAATGTAGCTGGAACGAATTTATTCGTTTTATTCCGGTCGAAATAGAGGAAAATTTCTCGCGACAATCGGCTCTTTACCGCGAATCCTTCCACATTTTTCCAGTTTGAATATTCATGTCGTAATCTGCATAAAGTTACGAAATAGTTGGCTAATTCACGGAGTTGAATTTCATCGATTCTCTGTGGCGTTTCGAAATTCCAAATCTATGCGTTTCGGGCTCGTTTTCGAATACCGCGGTCACTCGACGCTGATGCGCGCGTACAAGAAGGAAATTCGTAGACTCCTTACCACTCTTTTGAAGACAGGTATTTCCAAATTGATCGTCTTTAGAGTCATCGAAATACCGGGATCGTCTCAACGTTTGAAACAGAATCGTACCCGGCGACCGACCGAACGATGCAAGCAACGATCGAATTGTTCAAATTGAAACTTTTTTTTTATAAAACGCCGAGACTTGTGTTCGATGCGTTCGAACACGTGTCAAAGACTGTTCTGCGGGTCGGTACCCCCGCCACGCATTTTTATACCACCTCTACACACAACATGCACGTACGCACACACACTGTACACAGACACCATCGTCACACGATACGCCGTATAGTGTACAGTCCAACTGCGAGGATGGCTTCGCGAACCGTGAACCGCGCGAACCAGTGTTTCTCAAGCTATTTCGAGTCAGTTCTCCGACTTCTCGATTCACCTAAACGCGACCCGAACGTACAAAAACGTAAATTGCTTTGAATTATCATAATCGACGCGCTTAAAATCTCCATTACGCACACAATCATGCGAACAGAACGCCGTTTACACGCTTTCTCGTCAACGTATGGAAATACGTTTGTGGGAGAATAACCACAATGCATCTGTGAATAGAAAAAAGAGCACGCGGTATGCGACAACGCCGGTGGCAGTGTTAACATACCATTATCGCAAGATTATATGGAATGACTGTGCACGAAACATGCGAATAAAATTATACTTTCTCGAGAATGAGTTTTCTTCGAGCACGTCGCGTTAAATCTACATGGAAGGTGCCGATAGATTGTACGCGGTATTGTTGGCTACTGCTTAAAATACCAGTCGTTTCGAGATAAGAAAGATCGTCGAATGGTCGCCGAGTTAGAAAACAATAGACGATCAATCCATCGATCGTCTTCTTCGCCGTTTACTTTACTCTCAAAGTTCAAACAATAAAAATTCAACGCGCGACATCCGAAAGTTTTCAGTTTTTAGGCTCTGTCTTAACGGTTACTTTGACCGCAGTACATTCTAAACCATCAACGTGCACAAATCAATTTTTCAATGTTCATTTTATAGAATTAAAGTTATCATAGCAAATATGTATTATATGCAAGTATATGATATACATATATTTTATTGTAGATGCAATTTTTTCCTTTGAAAAAGGTTCAAAACTGAACCGAAACGTTAGTATTCGATTATTAAATCGAATGATCCGAATGATTGATTGCACAGGTGGAGAACATCTATCGAGCATCTTTCAGAAACGTATCAGACACGCGCGATCTCTGCTTTTCATGAATATGCAGGTTAGGAAACGTATTAGAGGCGCCGTCTCTCGTTTCCACGCGGGAGCATCGCCACAACTTACAACTCACGACGAACTCGCCGTGTTACAATACTATCGCGACAATTGTCAGTCTTCGAGCGATTTTATCCAAATTCGGAACATGGCCAAGACACGTTCAGAAATTCCAACGACAATCGCGTGGTGGTACGAGCATCGAGTCACTGACCGATGGACATAATTGCATTATGGAAACAAATACATAATGTTCTCTAGAAACTCCCATTTCCTTGGCAAAAATAATTTCGCCATAAAAAATAGGTTCGCCAATACTCGATCCCAACGAGAAAGCAAGAAGTCGAGCCCCTTATTTGTATTCCGAGCCGATCGTGATCCAAAGCGAAGAAAAGTCAGAAATAGACCGTCGTCTAGCAAATACGAAAGAAATTGCTTCGTAAGCGTATTCATCGGCGACAGCGAGAACCGTTGTGCTCGTGACTGTGGCTTGTCGGCTCGTGGCTCGTAGCTTTGGTAGATATGTACATAAATACTATACTATACTTTTCGTAGGATCGTGTATCGTGTACTTACAGTACGTAGGTACCGCGTAAGTATCGTGTATCGTGTTTGCACAAAGGTACAGAGGATAAGGCACCGAGACATCGTTTCATAGATTTCGGAATCGAAGATTCGCGATAACGACTACATATAATATGTATTCGGCAGGTAGAGGATTCCATTCCGTGAGACGAGGGTAACACGTTGGAACGGCATTTCTGGAACGAGCTTTGTTACGTCTCGCAAAACGAAACGGGGGAAATTTCTTGCTGGCCGCATCCGTGGCCCTACTCCCGCTCCGATTGGCCGAGACAGAGGTGTGTCGATCGCGGACTACGTTGATTGGCTCGCGTCCGCCGAGCCTCTCCTAACGAGCCTCGTGGCAAGTCGAAGCATCCTAATTATAGCAACGACACGCGCGAACGCCAACATTTTATTCAACGCTTCAACGTACGATAAGCGGAATCGATTAGGTACCTGCCTTTTTTTTTGTCGTTCAGTCGGGTAATTCCGTCACGACGCGACGGTTTAATCGATTTTATGTTTCAAGGTAAATATCAACATTATGTATCAGCATACGCTGTCACCGACATTATCGGTACTTAGACGCGTACATGTATGTTAGAAACATATATATGTTAGGAATATCTGTAACATATATGTAACATTCCTAACATGTATGTTATGAATATATGTATAACTGTTTCTGTATCGCTGTATAATTGTATGGACTTCGTCACACACATTTTCGGCAGCCGAAAAGAATTCCAACTCCACCGCAGAAAAGTATCTTTTTTTTGGAAAGGCAGACGGCCTTGCAAACTTCGCGCCAGGTTTGTCCGAAGGAAACGAAAGAAATCGGTATGATTTTTTCACTTTTCGCTTCGTATTTGTATTAACTTATCACGCAACTATATAATTATTTTATTTAGTCTCGATAAAAAACGCTACTTGCGAAAACTCGCGAACAGATGAACGATCCAATTTTTTTTTTTAAGATTATTAATGGTCGCGGCGAATAACCAAAAACAATTTTTTGGAAAATTATTCTCTTTCCATAGAACCAACGACGCGAACTTTGTTTCTGTTAAAAAGGAAAAGAACGATTTGCACGTCGACTCTGATTTCAAACTGCTTTGAAAAACATGACTTTGTAAAGAAAATCGCGTATGTATTCTGACAAACGAACGCTGCGTAGTTGTTATGTCTACAATGCATTCTGCTATAGGAAATTATACAATTGTTTGTTTCATCGTACAATTAAGCGAGCTAGTCGTTTACCGTTCGACTAAACTGTAATTCGTGTGCAATTAACGGTCCCGGTACGTAGTACGGTAGTACCTATAATTACAACTACAACTACAACTACAACTATAACTATAACTACAACTACAACTAACACTACAATTACAACATGGTTTCCCGGCAGAAAATAACGGAACAAGATTTTTTTCGAGCTTGGTATTTTTCCAAATAAAAATAGCTTCGAACGATGAAATGTTTCTTGAGATATCTCAACCGATTCGTTCTACGAACAGAATCGCGTTCTCGCACAGTATCAACATCAACTGTTGAACCGAATCTAAACCGAAACAGTCCAATGTCTACGTGTAACGTGCAGTGTCTCGTGCTTATATGTATATATTTGCGATTTATATATGTAAAAAATGTAAATGTATATATAAATATCTATATGCATGATATACTTAATATGTATGATATTGAAAGTAGTGGCCTTTTGAATTATTTATTAGTTTACGACACTCAGCGCGCGATGCATGGAATATATCGACTACGATTTTTGTTCGGTTATACGTACTGGTAAACTGTGTGTTGCAAGTTGCAAGTACGGTTCACAGAAAGATTGTAGTATCTTTGTTAATACCAACAAGAATAATGAGCGGTTCTTTGTTTAATTCTGAGCAACTCTTCCAAGTAGAATATCACCATAGAGCGAACACTAATCAACGCCAAGCGAAACGGAATAGGATAAGCGTCGGAATAAAAACGACTTTATCGCGCCGAATTCGAACGTCGCGTTGGCCTATTTCCTGCATGAAAATATTCGACAGGAAGACTATGGAATCGAGGAGGAAAGTTTCCCCGTATAATCGCTTCTCACTTTTACTTTCAAGCAAATCATTAAAACAGCCATTGGGCGTGCCCATCTAACGCTTAGAATTTTCAATCAATTATATTTCATAATCGATCATATTTGATCGATTTCAATCAAACTTTGTACATGTATATAACTTATTTAGACCGACGAATGGCACCTTCCAAATTTTCATTACAGGCAAAAATAAAAAATTAAAAAATCGTGATCTTTACTTTTTTCTTCGCACACTGGGGAGAATGGCACAATTTAAGAAGAAAATTATTTATATATTAGGTAGTAAACTAATCCTTCTAACGTCTCAGAAAAACTTAAGCCGTTGGTTTCGATTTTGAAAAAGTTATTCGTTTTTAAAAGGTGTACGAATACTTTGTACACCCACTGTACGCAGATACGTGGAATAATGAATTTTGAAAACTGGGCAAACAATTGAACGCGGCACGACCAATATATGTATGTGCATATACGAGTGTCACGATGGTCATGTCTACGTATACATTGTACGCAAATTACTACTTTTGTTCGTGATCCTGTTAATGTGTCCTCTGTGCGAACAGATATAGGAAACCAAAGATAATTCTGTGTGTAATACGATTGCGCGGTTTACGAATAACTCGCGACAATGTCACCAACGATCGGTATGGCACACATTTAATGCGGTATCGATCGTCTGGCGAGCGATCCGGACGCAATTAACATTGTTTCGGATTAATGTCATCGGCTCTAATTAATTTCCTTTCACTTTCGACGGAAGAGCGACATAGGAAGGGAAAGACGTTTATTCGCGATATCGACATACATATGGAGACTCGAAATGAAATCCGGGATAAGTGCCAAAGAGTAATACGTGAAAAGTGTGCTAGCACTGTGTGTGCATTGAAGTTAGCACATAACCCCGCTTTCCAAGTTATTGGCGATGGAACTTAGAACGGTTTTAGGTGAAAAATTTTTTTTTGTATTTTTGGCACTTATCCCGGTTTTCATTTCAACTCTTTATATTATCTCTTACATTGCTCGAGTATACCTACACGAGATACCCACGGAATCGAAATAGCAGAATACCTATGTAAATCGATGCAAATAACGAATAACCGAGGAAGCTTTTTCAACAGCAATTAGACCATCGATACTAGGCTTCGCGTGTTTCGGAGGTCTACAATACGACTTGAATGTTCACATTGTACGTTAGCGTTCGTATGCTAATAATATTTGCGCACTATTCACAACCGAACGGAATAAGTACAATAGCGAATTCCAAGAAGCGCTTCACCGTTTCGGAATGGAGGTCTCCCGTTCATACATTCCGAAATACAAATCGAAATCATCGATGTCTGACCGGTATGACCCATACCGGGAGAAACCACGGCGGCGGTCGTTCGCCGATAAAGACTACATATTCTTGGAAAGTGGCTTTCGATCGAGCATCGGACAATAGATTAATGTGCGAATAATAATGAATATTTACATGAGCGTTGTTACAGCGCGTCAATGCGGTAACGCGCGATAAACTAATTAGAAATTGGTATTAGTTGAAAGGACTTTACCTCTAGCCACCCTGTAGTAGTCTGACTCATGTCGAACCCGGCGATTGATAATTCGGTGAATCAACGAAATGATGAAACAACAACGAATTATTTTGGCGTTGACTCGAACGGTCTCACTCTCCCTCTGTTTTGTGTTTGAAAGCAATTTGCGACCAGTCTCGCGTGCGAACGACACAGTAAGAATTAAAATCGAGAGATGTACAGTGGAGTAACGAAATAGTGGACGAGGAAGAGATTGAAGGAACGACCAACCACCGAATTGTTCCGTATCACGGTCGCGTTTGTAAGCTACTGACAAGACGTTACTCGTACGAGCGGGACGAAAGCCGATTTTCGAAACCAGTCCGTATCTCCCTCTCCTCTTTGTTCCTCGTTACTCGTTACTCGTTACTCGCTCCAGCTCGCTTGCTGGAACCCTCGAACGAATCTCATTGGCCGACACGCACCAGCCCATGCCTCTCACCAGTCCTGCATTTCTCCCGGCGAGTACGAAGAAAGGAATCCACTAACCACGCAGGGAACCGTCTCTGTCCACGATCGGACTTGCTTCGCGACTGCCTTATTCTTCACCCTTTCTCTTTCAGGGCTTTGTTTTGTTTTGTTCCGCGTACCGTTTCCTACACTAGCGAAACCTACGTATTTAGATATGTTACACGCCCCAATTTGCTGTCGCCGCATACGCCCCCGTGATTAAACAACGCGAGCCGAGCAGTACGAAACAGCGATCGCGTACCGGACAAGAAAGGGAAACGGGAACAATCTATCCCACAGGTTCTTAAACTGTGGTCCGCGAAACAATTTTGACGTTAACTTTACATCCCCCAACTTTTCGCTTTTATTCAAATATAGTAAGACCCCGCTTAACGCGGGGGTCACGTTCCAATAAATTCGAGCGCTAAACGAAATATTCCTATTCCAATACTACAGCGTAATACTTGAAACAGCGGAGCAGCGTTAAGCGAGGTCTCGCTGTAACTCATTTAACACATTACCGACCAGTGATTATTGAATAATTTTGAAAAATCTATGGTACATGGCTAAACACTTTTTAATGGAGCCATCAATAGCAACAGCAATTTTTATTGTGAACTAGCAAGTTCACCCTCAATAATGTCATCTAATAGTTTCAGTTAAGATTGCAATGTAAAACAAAATTTCTATGCTTTCTTTTGGTACAGTACAATTATTGAAAAACCTATTAATAGGCTTCCGGTAGGTAAAGTGTTAATAAAAATCCTACATGAAGAAAAAGCCTAGGGTTGAAATGGGGTCCGCAAAAAAAATGTTGTTCAAGATGGGGGCCTCGGACTACATAAGTTTAACCCCTGATCTATCCGAAATTTGTTATCCGCGGCGATGGTATACCGGTCGGAAGTAGGAAACGTGAAATTCGTATTGCGTAGTTAAATGTAATTGTAGCGCGTCTTTCCAGCGAGATAATGTGACAAACACGACACCACAGCAGCTCGATTTCCTCGCGATCGTCCCCGTTTCTCCAAGAATCTATTTATCCTCGTCTCGATTTCATCGATCACGAATCAAACGAGTTTATGTTTCATCCGTCGCGTATCATTAAGAAGATACATCTGTTGAGGTCGTTTCGAATGTATTATACATACTCTGTACAGTTGCACAGGTGTTCCGTGCGCGTCGGGGTTGAAAATTTGTTATTTCCGACGGCACGATCGTTCACGTTCTTCTCGAGATTGGTTTCGACGAAGAACTTTATACTTTATACAGAATTTCCTTTGAAGTTGTAGCAATTTAACATGACGCCTCGGAGCAAATGTATTCAACAATTTTTTGCGTCGTGTCGAGAGCAAGAGACACTTTGAACTTGAACGGACGAGGCTTCCGTGTATGTAAATGCTGGAATCACCGATCGGTTGCATATGTTTTTCGTTATTATCATCCAGTACCGTCTCAAACGGGAGCGCAGAACCGGATGCAGCCTGTTAACGACGATGCGCCGTACGTACACCAATTTTACAATTAAGAGTACTGAAGCAGAGTACTCGTTCTGCTTACGTCCTTGATGGATCACCTAAACTACGCGACACATAATCTTTCCTCCCGCGCTTTTGGTTACCGAAGGTAACCGATACCTCTACAACCACGACCACGATAATGACAACGAATCACCGCGTGTACGATCAATCCCTCGGACAGGACACTGATTTTCAAGAAAGACGAGTACGTATAACAGGCACGCACGGAAAAGTATTTTTAGTTGTCCATCTGGCCTGCCTCGCTTCTTCCTCGCGCGAATTTTATAAGAAATTTCGTTACTGCTCGTTGTCCGATTTTTCATGCTGTCGAACAATACGCGAAAACAAACGAGTCAGCTGATATTTCGTTATCGCAGATAGAAAGCTTCTGCGCTGGTCGTCAAGTTCGGTGAACTCGAAACAACATCATTGTTAACCAGCAAATAGTATGTTCCGAATACTTCGTCGGGTGTCGAACGTCCAGCATCGAAATTCTGAAGAAACTACTCGGTTTCGAGCATCGGGATTGTGTGTGGAAGACCGTCCGTTATCTTTCAGATTTGAAAGTCGACTACGAAGTCGAACGCAAACTCGACGATGGCATCCGAACAAATTGCTTGACAGTTTTTATCTTGACCATTTATTCGAAATAATTATTTCTAATTGCAGCGACGTAAGTACTACACACAACGAAGCGCACCTAAAACGTGCAAACGTTTTAATATGTAAACGTGTGGATATGGAAATATGTGAGGACGTCGACGAACGAAACGGATAAAAAATGAAATCGAAAAACGAACAGCACAACCTTTATCCGTCGTCTGATTTTTTATCCAAGTTCCTGCGTTTTATAGTCGCGACCCCGACAGGAATCTTTTTATCGGCGAACTTTCGACACGGTTACAGCTTGAATTTTATTAGAGATTAGATTTATCTCCGCCTCGTACCGTATTGCTTGTAACGCGCCCTTGTTGGTCAACGAGATGTGCGACGGAGGGTTTTGAACAAAAACAAAAATGGAAACGAAAACAGCAACGGGACGGGAGGAAACTTTGACGATATAGTATTTTAAATAGTAAATAGTAAATAATCTCCCTATATTTACTTTAAAGTATGTGTACATAACTTTGAAAATAAAATATTTTATTTTTGTGTGATGCAGTAATTTTTGAAAATAAAATATTTTATTTGAGGCAGTAATTTTTTTGAAAATAGTATTTTATTAAGCAAAATAAAATCTAAAATATTAGATAGTATTTGAAATATTTGTTTCGCCAAATAATGCCCACCTCTGTCGGGTACTCACCCACTGTTTATCCTGCGTGGTGGGCTGCGTGTAAAAAAGCAAACAAGTAGAGTGGAAAGATAAGACAGACCGATAATATTTGTAATGAGTTTATTAAATTCGGTTACCTCTGGTGGAATGGTCGGAGCTGGCGCTGTGCTCTGCTCCTGAATTTCATTGTTTGGCTACAGTAAAAGCGTTAGTTGAGTATTTTAGACGTGTCTCAATTCTGTTAATTTGTTCGTCGTATATGCACACACACTCGCTCGCATACACACACACACACGCTCGCACACACGCGCTCGTACACGAGCCCACACGATACCTTGTCCTCCGGTGTTATCATCGTGACGCTGCGTGAAAAAAAAAGAAACACAGAAGCATGGATTATATTCAATCTTGTACTAAATTAAATCTGATTTATAAATATTTGCGTTTATCGCGTGGCATTTGGGCATCCGTTAGAAATTTTTCAATGAAAGTCAAAGAATGTTTCGCTATTTATTACAACATACAACGCAGTTTTGTTCGATGAAAACCCGAGAGCCCTCCCACACAGAAATTCGGAGACGCACGAATCGCGATTCATGCGTCGCACACGTATCCGTATACGTATCGCATCGCGAGTTGCGTACACACGTTTCATCCCCGAGCCCGTATGTCATACACATGAACGTAGCTTGGGTACGCGACACGTGAATAATATCGGTTCGCCATGTGGCAAAGCTCCAGCTTTGCGTTTCTGCAAAGGCAAACATATTAATTCGCGTTTTTAAAAAATTTATTTTTCAATAAACCGATATTGTAATTGTACGAACCTAGATATAATATGTATCTCGGCGAGACAATGATTAAGAAAGGTCGCGCAAAGGTTATCGGCAAAGCCCTCAAAATGATACACGCGTAGAAATGTCATATTGATATTTATCATTGTGGTCGATACAAAGAAAAAATAGTTTCCTTATTCCTAATATAGGATAGAAGCGGTCGTAACCCCAGATAATTTTACATGTTGATGTCGTTGCGAACCAAAAGAGCCGAGATAGTTGGGTAAAAATAAATTTCGAATTTTCCACGATACATAGCGAAGCTATTAACTGCGTTTGAAGGTTAGTTCAGAAAGTGATTAATGCTTTACCGGAAAACCAGAGTTATCGAATTTCCAGAAGGATTCCTGTTTCAAGGAATTTTATAATCGACACTAAATTCTATTGAATTAATATGTGTCACTATATACATTGTATCGCTACCGATAGTCTTATTTACTTGTATCGAATGCTCGTAGTAAAACTCACCGCAAAATACTAATCCTATAAGGTTACGTATGTATTGTATGTGTACATCGAATCAACGACTGGCAAGCAGCTTACGGAACCAGGTAGTAGCACGTCTATTTACGATTGATCGATCGAAATGAGGATAACAGAGGACAGTAGAAATGAAGGTAAGAGTATGGAATCGTGTGTCTACGTTTTGCGAGCACTGTGCGAAAGATGACAAGTATGTGTTTACGTATGTATATACCTGTGAGCTGAGCTGTGAGCTGTGGGCCTGCGAGCCTCCGATTATTTGGCTTTCCGTCAGCTGTTTCGCTTCAACACTGCAATATCGTGTACCGACAATGCTAATAATCGTTCCAACTGATATTCACGCGGAACGTTTAATTCATTCGACAGACCCGTTAGATAACCGTACGTTTACCCTGACTTCATTGTCAGTTATTTGCCCGACCGACTGTATACTGTATACTATACACTGTACACTATATATACGTAGCTATAGCGCAACCCTCGACACTGACCGCCGAGGCAACTTCTCTCTCTCTCTCTCTTATTTGTAGTAACAATCGCTCCAGAACGTATGTATGTACCTATCTAAGTATACGCTTGGAAATGGAATCCTGGATTAAGCGGTCGAGAGATCGAACAGAAGCAACACGTAACGAACGTACATGGTATTTGCTTCAGAGTTTCTCGCGAGCAAAGATGTGGACCGGTGATCGTTAAATGCTGTCAAATACCGTCAACGGTATATGTATTACAGATAACGGTTAGCATATTGGTTTCGCGTCAAACTATGTAATTGTAAATCGAACGAATCGACATCTCATCGAGAGGATTTCCACAGAGAAGAAGAAAGAGGCCGTTGGACCGTTGGCGCGCGAATAGAAACCGTACCACGAGCAAAATACGTACTTATGTATGCGTGTACTTACTGATCGATAGATTTTTGAGCGCAAGCGCGAAAATTCACCGACCCTTGTCTCGACTCGCTTGCACCTTTCATCGCAATCCCGTACCTACGATTGCTTCATCTCAGAACCTGACGCAAGGATTCTACGAATCGGTCTCGTGTTTCCACGAAGCAACAAGCATTTATCCAATGACGAAACGTTTCCGGTGTTCGCTCCTAACTCGTGTTTCGTGCAGAATCTCACGTATCCCGAAATTCTCAGGCGAACAATTCGCGTTTCACTGGACGATGGCGATGACGACAACGATGACGATGACGACAACGATGACGACAACGACCACGACGATCGCGTCATTATTACTAAATTTCTTTTTATGTATTCGAATATTGAAGCATTACACATGCAATTCGGTCCGATTAAAACACATTACATGGTGTACCGTTACAAAACTGACAAAACAGAAATTCGAAATTCGAGTTTTGCACCGGAGACACGGTGTCCTTTTTCTGTGATACTTGTCTATTGCACCGCGCAAAAAAAAACTGATATATGTACACATGTATTTTGGAGACAACCTTTGACCGTAACGACGATACGTAATTTCTTGTCGCTTCAAAAGTAATTAACCTCAAACGTTATCCGTTTCAAATATTGCGTAATGCTCTTACATTTATGACGATTCTATGGTCGACGTTCGTGTGAACGCTTCTCGAGTTTTACAAGGTCCAACTTTTACGTAATAATGTATATATTTTGAAGATCAATTTCATCACGCGTACTTCCCCGCGCACAAAAAATCATTTACATATACCGTAGGCCGTAGACGCAGACGTAGACTGTAGACTAGTAGTACAATTTCCAAGTTTACCGAAATGTTTACGTTTTGCAAAACCATAGACAACAAAACGTACACGTTGGTTTACGCGCGTACGGTAGGAGGCATACTGATTCCTAGTTTCGGCTCTTTTTGACGAGCCTGCGCCTCCACAGATTCTTATTTAGGACAAACGTTTACGTACCGCTAGATCGATATTGTTTGCACTTTCTAGACGAGCGAGATCGAGACATTACGAAAACGTTCCCGACGTTAACGATTCTTTGCCCTAATCGTTCAAACGATAAACTCGATTACAAACAACTCGTTTACACAAGTGAAAAGATAATATGTAGTAAGAGAAAATCGTTCACTATTTGTGCAAATAGATATTTGAGTCATTTCACGTTCAGTGTCCACGGTTTCGTTCTAAGAGGTATAAGTATAAATACATATGTATACAGAGTGTGACGGATCTGGTGGTACAAGCCGCAAGGAAGTGAAGCTACAGAAAAAATTAAGTCGGAGAAAAAGTACAAAGGTTTTTCTTTTTCGAGGAAATCCAGTTTACAAATTCAGCGAATACACACGTGCTATTAGATAAGAATCGGCTGTCGCGTCTGTTCATGACCAATCAATTCTACTTCCTGCAAATACCTAATTCCTGCGAAAACATACTTTTTTATGTAGATTCACCTGCTCGCGGCCTGCACCACCAGATCGGTCACACCCTATAAGTACAATCTGATAACGAAACGATTACAAATAAAAATGTGAAAAAAATGTGACTTGTTTCATTGTGTATAAAATATGAAATAATCAATGAATGGTAGTAGGATCCTAACCTCTTTTCTAGCACATGGCAAGAAACGCGCGACGTACGAGATAACGACCGTAGTTTAGTTTTTAGAGTAAGTGAAATTTTGTTCTTTTTGTTTCCACGGAAAGATAAAGGAAAGAGAGAGGAAAAGAGATTGTGTGTGTGTATGTAAATATGTGTGTGAGTGCGTTTTGTACGTCGAGGAAAATAAACATCCAAGAAACTTTCGAAACGTACTGGACTATCTTATCTCAGGTGAAAAAGAAATGGCGCCAAGTATAGCGTGGGTGGGCGATCCGGACGATGGCTTTACGTTCGATGCACAACCAACGGCCTACGCAACGTCACTGTTCACTGCTCGACAGATGGCGAGCCCCCAACAATCGTTCCTTCTCCTTTCCTCCCTTTTCCTCTATGTTTCTCTCTCACTCCCTCTCTCTTCCGATTCAATTCTAGATTCCCAGGCAAGTAAAACTTCAGATTTCTTGCTTTATAAGAGTCCTGGCAATAACGTCAACTGTGGTTCAGTACTATTATTAGACAAATTAATTAATTCGAGCATCGCAAGTGGTACTAGCGTTAAATAGCGATGACATCATTTTATTGTTAAATTGGAAACAGCTAATCCAAATTAGAAAAAAAACGAGAAAGATAATAATAAATTGATAGGTCCTAAAGATTTCACGGTATTAAAATGTTATCTTTGAAAAGTAAACGCGCGTAAAAAGTCAAAGTCATTTCCCTTAGCACACTGACATCATAAAACAATTATTTACATTTCAAATTACGTACCACCGCTTTATAGCAACGGCGGCGTTCGTCGGATTTCGGTTTCAAAAATATTCGCCCATGAACTCTAACCCATGAAAGGATATATTGTAATTACAAAATACAATATATATAAGTGATTTAATTATAATACGTATATATGCCGTATGTATACGTCTAAATTGAACGGCTGATCTCTCTCGAATGCGTTAATAAGGCACGTAGGAATTTTCAACGACCAGAAATCGTAACACGTGACCTGTGACACGTGGAATATATATAGTATATGAAATGGAAATTGGAAATAAACGCGAATCCGAATCACTGCTGACGCACCAGTGTATTATAATTAATTTCTGCGCTGTAATATGAATAATATTTGCGTCTAAACTTCGGCTCTCGACAGACATACATGCATATGTAAGTATTCACGTACTATATATATATTATATATACATCGATACGAACTTGCACGATTTCTATAATTCATATAGTAAGCAGTTACGCTCACATATTTTCATGTGTCGCGCAGTAGATGCTATAATAATCGAGTAATCGAAAGCGAAATGTTTGCTTTTCCGCATGTTTGTGCTTTGGCTTTGTTTTACTGTAATTTTCACGTTTGATTGCGTCAGGCGAGATTATACATTTCGAGAGACGAGAAACGAGAAACGAGAATCGAGAAACGAGAAAGAATACCGACAGGTGACGCGCCTTGTGCACGCCCTCCAATCCGACCAATCGCGCGTTAGGTTACCAAGTGTTCTCAATCGTTTCAGACACACAGGCCGTTTCAACGACTACATAGTCGAGTCAAAGGATTTATTTTCAAGCATATTTTCGTTATATACTACAAAGGAACACGTATACGATTCGACGCAAAAAAATCTAACCATACGCTAGTCGGTGATTTACTATGGTTTTGTGGTACGGACCTATGTACATTAGCATGAGCATCGTTGCGCGGGTCAATAAGGCCGTCTACGAATCCGTGACGCATCACAGTGTTCCATAACAAATACATACGAGGAAAAATCCACCTGTTGACGATCGCGTATGCTCTACATCGATAGAACAATTTTTGAAATTTGCTAAAGTATAAATTCAAAATAGTGGGTCATGAAAAGATTTTCTTCTCTTTTCTGTTTGCTTTTGTACGCGAATATCGGTCGAAATTACTCGACCTATGTCCTATATGATACCTACGCCCATGTTATGCACGTGCATTTACTTACTTACGGCTGCTTTACAATACTGTTGGATATATCAGCAACGACACAACAGATATGCCTAGGTGTAAATACTGTAGCATTAATGTCTAATAGTTTTTCCCGAATGTTCCTTTCTTTCGAGCACCGAATATCGCCAGGGTCGGTATTTCACGATGAAAACGAATATCACGGTTATCCAAAGGATACAAGATGTGCAACGATTGTGATTCAGATTGATTTTCGTTAAAGAAAAGATTTTCAACGGTGCAAATTGTATTGGAAAAAAATTGACAGTAATATGCGTATCTGCAATGGCGAGTGATTTAAGCATCGTTTAATTATCCGATAGGTACTAAGGGCATATTAATTGAATGCTTAGAATCCATTAACTAAGGTCAAATACGTGTCTACGTGCGGTAGTCGAGAACACATCTTGCGTCACTCGAAGAAACTGCAGATTGCACGATCAGGAAAGCATGTATCACCGAACGCAACAATATCCGCCGATAGTCAGATCTACGAAGAATCGATCAATGATCTGAGGCTTTCAAGGTCGAGAATGACTATTTAAAAGAATCGCTTTGATATTGTTTCTAAGAATCGATTGACGATAAAAATTCGTTTCTAGTTCATTAAATAACTATGTAGAGTTCCTTAACCTGTTCGGAGAAAACGAGATAATCCTCCCTTCACCCGTTTCTCTACCCAAATGTTCAAAAGACCGGTAAATCTTATGATAATCTGTTTAATCAAATAGATGTTGCAATAGTAGAAGGATGTTCACATGTTCACGCGCATTCCTGTTGCATGTACATACCTAAATACTTACATATTATACATATATAGGACGGACGCATTCAAACCGCGAGACGTTATTTTTCTCGATGTATTTATCGTTGTGTGTTGTACTATATGTTGCACTGACGCTCGTCTCGCTACATTCGCGTCGTATTCGTATAGCTAACTTTGTACACGCGGTAGTCCTAACCACTAAAAATAAAGTGGTTTCCTGTCATAGTTGTTTCGCTTCTATCGAACCTAATGAAACAAATAGAACGACTCTTGTAAAAACAGACGAAAGCGCTGTGTAGTGGGCGTAAATTGCTACTTCTACCTATCTGGTCTACCAATTCCAACCGCGTTTCAACTAATTCCAATGTCGATGAAATATTTCGGCAACTTTAATTAGTCGTGGTTCAATGATCAGGCGAAAACTGAAAACTGAATGTACTCACTTTGCGTGCCGAAACGGGTATAGTGGTTTCCCTCGTATAAATTGGGACATCTAGATCACTGACACTGCTACTGATACTCGGTGCTCTGGAATCGGGCCGACCACTGAGGGGCACGGAAAGATGCGTCGGTCTAAGTGGATGAGATTCCGCGATGAAGCCCTCTCCAAAATCCTCGTCGTCTCGATCCATCTGCAGCAACAACGCAACAAAATTTGTCGATGATATACATAATATTATACAATAGAATGAACGTCTGTGGATATATCGATGTACTTCTTTTCCTATTTTCTTTTTCTATTAATAGATTTATATTCTTAGCGAAACGAAGGTATGGGTTCGTCTGGGTTCAAGAAGACATTAAATCGCAGCTGTCCACAAGTATCAAGAATTTGTATTCTTACAAACTATTGTACAAACGATATCGTCGGTCGTGATCGTTTGGCTTTGCAAAAGTCTTATAGGTGCTGATCGATTCAATTTTTCGAAGATCATTTTCAACATACGTGTTCTTTGAAATATTTGTCGAGGCAAAACCGTGTTTCGATTTTGGTTGAGTCATTGCGTTTCTTTGTAATTACTAAAGCGAGCTATACGTTAAATATACGCTCCACGATAACGATGACAATTGTCAATTGCGCGTCATAGATATTGCACGTAAAATTAGCACGAGAATGTGACAGCAGTACGCTTTCCCTATCAATTATTTGGCAGACGATCAAGGCTAGTAACTGGATGACATACTCCCCACCCCGATCAAAAACTTTGTCCTACGATCATTCAAGAAAATCAGTGACACCGAAAGTTAACCTTCGTTCGAATGCGTCGCGTACACTCGAAACATGACTTTTATTGAAAATTTTCCAACCGTGTATTGTGCGTGCGTTCGGCTTGCCGCGTGTCGAGACCATTCGATTGCAACACACGTTTAAACACGGATCGGCATAAGGAAGATTTGAATTTTTTGAACACGCGTACGTCGACATTATAATAATATCGAAAATGGTCGCTAACGGAACGGCGAGTTGCTCGAAACAACGAAAAATGTTGAAGAAAAAAAGAAATATACATAATACGCTGATCATCGAAATGCGTTCCGAGATAGAATAAACTGAAATATCGGATCGCTTGTGCCAATAATACCGTCTGTGAAAAATCAGGACACGCTTCAGGTTTTCGTCAACGGTCGGAGACACCTACTAAGAGAAAAACGCGAGACGTTTCCTTTTATTATTTATTGGTGAATTACCTCGTGCGCGAGCGAAGCAGAAGGAACAGAGAGAAGAGACGAGACGAGAAGAGAAGAAGAGTTCGGTAACGGATGCTATCCGAATGAAAGAGTTTGCACCAACTCGGACCAACTCGGACCAACTCGGATCAACTCGTCGCCGATTGCGAGAGCAGAAGACGTGTGAAAACGTGTCACCGATGAGTTCGGACGACGAAAGCACAAAACTACGGACAGGGAGGAGGAAAAAAAAAGTATTGAAGATCGAAGAACACCCGTACAGCCGGGATGTGCTCTTGAGACTGAGCTAGAGGACGCATCCCGTCGCGACGTCGCCGTCGTCGTCGTCGTCGTCGTCGCCGTCGCCGTTCGCCGTCACCGTTACCGTTGCCGTTGCCGTTGCCGTTGCCGTCGGCAAGACGTATTCGTCGGCCTCCGGCTGGATTTAATTTTAACGCGGACGTCGTTAGACGAGCCTCCGAGTTTCCTCTAACAACGAACACAAATACGTTAATGCATCCACCTCTCCTCCTCGTTCGACTCCTTCTCGCTATCTCTTATGTTTCTGCATCAATTGATTCCCACTAAACTTCGCAATTGATTTCACTTGACCCGACGGTGCATCCTACCGGCAATGTACACCGATCGGACTCGCAACAATTGAAACATCTACGAAACGCAGTCGCGGTTTTAATTTTCCGAAATGCTCAGACTCCGGATGCAAACCTTGCGGATCAACCGCGCGGAACTGAAGCGTCTTCATATTCATTCACAACTGTACGCGCGGACCAAGGACCAGCAATCCAAATCGCGCGGTTTCCGACGTGTCTGAACGGGGTCTTACTGTTTGAAACTGAAACAGCAACAGTTTCTTCTTGCTTCACTTTCATTTAGAAGCGATTCCTTCTGTCGTATTCTATAAATACAACACCGTCACCATTCAGATTGGTAACAGCAATTCTGTAAATGTGGCCCGCGGATTTCCGGAGAAGCGAGAATTAATAGTTAGGCGCCCTTTAGTCTGAAAAAACTAAACTTGAGATTGTAATCATTAGATGGAAATATTTTCTTATCTTGTACCGAGCAAAAGAGCAAGTGACTAAAAAAAAAGATATTTTATAGGTCTATTATGTGTTGTACAAATAGGTATAGTACATGTGTATATCAATATACGGCACAACGTTTATTTGGATGACGAATTGTTAAAAAAGGAAGTTGCGAGCTGAAATTTTAGCGCTAATATAGTCGATGAAATATTTTGGTACATGTAAACTGTTCTGCTCTAATGATTTTCATGTCACGCGCCTTATCAGGTTCAATTTGCTTGCGCCATCTGATCAGCTTTTCGATCAACGATCATACGTATACGTATACGTATCATACATTCCACATGTGCATATATAAGCGTGTACGTAATATGTATGTAGCAGATGGTACATATTTACATGTGTGATGTTATATTATCATCATCATCATCAATAGGAAACTTGACTGGAATTCATACACGGCATATTATGACACAGTTACGGGTACGAATAGGAAAAGACCGAGTCACAGATATCATCAGTGTATAAAAATTTCTTTTCGAATCGCTTTTACGAGAATTATCTCGTACCGAGAAAGAAAAATGGTTGTTTTGACACATATTCTAGGTTATGCGAACAAGGTAGTAAACATGTTAATGGGATATTTGATAAACATCTTCGTTACATATTACATTGCGTATTACCTGTTTAGTTAGCAAGAAAATTTCGGCAGCGCGGACTGATTGACAGTTTACGCATTCACGTAAAGGGAGGATCAGGAGGTTCCGGACTTCCTCGTTATGGTGGAGTAGGTGGTGCAGGAGGAAATGTATTTATTGTATCAGAAGAAGGATTGACTCTGGAAAAGGTGAAATCTAAGGTAAAAAACTTGAAACTGAATGCTGGACCAGGCGGTGAAAGTACGTCGAGAGGAATTATCGGTACCCCCGGAACAGATTTGAATATACATGTTCCAGTCGGTATTACCGTTTACGACGACAACAACATTCAACTTGGTAATGCCTGTTCATATTTTCTTTGATGATCGACTATGACTTTCTACACATACGTATATATGTACGTATAAATATCCAGGCGAAGTGAATATGAACAATACAAAACTTTTGATCGCAAAGGGTGGTTTAGGAGGATGTGAGAATACAGGATACTGCGGACTTAAAGGCGAAAATCGAACCATAATTCTGGATCTGAGACTAATCGCGGATATTGGTTTAGTCGGCTTTCCTAACGCAGGAAAAAGTACATTTTTAAATGCAGTTTCTAAAGCAAAACCAAAAATTGCCAACTATCCATGTAAGTTTTATTTCTTATAGAATTTATGGTAAACTTACATACAAAAGATGTATCGCTTTTTCAGTTACAACGATAAGACCGCAAATAGGTATTGTAAATTACAAAGACAACAGGCAGATTTCCATTGCGGATTTGCCTGGTTTAATCGAGGGTGCCCATATAAATAAAGGAATGGGTCACCAATTTTTAAAACACATAGAAAGAACAAAACTATTACTGTTCATTGTGGACATTCAGGGATTTCAGTTGTCTCATAAGTACAAATATAGGAATTGTTTAGAAACTATACTATTGTTGAACAGAGAAATTGAACTTTATAAACCGGATTTATTGAAAAGACCGGCGATGCTTTTGATAAATAAAATGGATACCAAAGATGCGAATAAAATTTTTGATGAAATCAAATCGAAATTACATAATTTATCGCAGATCGCTTCAGAATTCGATGAATCGATACGATCGGAAAATTTCTTGCAATTTGACGATGTTCTACCAACGTCGTTAATTTCGAAGAATCAAAACGAAACACAGGAAATTAAAGAAAAGCTGCGAGATATTATCGATAAATACGAAGAAGCAAAGTACGACGAGGAGAATACCGATTCGATGGAACATCTTTTACGCGCAAAGTTAAAAAGAGAAGCGCAACGATACGCGTCTATACTTACGTAATTGATATTTGTTTAAAATAGATTTTGTTATAAAATAACATTGTTTTCTGTCTTCCGTTTTCTATCGACAAAATGTACAAACCCACTTTCCCATTATATCATTCAAGTTCTTTTTTTATTTTGATCCATTCACATTTTACATTGGCTGCGTTTACTCTCTCCGTCCAATCTTCTCCTAACGGAGCTTTCTTTTGTACGCATACTTCGTCAATATCGTTTTCGTTTCTAATAACACCTTTATCCGCATTCCATCTTTCCATCCCGTTCCATGCAATCATTATTCCATTATCTGTGCACAATTTAGGCGGTGTTCTTACAAAATTGTATCCTAATTTACTGCTTACAATATCCAATCCTTTAGCTAGGACATTGTTGCACGCTACACCCCCTGATACAACCTAATTAAGGGAAAAACAAGTGAATGTTGTATAGAACTTAATTTTCTTGGTGTATACAAACGTACCAGAGTTCGTTTATCCTTGGGAAATAATGACATTTTGTCGACAAATTCTAATGCTCTTTGAGTTTTCTGACAAATGTGCGTTACGGTAGCTAACTGAACCGCCGCACATAAGTTGTACACATTAGGCATTATCATATCAGCAATTATGCCGTGCTCTTTCTCTTCTCTTTCGATATACCGTGTGCACGTGCTCATCAATCCGGCGAAACTGAAATTGCAATTGCGATGACGCGACATCGTTACAGGTGCAAACGTAAACTGATCGATATTCGATGCTTTACGTGCTGCAGTTTCTATAGCTAAACCTCCGTTTAAGGTACTAAATTCTGGAATGTTTCTTAATTTGAGTCTTCGCGCGATCTACGAACAGAAGCTTGCAATAAGAAATTACAATAAAAATTCATATCTGGTAATTAGACTGCGGATCTTTATGCAAAATAAAAAATGTTTGCATTGATTGCAAGACACAGGAATGAAACAAAAATTTCTTTCTCCTTTTAATTATTTGATTAAGCTAAAACCAATACGCTGATGTCGTTAAATCTTTTTAATATGTCCACTGCTTTCAATTGTGCTTACCCATTTTTATCATAAATGCATAAAATCCGCAGTCTCCTGATAATATAACATTTTCAAGGAACAGTTACTTAGACACAGAGTATTACCTTGTCCAAAACTTCTCCAGGCGCGTTATTCACAGAAGTTCCAAGTAAATAAAATTTACTTACATCTTCTACGATCGCGAGTAAGCAGTGGCCTCCAGAAACTAATAGAACAACATATGGGAAGTCAACCTGAATGCAAAAATATACATCTGTAATCTATAGTTTTTTACTGAAAATCTTATTCCAAATGCCAATATTATTCAACAGACTTTGTGACACATTCGTACTGTTAAAGCATGAGCTTCCATGTGATGTATGGGTATAAAAGGTATTTTCCCAATTTTTGCTAAATACTTTCCAAATCTTGTTCCAACATCGAGCGATGTACGTATACCAGGTTTTACAGTTGCAGCCACAGCGCTAATGTCTTGTAATTTCAAGTTTGCAGACCTTAACGCATCTTCGCAAACTCTAGTAACGTTATTTGTATGCAACACACGTGCGACCGAAGGGATAATTCCTCCAAAACTAAAAGCATAAAATAGTCATTGCAAACACGAGACATAGTCCTTTCGCGAAATATTATATACAGGGTGTCCCACGCAACTGGAACAGGCTGTATCTCCTAAACGGTTGGGAATAGAAGATGTTATAAGTAAAAGTTGAATGGTATTGGACAGTGCATAATATGCAACTAATTGTATGCACTTTTGTGCATCGGTGCATCAGAAAAATGCAACTGCACTTTTTTTTTAAATGGAAGCCTATGTTTTTGACTGCACCAATCGATGCAGTTTCTTGTGCTCTACATAAAAGTACTAACATACGTATGCCCTAAACTTATTCGTTACAAAGTTATCGAAGCTAAAAGTTCTCTGAATTATAATCGAACATAACGTAGGTACTCCGGAACACTTGCCGATAGACCGAAATCATTCAGTGAACTTTTAGCTTCGATAACTTCTCAACGAATAAGTTTAGGGCATAAATATGTTAGTACTTTTATGTAGAGCACAACAAACTGCATCGAGTGGTGCAAAAATCAAAAATGTAGGTTTCCATTTAAAAAAATAGTGCAGTTGCATTTTTCTGATGTACCGATGCACAAAAGTGCATAAAATTAGTTGCATAATATGCACTTTCTGATGCCATTCAACTTTTTCTTATAACATTTTCCTCTATTCCCAACCGTTTAGGAGGTACAGCCTGTTCCAGTTGCGTGGGACATTCTATATAATATTACAAATGGTCCACTTAATAACAATTTAAATTACTTTAAATGAATATTATGTTGAGAACTAATGGCTTCACCTAACACAGTAGCTGTACTGTCAACAATTCCACAACCTGTATCGTCACAACTGGTTTCTATTCCTAAGATGACAGTTGGCTTAACGTGAAAAAGTGCTTTTAATAATGTCAAATCGTTTCTACAGAAATGCAACAACGTATTCAAATTCAAAGAATACTTTGAAAAATGTTTATAACACAACAAATGCATATTTCAAGTCTCAATTCTTTGTAAATTGGGAAAGGATATAGTATATACAATAGTATACAGTACATAAACTTAAAGAGCCAACATTTCAAGTATTCATTTTATTAACCAACATTCAAGAAAACGAATATACGAGTCAATATACATATTATATACTATTTCACCTATAAATTTATTTAGGTTTTACAAATACATGTGTAAATTAAATGGCGTACGGAACATTCGAAATATTCTTGTCTATTCCACGTAAGAAAAGTGAAATAAACGAGTCGTAAGAATAAACTGGAATACACTGAATTCAATTCAATATTTTACTATCTTCTTAAACATAAGCCGACTGTCTTACTGTTATTGTTAACTTACAGCTGTTATTGTTATTACATAAACTCTTTGGCATAGAGTATAGAGTTTAAAGTGGAAAATATAGCTTTTAGATCAGTGAAGGGCAGCGCGCGCCTTAGGGTTAGGTGGGGTTAGGCTACTGCTGGTAGGGGACAGGTTTATCTCAATTCAGATAAAAATGCCCATCTTTGGGTTATATAGATCTTATTGTTAGTTAGAATTAGACCATATCAGAGATTATGTATGATTATATACATCTACTTATATTTTATATACACACTATTAGCGCCCATAGGCGTTTAAATTACTTCGGTCCACTGATACGAGAGGCGCCTATGTATAGGCGTTCACTTCACATTGTTCGAATCGAACTAAAGGCACCCCGCAAATGCTATCGACAATAATTGGAGCAAATCTCGTGCAATTCAACGTTTTGATTATTTTAGTATATTTCCTGAGCAATGCACGCTGACGAAAAATTTCGTATTAATAAATGCGTATGCTACGTGCGGTTCGTATCAAAGTCTGCAATAGCGAAAGGATTGAGAATCGAGGATTCCTTTAATAACAATAATTAATAATAATGATGATAAACTACTCTATAGGAGTAAATAATAAACTATAAAGGTGCCTATTTACTCTGCTACTATATAACAATAAGTATAACTGGGAATCGATTCGAAAGTTTGATAAAGGGAAACGATATATCGAAACGAGACATCGATGCGATCCAACGGAGCTCGCTGCTCGCTGTCTCGTAGTCATCACAGACTGCAGACTTTCGTTAAAATATCGGAAAGTGCACGTATAATGTCGGAACAGTAAGAAATTTTCCTTCTATTATTTTTAAATATGAACATTTTTTTATCGTTTCAATGTCCAACATAAAAATGTAAAGCTATTTTTCGTAATTACAGATTTTGTATTGTTGATTAAACAAGCTTCCATTGCTTTTGCATGAGTAAAGGTTAGAGTAACCATCGCTTCTATTAATGACGTATTATATATTTTGTGTTTTACCAAACATCGTTTAATTGCGCTACTTTCCTATCAGTTTCTTCAGTTGTTATACTTACTTTTCAGAGAACCTATACTAGAAAACTTTATACTGCGTATAACGCGTTATTTTTCTCTATAACATGTTTTGTATACTGTTCTTTAACCCATTTACACGAATCAGTTAGAATCGGTAGTTCATGAGCTACATACGTACGACACGATTGCGGAATATTTCATTTACCCATTATGGTTTAAGTGAAATGGCAATTCTGTAAAATCTTCGATCATTAAAATCCGCTAATTTACACAATTTTATTACTCTTTTCTTTTTATTTATTTGAATGTTTATTTGTGCAGCGACGATACTTTACTGGATGAAGACCTTGGAGACGAAGAATATGATCTTGGAAACGACGAGGAAGAGGCTCTTTTAGCGGATGATTATGAATTGGAGAGGGTGAGCATATACTGCTGCAACTTATTTTGTTATTAAACAAAAACTTGCACACCATTGTAATATCATAAGTTATCGTACAAGATTATTCTACGATGAAAGTTAATAGCGAATTTCTGAAAAAGTTTATCTTGAAATGAAAATTCAAAGATTGTCCGATTCATTTACTTTGATTGTTATATTATCTACTCGAAATATTAAATTATTGTAAACTTGTTTTACAAATTCTGAAAAATCCAAGACTACATTAGCAGTCTCTCTTTTTTTTCGGAGCACTTTAAAATCAAAGGATTATGTAATTTAGACGAGGTACATCTAATGTAATTTATATTCGTGTTGTCTGTCTACGATATATTTCAGCATGCAAGATGGGAATTCAACGCTATTAGATTTGTTCGATCTGTAGTGTTTTATTTATATTGTATGTGAGAGTTATAACAGGTACACATATAAATGATCATTGTGTATAATTTTTTATCAAAGAATGATGTTGGTAAATTAAACAATTGTTTGTTTGTGTATATATAAAGCGTTTGAAAAGGATTGTATAGAGTACAGATGAAAGAATTACATACAATACGTATCGTACAATCTGTCTTTTAGAAACTGCTCATATTACACGGTTGTAACACATCCGATGTAAGGTTAAAAGCAACTGCGTATAAATTAACAGATATCGTTGAACAAGCGAGAATTTCATTGTAATTTTACTTTTCGTGGTATGAAAAGAACATGAAAATACCATGCGGAAATAACATGTGGAATACGTAAGATAAGTAACGTACTTGATCTTAGAACACACTAGAGCAGGGAAAATGAAACACAATCAGTCGTAGATTATTTGTAGATTTTATTTCATTATTCTAAATTACCTATAGCATTTCTAATAAAAGATAATGTTTGAAATTATTATTATCAACGTTAAATTCAGGAAATTTTAGTACCAAAAGATCTTGTGGTTTCCAATCTTTCAAAGTTGAATTTATACAACAGTATATATATATTTCTATGCGCTTTTCCTTTTCCCTGCCTTTCACAAAAATCATTTCAATTATTTGTCGCTGTAACCACATTCCAAGTTAATTGTAAATACCACAGTGATTTACATCACTTTGTTAAAGTAAAGTATTTACACCAAGCAATTATAGTTTAAAATGTTACGAACTTTGTAATACACAGTACATATATTTAATTATCACGATTGTTTCAAACAGTGTGTTTGGATGCCGCGATCTGTAGCATAAAAATGTTTTAATGAAATTAACAAATGTTTCAAAGAAAAATGTAAAGTTCTTCGAATAACTATTGAATTTGAATACCGCATTAAAATAAAATTTCGAATTTGAATTGGAATTAGAAATTGGAAAACGGAAATCGTTGTGTTCTTTCTAATTGTAACATAGTTATTTTTGTAAAGTCATTTGTTACACGTTCAGCGGTAGATTAAAAGTAGATAAAGTGCCGTTCGGATGAAAGTAGAACTTAGATAAGTGGAATCCTTAAAGAAGGTTTAACGCGTTACAAATTCTTTCATTAAAACATTTGTCTACCGTGTACAGATATTATTCGAGTCTGTAACGATAAAATGCTATTGTAACAAGGATTAATATTGTTCACAATTCCATAGATATTTGTACTAATTTTCATAGAATGTAAGCTCGTATATCTACTTTCATTTTCATAGTGCATGAACAGCAGCATGAAATATTACAGTATTAAAAACTTCGAGCTATTTTTATTGCATAAAATATCAGTGAGAAGAGCAAGAAATTTTTTAGTGTCTAAGTAACTTATAAAATATATCCGAAGTAACGTGCTGTTTTATATTATGTTGCTGCAATCAAAAGTGATATTATGTGTACAATATATATTTTTATAACGATTCTAATTATTGTTAAGTGTAAGCTAAGTAATTGAAAAATTATTTGGTCGGAAAGAAGTACTCGATCATCCTAACTAAGCATCGAACATTACGTACAATTTATCTGAAATAATTAACTAGGATACGAATATACACACCTCCATTCAATATTTGATTGCACGAAACACAGTAATTGTGTTTAACGGTGAGCTTTAGCGAAAGATAAATTTTATAAGGATAAAGTAATATGAGAATTTAATATTGCGACATGACATTAAAAGATCATAGTCATCCAACGCATCGTCGTTCTGATCATAAAATTCTCATTTTTAAACATTCGTATTCATGCAAAGATCGGATCGGATTGGATCGGATCGGATCGAAACGGATCGGATCGGATCGGATCGAATCGAAACAAATCACCTTACCTACCAGCCAATATGTTATTTAAAAGTAGATTGTAACGACTATGGCTAAATATCATATTTTCATTACAAATATTTGGCAATTTAATTCCCTGAGCAGCAGAATAGCTATAAGGGAGAAGAGGAGACAGATGATGTACTGGACTTAGGAGTTACCGACGCACTCGACGACGACTTAGATGGTGAAGATGAAAATATAGAATTGAGTAGAAGTAATGACAATGATTTTTACGAAGATGGAAATCAGCTAGAAGTTCCATCGAAGTATTACGAGCAAGACGACATCGACAAATACAAAAACGAACAAACGCGTCAGAATGATGAACGTTCGGCGAATGATAACGGCAATGCTTCTTCTAACATCGGCAAAGGAGATTTGCGGGAGAAGTTACAGAAAAATGCAAAGATCTATGCAGCAGCGACTGGACAAGGCATGGAAGACGATGAATGCGAAGAGGCCAAGGAAAGGAGGAACAGGTTTCAAAACGAGAGAACTATAGTTTCACCGAAAATGAATAGCAATATACCGGACAGTTTGGAAAACGTTGTAACATCTGAGCCATCGAAGTTGATGATGTACAGAGGCCGCGGAAGAGGTCGAAGCGCAAGAGGAAGCCGTGGAGGAAGATTTAGTATACAGAATTCTGGAAACTTTAATCCAAGGTACTTGATGACTAGACATCTTTGTTCTTAGTTAGTTTTTTTTGGTATTCTTTACGACTGCGACAAAGACGCAACAGATGCAATGTTACTCTATAAATAGATAGACAGATAGATAGATAGGTAGATAGATAGGTAGGTAGTAAGTTCAAGTTTCTGAAATATTTCTGAAATGTTCCACTAGATTTAACAACGCGCGCAATATGAATTTCGATCGTCAAACACCAGCAGCGTGCAGACCACCGTTACTCGAAGCCAGGCCACCGTTTCTTCTAGGAGTACCGAACAACGTACAAAATCAGCAGATCATTTATCAACAACCAAATTCTCAAGTACAACCTTTCCAGCATTATTCTCCGAACGGTTCGCTTCAAGGTCCTACACATTTCGTAGATAGTAGACCGCAATTCAATCCTAATCAATTTCAAGGTCAAGTTGTCCCTCGAATCATTGGCCCGAGATTAGATTATGGGCCACGAGGTAACTTGCCAGGGCCGCTGCAAGGACCACCTTACAGCCACAACCACAACCATAATCATCCGCCGAGTCAATCGTCGTACGGTCAAATTCAACAAGGACCCTTTCAGAACTCGAACGTCCACGGCGTACAAGACAATCAAACTCGCCTGATGCAGAGTAATCAAGGTCCCTTGTTGCAAGGAAATCCAGAAGGATCGTTACTTGGAAACCTGAATCCGTTGGTCGCTTCGTCCGTCGCTTCAGCGCCTGCTGCGTTGTTACAAGGAAACCAGGCGTTACCGCTGCAAGGATTTCCACGACAACCTTCCCAAGGGCCGCCTATTAATCATCCCAACGTACAAGTATCGAATCAGCCGCCTTTCGAGAATAGACCAACTTTTCAAGAGGCTCAGTTTGAGAATCGACCGGTTTACGATTCGCGGTCTGGTTATTCCGATCAAGTACCTACCAGCCAATTTAATACTAATTCGTTGCCGGTACCGCAACAGTCCGCCTCCAATGTACCCAATGTACCTTTACCTCCAGGCCACAAGATTTTAATCAATCCTCACTTTCGGGGCGCTGTTCAATCGACCAACGACGGTAAGTCTTTGAAAAAAGTTGTTCAGCAAAATTTTCGGCGATTCTATTGCTACAGTAATGTTCGACTGTAACAAATTTCTCGGTTCTGTGTTGTGACCTAGACATGAGCAGGACACTATTTTTTGTGGCTTTAAAGACCGCGCCGAACGTAAAAAAGGACAGCGAAGCGAGAGGCCTCGATCGCCGAGAAATGTAAGCATAACTAATGCAATAACAAAACTTCGTTACTTTTTGTAATTTTTTTATGGGACTTTGATCAACTTATTCGTGGAATTTTTCTAATTGAAACGATACCAAATATGATATAATTTCAATTATATTTACTTGTGTAGTGAACGATGAAAGTTTTCGACGCAAAGAAGGGCAGTGTATGGGAAGCGTTGTTCTTCTTTGCGTCCGAAACATTCATCGTTCATTACACAAGTAAATCATATTTGGTATTATTTTTATTAGAAAAATTCCATAAATAAGTTGTTGAAAGTCCCACAAAAAAATAATGAAAAATAAAGAAGTTTTGTAATTGGATTGGACATATATATATATACAGTTAAGCTTTCAGCAAGACTTACAGTCGGACATTACTTTATAACTATCGCCGATACTACACAATACCACAATACCATAACCGAGCAATCTTCTCTCTCACACAAAGCAGCAAGGCTGGTATGGGATTCCACTCAACATCAAACACCTTTGTCATCGCAAATTCCTAGCAGTCACTTTCCACAATCCGTATCGTCTTATCAAAGTCAAAATCCCTATAGTCAGACGCAGCAACAAGGACCCCCACACTACCAACAGAATTATCAACAAAACAAAAGCGACGTATGTATTTAGAAATCTCTTTCTTTCTCTCGAGAAAGAAGAAAAAAAAATTTCTCTGCGAACACGTACACGTTTGGTGGGTAAGAAATAACACGTATCAATTCCATATTCCAAATAGGATCCTTATGCGTACTTCTCGGACGTGTGGCAAGAGAACAAGTCTCAAAAGAGTCAGAGTGGAGGAACTGTCGGTAAACAATATTCCACCGAAAGTAATTACACGCGAGATGGTGGCTACGAGGCTGTCTCCAAGTATAAGTCGGAACACTGGGATCCGAAAAACAGTTACCAAGAAGTAAGTAACGTATCCGTACAAATGATTGCAATACAATGCAATATTATATCCGTTGTTGTAAGGAAAAACACCGGATTTACGTATTCGCCAGAAGAAAGTCATGAAAACAAATTCGAAGGACTCAAAAAATAATGCAATTTAACTGACGTTCTACGTCAAAGCATAGCGATCAAAACTTTAAACGGCAATATCACGAAAGTGAAAGTATGTGACGTATGTGACGTGTTCTTCCTGACAACCACAGATATTACTTGTAATTTCGATCAGATTCATTTCTTATGCGTGTCCATTAGGATCACAGAGGAGCTCACCAGAATTATCGGGACAGAGATTTGCAATCGAAACCTAGAAGCGATTATATTCCAAAGAGTAGGCCGCCCTCCTCGAATACGTATCGCGAGAGCTACGATCAAAACCATGCGCAGCAAAAGTCGCCTGGTAACAGACTCACGAATACTTTGGTAAAATCCAGGCTGCCACAGAAAAGAATCTCCGATCCGGTAGATAGACCTTTGCGCGACCTAAGTCCAAAACGTATGAAAGCTAATAATAGGAATCTTCAGGAAGTGCGAACGGTAGATACTTTAAGTTCCACGAGTACGGAGAAGAAGGTATATACTTTATTTCACGCTCTTCACCGTACGATGCGAATGATGCTTCGTCGTGTAGAGTGTAGAGAAATAGAATGATAACGTATTGTCTGGTAAATTAAATACATATTTCAGGACGAAGAGCATGATCCGGAAATGGAGGAGTACAGAAAGAAAATGGAAGAACAGAAGCGACTTAGGGAAAAGATTCTACGTGAGAAGGAAAATAGGCGAAAAATGGCTGCAATGGAGAAACAAAGTGAAGAAGCTAAAACTGAAAGCAATGCGTGTATGTATTTACATACAATATGTTTCTAGTACTCTTGCAAACACTTGTATCTTGACAGTCGCGAAACATATTTCCGCAAAATGAATAAACACTTATTCTTATAATTTTCTCAAATATGTCGTGCATATAATCGTACACTTTATATAGAAAAAATTTCTTTTCCAGCAAACGAAAGTACACGGGATACGAAACCGATGTCGGTACTTATGGGAGTTGTAAAAGATGCTTCTACGAACAAAGGTCATGTCGGTATTGGCAGAGGACGCGGTCGTCCTATCAATACACAAGCTACCGAGGTACAGCAATAAAATTACTGTATTTTCTTAATTATTAGCATTAATGGTACGAAAACAATGGGAATACGACAATTTTTGTCGACTGTGTGTGTAATTATTTTATAAATCATCGAATAGGATGAGTATATTTATTCTTTTCGGAACATTCGTAAGCAATGTACATGCTTAACACACTGATCGAAAGTGCAGAAAGTATCAGCACATACCTCGTATCATCTCGTGTTTACGTTAAAATACGGATTACTGTTCGAGTGCATTGTACATACATAAATATATTCGTATATTGCAATTTTACATATATATTTAAGAGAGTTGTCGCATTTTTTTATACGTCACTGAGAAGTATATCAATTTTAAATATTAATCATTGCCAACAGAATTGAAGTACACAAATTCCAAATGAAATATAGAGCCGAATAAGTTGTGTATATGTATATATGTGTGTGTATATATGTACGTGTATATATATACATATATGTACATATATTTATAGATGTTACTGTATATTTTTTACTCATGTTTCAATAAAATATATTTTTTAAGTACTTTTTGTTCCTTTTCATTTCCTCCAAATTTCAACGATTATCTATCGTAGAATAATCGATACTCTTGAATGTGAAAGAAATATCGCGTTGCTGGATGGATCTTTTAGACAAATGTCTAGATCATCGATGTATTATACATATAATGTTTGTAATTACCGAATGCTGTTCGGTGACTCGAGAAATTCAAATAGCTTTACGATTTCTGTTGTAGGCTGCAGAAAAACCATCGTGCATACGAATTGTAAGAACAATACAGACTGCACAGCCGAACGAGTCGGTAGACTCTGCCAAGGACAATAACTCTGGGCATACGATTGTCCAAGCCAACGACAGTACCAAAGTCTTGAGTATGCAATCTGGTACGCGACGTGTCGTGATACAGAAATCGTTGTCGAATACTCACAAAATTGCCACAACTATCCAAAAAACAGTATCGAATCTACAAAAAGGTCAGGTGGTGTTACAAAACAAGATAAGTAGTCCTATGCAGGCTACAATTCAAAAAGCTGGTCAGAGCCAGTCGGACCCGTCCAAGAAATTGATAACGGTCGGGCAGAGGATCGGTAACAATCCACAGAGAATCTTTAAACAAAAGCCAACTATAAGTCTACAGAAGACTATCGTCAGCGTACAAAAAGCAACGAATGTTAATGCACAAAAGATTGTTGCGAATACCCAGAACAATCAAAGAGTTGTACTTCAGAAGACGCTCGCTCAACAAAAAAAGTTACCAGAGATCAAAACGAATACCGTGAAGGTAGAAAATTTAGCAGCGAGTACATCCGAGGCACAAATTAGACGTATGTGTCAAGGGATTGGAACAATTGAGGTGACTATTTTTGCATGAGAACATTAACTGTCAACTCGATATGTTGTTTTCTTTTACGCGTCGTAACTTGCGCTTCAACCTCATCGATTTCATTTTTACATTATTTTAACGGAATCATTACGCAGAATTTAGTTCGCTATTATTATTTCACTTCCTTTAGAGTGTATTTACGCAGAAATGATTTCATATGGATGTCGCAGCTCTTGCGCGTTTTATATTCGAGATTTCAAAGATAGAGTGCTACAAGTTTCATATTTTCTTTAACTCGATCAAGACCAAATTCTTCCAATCTTAAGTATACTGAAATACTTATGTCGTTTTTATTTGTCCAATAACGATATACTTGTTGTCGCAAACGAAACAACAATTATTTTATTCATCGATCAATGTATGTATTGCCTTACTTTGCGTATACGGCTTCCCGATTCCATTAACCCAGACCGAAACTCATGTAGCGATATATTTTACAATGTATAGTATTATTTCGCGTAAAACATGTAAAAGCTTTATTTCATTTGAATTTTTCCAATGTGTAATCGGTCAAAGTTACTTCCAAAGCTGAGTTTATGTTACCACCTTCCTCTACCAAGATTTTGTAATACGTTTATCTTACTGTTTTTTTTTATTCTCAATAAAAAATCTATTTTTTAGTTTAATAATTACTTGTTCGTATTATTCGTGTTGTAGAGCATACACATGGGTGAACGTAGCGCAACAATTGTGTTTAAGACGCAGTCCGCTGCCATAGTGTTTCACAAGAAATACCAGCGCAAAATGATAGACCTCTCGCTGATAACTGTTTGCCTTGTACCGCAATCGAGTGGGACTAAGACCACGGCTGCCGTTGTCAAAGTTTCTTAAAGGATATATACTAGCCAACCCTGTACCACAAATACCAAAAAAAAGAAATCATAGTATAATTACATTTGTGATTAAAAGCAACAATTCACGATTTAATTGAAGCAGCCTGCGTATAATTCAATGTGCATTTCATATTTTACATACTTCTTACTTAGAATGTATACGTATACATACATATATATGTGTATAAATATATACAATATATATATGTATATGTGTGTGTGTATATATAATTATATAGAGAGAAAGAGAGACTATATATAGTAATGCAAAGATTAGGGAAACATATTTTTGCCTGCAAATGAATTGTATAATATACCTTTATAAACAAGAGGTAAAATATATCCTAACAGTTTAATTTGTACATATGTCAAATGCAATGTATATTTCGTATAAAAATACACGTGGTAGATACAACAGCGTGCTGTACATTTAAGGGCTACTATATTTACCATACATAATAAATATATATATATATGTATATATATATATATGTACATGTATAACAGAAAAAATTGGTAAATTATGATTTCAAACGCAATGCGTACATGTCGATATAAATAAAATGTAAATCTTCTAATTTACAAATTTAACAGTACTATAACTTTAGATCTAATTATGTATTAAAAGTTAAACCTTTATAATATATGTTATGATAAATTACACACATTTTAAATGTGATGTATCTTAACAATTTTAACATATTATTTTAGATACGCATACTCGTACGATTTTATATAATGAACTTTCAAATAGACAACAAACGCCGATGACATTATTTATTATTATGTTTTCTACATCCCATTCAGTTTCCGAATCACCTTTTTTTCATTCTAATTGTAAACAAAGAAAAACAGACCATGATGCAAAGAATTTCTCACCAAAATCCAATTATTCATTCGAACAAGTTATCATAGCAGTCGTCATAAACTATAGAAAAGTTTGGATGGCATGGAATCAACATGTTTTCTAAAGTCGTCAAGAGTTTAAAATAATTTTGTCACATAGCAAGAGAGTATGTTTTTGATTTTTTACTTAAAACATTTGGTTTTTTGTACGGAATGTAACACAAATTACACTTTATATTAATTCAATAATTTTTACAGACGCAATTATATAAAAATTTTTCTTGAAAATGGTCTAAATTTTTGACCGAAACGTTGAAAATTTTGTGGTAATTTGCAAAATTGCTTAAGTAGTAGCATCAGATCGAACCAATGCGCTGAAAACATCAATATTCGTTAAAAGTTTGTAAGCTATAAAAGAAATTCAAAAGAGATTGCCGAATCGTGCGATAATGGCGCACGTGTGTACATAAACGTAAACAGATATATGAGTCGGACCAGAAAAAGTGTACATATACATAGACAAGAGCGATAAAATCCTCTGAGAGGAAGATTAGCAAAAATCTTTTGTGTTAGATGCATAACATGCATAAGTAAGTTGTAAATTTGTTATTCTTAATTTTCCTCGGTTTATCTCTCTCTCTCCTTGAATAAAATAAGAAGAGTCTTCGAAATTTCTCACGCAATTAGAGGACAACCTTTGACTAATTTTATTTTGATACTTTTGTATCACAGAGACTACAAATTATTGTGATAGACAATTTTTCAACAATAAATTGCAGAAAACTATATCGAAATCATAATTAAATAGACTGCGGATCTTATGATGCAAAATAAAAACTGTTTGAATCAATTGTAAGAAACATATGAATTGAACAAATAAAATTGCCATTCTTTGCAATTGTCACGATGATAATAATACATGGCATTTATAAATTCTTGTAATCCTTTTACTGTGTTAAATTACATTTACTTATTTTTACAAGAAATGTATAAAAAAATCCGCGGTCTAGAAACAAAAACCACCCCTCTTCTCGAAATTAATTTCAATATCGATATATAATTGAGACACGTGCTTTACAGACGTAAATATATATACCTAAATACACACAC